>CAOKZL010001233.1:0-391832 GCA_948472985.1 Iguana delicatissima
TGCACAACACGCCAGGGTAGGGCAAGCGCTGCTCACACATTTTTTCATTTTCAGCTTTCAGCCAAAAATGGTGCATGGTCGCGCATTGCTCCAGGGCCTCATGCACACTTGCTGTCGGGTGGTCCCTCTATATTTAGTATGTGATAGTATTTAATATGGGATATGTAGTAGTAGTACGTAGCTGCTTGCTTGTAACCAAGAATGAACCAGAGACCGTTAAGTCAACAACACCTGGAATTCAGCACTCATAAGCGAAACCAGCCTGAGTGAGTTTCCCAAGGTCATTTGCTGTCTGCTTACTGTGGGAACAGATCACATTGCTTATAATGTTTGGTCTTTGAAAATTGCCTCTATCACTGAAGTCTTGTGCACGCATCACACTCTAAATAAATCACTTATTAGCATTGGTACATTTGTGTGTGTGATCTCGGTTCCTGACACTTGCGGTGTGTGTGGAGCCTCCAGAGCCACAGTGGTCAAGCTTCCTGCCCCAGTACAGCCTGGGAAACTCCTAGGCTATGCTGCGGAAGGAAGGAAGAGGCAGGGCTCTCATGCTGCCTGCTCGGGAGCAGGTAGCTCACGTGGAGCTGAATCAGCAGGGACATGAGAGCCTCTCACTGGAGGCTGCTTGCGCAATCCCCTCACCCCAGCGCTGAGAAAAGGTTAGTTGCGGAAAGGGCCTTAGAGGGGCTACTACGTTAAGGGGATGTAGCTAAGTAACTTTTCCTAGCCTAACTCCCCCCCCCCGGCCTTTTCCTTAAGAGTCTGCTGCCAGTTTGGGAGAAGGAGGTCCTTTTAGATAATGATCAAAGCGCAAGGAGGAGGAGGCTTTGACAAAGGACTTTTGGAGGAGGAGGCTTTGAGGTTCTGCTTCTGACTGATTCTTTTGCTAGTGGAAGTGACGTGGAAACATCCTCCTCCTTCTGCCCCAGTCACCAGCCTAGTCCTCTGACTGGCTCTTATGGTGGACTGGGGGCTTCTGGTTGTTAAGTTGGGCTGGGATTACATAGATTTGTGCACACAGAACAGTTGTGGATCTGTAACTCTAGGTTACAATCTGTAACTGCAGTACCAAATATTAGCCAACAACAACAACAGTATTGAAATAGCTGAAGATCTATTTAAATTATAATCAGATATGATCAATCATCACTTCAGGTTTCAGGAAGTGGAAAAGGACCTGAAAATGCTCTGCAGACCCTCTGAGCATGCTCATTATGTCATGGGCCTCTTCATGAATGGCATTTCTGCACAATATGTGAATCCTGCGGGAGCAGGGAAGATGGTATGAGGTGACATGCTCAATGTGATGCTTAGACATAGGGCTGTATGATGCAACTATACCCCTCAATTACATGTTCCCAAACTGGGCATCAAACTGCTCCCAATACAGCTCAGGACTAACTGAAATGGTGCAGCTTCATGAGCAGGCTTGCCTACAACGTCCATAATGATTTAATGGATGCTAATAAGCGTATTACTATCCAAGTCATTGAGTGCCTTAAAAAAAAAAAGTAAGCCAAGTAACTTGCTGTCATGTCGCATGCAATTGTGTTTGCTAAAGTTACCAGAAAACTTTATTTTTACCTTATGTGAATTTCAAAAGTACGTTTGGAGGTTTCTGCTAGGAAGAGCTATCCAAGTTTGACATTAATGTAAAATTAAATTCTAAGGAAATTCATTTCAGTTCTAAAGAATTTCTTTTTTCTTTTTCATTTTCACTTTGATGCTTCAGAAACGTTTCAGCTGCATTTTTGGAACCAGGATGAGAAAATGTTCCTGGGGTGGACTGTAGAAATGGAACTAGAAACAGGGGTTCAAGTTTCACTGCTTTCATTTTATGTATGAATAGTGAGATCATTTAGTTAAAAAAAAATGGCTGCCAAGCAGTACCATGGCTAGCATGTCTTGCTGTCAAGCTGTGCTGTGGGATAATCTACCCCTCACCAGAAATTCTAGGCTCTCTCAAGAAAATCTCCCTGACATGGGCAATGTTTGGAAGATCTGGGGCTAGAGTTATTGGTGTAGTCCACGCAGAGTTTAGAAACTTTTCTGCTTTGGCCTTGGCCTTCTCCTTCTCCTTCTTTTTTGTAACTGAACTCCCAGATATTTCCAGGCTGCTAGGAACCATAATGACACATGGATTTCAGACATTTTACTCCCCCAAAGTAATACATTTAATCTCTGATATTAATGAAAAATAAAATTTTAAGGAAATTCTGGAAGGTCATACTGAGGAATATGGGGAAAAGTTCACAACTGAAAGGAAAAAAAAATGAATGCAGATAATAGTTGGGAATTATTTGAGAGGGTTTCTGCATTTCTTTAGCTTCATGGAATATGTTTTCATTTAACCCAAGCCAGCACAGTGTAACTTTCAGTGTAGAAGTCTATAGCAGTGGAGACTTGCGTTCAAGACTGAATTCAATAACAACTTTGGGCAAGCCACACATAATCTGCTGACCTACCTCACAAGGGGGATGTGATAATATAATATGTTTACATCTGCAGAGGAAGGAGATTTATGCCAGCTGTCCTGAGTTTCTTGGAGAAAAAGTGAAGATAAAAACTAATCATGGGGAAATGAAATAGAATATTATATCTGCAAATCATCTGCCTTCTCTGGTTTAATCTGCCTTTATCCCAT
Organism: Iguana delicatissima; assembly: GCA_948472985.1. Taxonomy (NCBI): domain Eukaryota; kingdom Metazoa; phylum Chordata; class Lepidosauria; order Squamata; family Iguanidae; genus Iguana; species Iguana delicatissima. Next base: position 2,648 of record CAOKZL010001233.1, read on the forward strand.
CACACAAAAGAACTGTCAGCAGCAATATTAGCTTGTGATTACCAGTGAGTAACTTGATCTTCTTATTACCTTGACATTTTTGTTTTGGTGCAAACCTTAATAGTATAGCGGTACATTTCATTAAATTTGCATGCAAATGACAGGCCTACTTTCCCATTATTAATCATTTACAGAGCACTTTGGTCTACAAAACACTTTACAACTCTATGCATTAATCAAAACAAAACACCAGGCAACAGCTAGGCCCATTTAATTTCCATGTTTTCAGATGGGTGGGTAAACTACCACCAAAATAAAGGTCTTGTCCAAAGCCACTTTGCCAGATGGGCTCTTAATCCTGAAGGCCTTTCTGCAGATATTGCAGTCTCATCAATGCAAGAGAGAGACAGTGTTGCATAGTAATTACAGTGGTTGGACTCAGATTTTGGAGATTCAGGTTCTAGTCCCCACTGAGTGACGAAATTCACTGACAGGCTTTGGGCTAGTCACTATCACCTGCTTGTCCTCCCTCATGGGGTTATTGGAAAGAAGAGGTGAGCCATATATGCTGCCATGAGTTCACTGGAAGAAATGTAGATTACTATTTTGTTCTGAACTAGGTGTAATTCCAGGCTTCCCAAAGACTCTGTTGAATACCAAACACTGATGCATGTTACTCATCTAAGATAAGCATTATTGGTGGTAAAGGGTACAGCAAAGTAGCATTCCACCACTTTTGCAGATAGGGTCTAGCATCCCCTCACAGCCAATGGTAAAAATGGGCCCCCAAAGAACTAATTTTACCCAAACTATTCCTGAGCAGCAATCCGATTTCCCATGGTTGGCTATGGAGGGTCCGTAGAGTCCGTGGGCTTGTGTGTACTCCCCAAGTGAGGCAGATTGGAGATGGACTCCCAAGGATTATGTAGTGTAACAGCAAACAAAGAATATCAAAGTACAAAAGCATGGTCCATCTTTCCCCACATACCTATGAGAATTGTGCAGGCAGTTTAGCAACAGAGGAAAATTCATTCCATGAGTCCGTTCTCTGCCTTCATATCTTTTCCCAGCCTAAAACTGCCACACTAATGCAAAAAGTACCTAATAAGGTAATTAACACAGATTAACCATTTCTCTGTCACGGGACTAGGGATGCAATTCCACGTTGAGTTTCTTCTTGGAGGTAACGATTAGTAATTTCAGCAATTCCTTCCCATTTTGAGAAAGTCTTCAAAAACCACGACGTTTTCAAAAGCTATTCGCAATTTGGGACCTATTTTGAACAAAATTCACACATGGTTGCTTTGCACAGAAAATAAGATTTTCTGTGCATAGAATAATATTTAATGCAGAAATATTATTTCCTGCATGGAAAATGCTGTTTTTAAAGCAAATCAACTATGTACAAATATTATGCAGAATAAATCCCCAATTACAGTATTATGTGCAGAAAACGGGGTGTGGAGGTGTTGCATTGGAAATAATATTTCAATGCAGAAGTATTTTTCTTGCATTGAAAATGCTATTCTCTGTGCAGAATATACTATCTTCTGTGTGAAACAACCATGCACAAATTTTGTGTAGAATAAGCCCAAAATTACAAAGATTCTCATCTATCCACGTTTTCTCTTGTCAGGATTCTTCAACACTAAAAAAAACCAAAAAAAAAACCAGTATGCTTTTGACCATTTTTTAAAAAATACTTTCAAATATTCTTTCCATCTCTACACTTGAAATCTGTTAACATTTGCCCATGGTGCTAAGAAGAAATCTTAAATCCAAGGGGCCCAGCTACAAGGGAATGAAAAATAAAGTATATAATGTAAGAACTCACCTGGTATCCTTTTTTGAGCAATGTCATGTGTAAATGTTAAATGGAAATATAAAATAGCAATTTGTGATACTTCTTTTCAGCATGATCACTTTGCAGCTTCAAGATTATAATGTTCTTCCAGTATTAGCACTGGAATGGATAGAGCTGTTAAACTGAAGCTCAGTATATCCAAGATGGGAGGTGACATCGGCCCTTTTCGCATGCCAGTCCTATTGCAAAATGGCCTTGAGAGTGTCGCATGATTGCAAGGACCATTCCACATGACATCCTCCTAATCGTGTGACACTCCTGAGGCCATTAGGGGGTGATTACACATTATATCATTTTCGGCTTGTTTCCAAAAATGATGTGCGATTGTTTGTCTCTCCCATGCCCCACACGCACTTACCTTGTGTGTGGAGGCTCCGGACGTGTGGCCATTGTGCTTCCTCCCCCAGTGCAGCCTGGGAAAGTACCCGGTTGCGCTGCGGAAGGAAGAGGCAGAGCACTCATGCTTCCTTCTAGCCAGCATGAAGCTGGTCTGGAGGGGAAGCAGAGGGGATACGAGTGTCTCCCAGACAAGGCTTTTCATGCAATCCCCACACGATGCCAGTGGCATCAGGTAAGGTGCGAAAAGAGCCATTGTTGCTGGTGTGGTTATTGACTATGGCGGCAGGGTTCCTCCTGGTCTGGACAGAGAACACTTCCGCACTACACTCTTATAGGGCGATTATTCCACTTTCAACAGCCTGTGGAATCCTGAGGTTTGCAGTTTGGGGAGGAGCCAGGTGGCCCCTCCCCAAACTGCAAACCCCAGGATTCCATAGGCTGTTGAAAGTGGAATAATCGCCCTATAAGAGTGTAGTGAGGAAATGGCCAGAGTCATACTCTTCCTAAAGCAAAACCTTAACCCTCCAGATTTGTGGGGCTTCATCCCTTATAATTCCTTATTACTAATTGTGAGAAGTGGTGTTGATAAGAATAAAAGTCCTAAACAGTAGCATGTTCCCCAACGTCTTCTTGAAGTATCAGGGTCACAACTGGTGGGTATTGATAGACACAATGGCCATAGGAGGCCTCTGTGTCCTCAGTGGTTTGCAGGTCCTCCCATCATTTCCTAGATTACCCTGGACAAAAGTAGGATAGAGGGGGAGTCCAAAGAACCACAAAAGCTGCCACTGTCTGCTTGGCTGCAACACAATGTTTGCCCATTCAGGATCATGGACTGTCAAGATGAAGAAAAGAACTGACCTAAGGAGGTTCCCAGATCTTTCTTTAATCTTCAGGACAAAAGACAGGAAGCTCAAAGTGAGAACACTGCCTTGAAAAAAATGTATTTGTGTGTGTTTCATTTGTTGAGGCAGCCTTGTAAGGAGTAAACTTGAAAAAGTTTTATTCAATTTGATTGGCAACATACCCGAACCAGGTGTTTCCTCATTTTTCATATTTAAACCAAAGGTAATTTCTTATAGATGTAACAGTTTCAAAAGGAGTTGCTGTTGTGATACATCCAAATGTGGAAGATTAGTAAGAGAAAGAAAGCCTCTGAATCTTGTTGATGTAGTACATTATCAGAGCTTTGAAGATCAGAGTAAAATTTTAAGAATTGTGCTTTATATCCATAGAAGATGCATATAAATTATTGCTTTCCTCTTTAATAGTTGAAATAATATTACACTGTTGCTGTTGTTTAAGATGATGTGTCAAAATCTGATTAGGGGTTTGTCATTCTCCAATATGTTTGTCATAAATGGGACAAAGAAATTAAGCTGTTATGGAAGAATATTATTCAGTTTATGTTTGATTTTCTACTTTTCTTGATAAAGTTTTTCAGTTTGAGAAATAGCAAACTGAGTTACAAGATATTTCAACTTATTATTTAACAAGTCCTGTTTTATATTCTTAATTCTTTCTTTCACAAGAGGAATAAACAATGGCTTTCCTGTACCTTCACTGATTTTAAAATGTACCATCGAATCTGATGACATTTGAGTCTTAAACCTCTCATCCTTAAAAAGAGTAACATTATACCATCAAAGGCCAGTAAATTTAGGAATGTTGGAGAAATGTAAATCCAAGAAAACAGGTGAATGATCCGATATTATTAACGAACCAGTTCTGAACTCTTTTATATGACTTGCCAAAGATTCTTCATGTGTTAACTAGACTGAGTTGCATCAAAAGGGTCTGTAGAATAAGTCTCAAAACAATTTGAGTGTTTGGTAGCTGTACTTCTATTTAACAGAGGATCTAAAATGTCATTAAAATCACCATCAACAAGCATTTAGCCATAATCTATGTCAACTACTTTGCTGAAAAAAATCATGGGACATTGCAAGCATTTCACTATTAGACCCATTAATTGTGAAGAGTAATTTTTTAGGATATTTCACAACTAAAATTAAAAAAAACCCTACCAGTTATCTAGTATTGCCCATTGAACTGAAATGGACAGTTGTTTATGAATCAAAATAACTACACCCTTAATATCTTATTGAAGTGCATGCAATATAAGTTGCACTGACCCAGTTTTTTGTAAACTATTCACACCTTCTGGTATCAAGTGAGTTTCTTGCAATAGTACAATACCTACCTTCAATTTATTTAATTTAAGCACCCTTTTTTTGCTTGTTAACATCACTCAGCCCTTTGACATTTCATAAAATTCTGTTAAGCATTAGAAAGGAAATAATTTTTTAAAATCTATTATCTATAATTCCTGTTATATCTTAGAATTTGGTTCCCTCTCTCCATTATTCACTGATGCTTATTTTTCATTTGTTAGACTGGTGTTTTTGATTTGAATGTGTGCTCTCCAGAACTGTGGCTCATGCTTATGGCCTCATGTTTAATGACATCAACAGGGGCTACCCTTGTAATATCAGCCATCAGCCTTGTAACATCACCAGGATTTGCCTCTTGTGACATCACAAGGGGTCATTATTTGGTTTTGGCACTGAAATTGCAGGGCCTAGGAAAGTCCTGACCTGACAACTCTAGCTGAGGAGGAATGACAGATAGAAGAAAGTATGGAATCAGACATCCTAGTCAGAAGCCCTGTCAAATGTCTAACACTAAACTCCCAAAGCTTTCTGGGGTTGCTCAAAGGGGCCAGTTAATTTAGGAACAGGTAGCCAGCTGTTTGCTATTTCTAACACAGACCTCTACATACAATCCTTTGGGAAAAGGGTGCCTACGTAAGCCAGACTGGAGATACTGAACTAATAAGGTGAAGTTTGAACCATTTTAAAAAGAGATGAAACATTCTTCAGTGCTCCACACCTGGGCTGATGCTGCTAATGAAAGGTTGATCTTACAAATGGAAAACAGGGTGATCAAAGCTCAGTTCAGAATGTTTGTCACTGTAACAAATTCTTTGCTCAGTGTGCTGCCTCCCCCACCCAAATTATAAATGCAGTCTCCATGCATAAAATACATTTCAGGAAATTTCCCTTCTCTCGTCCAGAAAGGAAGGATATATAGGCTGCTTTTTTTTTCCTAAAAAGAAAATTGGATAGATTGGATGGCCTACCCTCCAACATTTCACAGAGGAAACCAAGACACATGTGGCCAAGCAACTTCAGAGCATAGTCAAGATGGCAAAAATTATTAATGAAGAAAAACACACAAGCTAGGAGAGGTTGTAGCAGTTTGGTTTTGCCTGAGTCTATTGGAAACGGGAAATTCCATGGCTCTCTGCTCCCTTCTCCTGTTGAGTTGAGTACAAACTACTTTTATACTTTGAACTCAGTTTGCAGCAACTGAAGTAAACTGAGAATGAAGAGGAAAAATGGGAGGAGGAGGCAGACTTGTGCACATTCAACTTGTTTCTGATTTATGATGGCCTCATGGTCTGTAAACTGTAATAAAGGCACTGACTGACTGATTTATGATGACCCTAAGGTGAAACTATCATACAGTTTTCTGGGGCTGAGAGTGTATGATGCATCCAAGGTCAGCCAGTGGGTTTCCATGGCTGAGCAGGAAATCAAACCCTGGTTTTCATGGTCATAGACCAATGGTCAAACCACTACGCTGAACATTTTAAAAAGACCTGAAAAGTAGGAGGACAGAGGATTAAGCAGGACTGTCCTTGCCAATTTGGGATTTTTGGAGGACGTTGGTTGTTGAAGCATACAATTTACAAGACCTGCTCAGGAGTACATCGGGGGAGGGCTCATCTCATGGAAGAATGACAGGCCAAATCCTGGTGCTGGCAGGGTTGGATTGTGACATTCCTGCCTGAAATAGAATATAAAATGACATACACATGCATGTACACACCAGTCACAATATGTAATAGTCAAAGCCTTGCTGCCCTTTCATGTCAGCCAAAATCTGTTCCTTGAGGCAGCTGCCTCCCTCTATTTAATGGTAGGGTCAGCCCTGGGCCCTGCTACAGACCCATCATTACCATCATTTGTACTTGGTTCTAACTCAGCATTTCAATCAATCAATCAAACAAACAAACAAACAAACAAGCAAACACCCTTGAGATAATGAGAAAAGCACATCTAAAAAGAGCTGAGTTGCTAACCTGAGAACCAAAAGGAATACACTTTTCCATGGAAATACAGCGCACTAGTTATGCAAAATGGCCATCCCCTCTCCAGGAACTGAAAATGCAGTTTAAAAATAATAAGGAGCTGTCCTATTCATTAAGCACTAGTGACCTGTCTTCCAACATGGCATTTTGTAATTACAAGCAAATTATGCTAATAGATAGCCATGATTAAACTTGCTTGCAAGGAGCCCCTTGATAGCATCCTTGTTTGGCCCTGCTGCTAAGGGGAATCATAAGGCAAATGGCTGTAATAATTTGACAGGTTAGAAGATGGCTCCCTCCTCACCATCTTTTAGCTGTCAGATGAATTATTCCACACACCAGTTATTAGAAAGGGAACCATGTTTTTTTTTCTTGTACCTTGAAGAAAGACACCCAAGAATTCCAACCCTTGCTGTGCATCTTGTCAGAAACACATACCTCCTCCCATCTCAACACAAATGCCATCTCATAACCTCACAGATGAACACTGGGACACCTGTAGCTGACAGCATCAGAGTGTGGTTAAGATGGCAAACATTATCAATGGGAAAGGACAGACAAGCTAAGAGAAGTTGCAGCATTTTGCTTCAACCTGAGCCTACAAAGAAAGGCAAGATTCTGTCCCTCTTCTCCTATTTCCCCTGCTGAGCTAATTGAGTGCAAATTATTCTTGAACTCTGGCTATTTCCACCCTACACTGTTATAGTGTGATTATTCCACTTTCAACATCATGTAGAATTCTGGACTTTGTAGTTTATTGAGGTCAAAGACTCTCTGGCTGAGAATTCTAAATGCCCTTCCCTAAACTGCAAATCCCAGATGTTGAAAGTGGAATAATAGCACTATAGTGTAGTGTGGAAACGGCCTCAGTTTGAAGCAACAGTGGTGAGCTAAGGATGAAATGAGAAAGTGGGAGGAGAGAAAAATTGGGACATTTAAAAAGCAGCTGAAAATATGGGATCACAGAGAGTTAAGTGGGCTTGTCCCTGAGAAATCATGACAGTTGGAACGTGTGGTATCTCCCTCCCCCAGTTTTAAATATTTTTAAATACTGAACTTGGAAATAATTGTTCAAAAAAAATTGTTATATTTATTGAGTTAAAAAAAAAACCTAACATTTTTAAAGCTGTTATTTCAATCATCACACGAACCAAACATATAAGAACTAATGTTTCACATCGTTTTACTTTGTTACTTCTGGTGGGTAATGAGAAGATGGCCATTTCAACTGATTTTTTTTTTTAGAAAGCAGTTTAAAATGAATGTTGCCACCATATTATGACCCATTAACACAACAAAGCAGTTTTATGATTTTCTTTAAAACAATTAACATTAATGAATTCATCTCAAATCAGCATGATGGTAGCAAATTAGCATTAATACAAGCATGCCCATGCTCTGATCAAATGGCATATATAAGATCACTATGATGACAAGTCATTTAATCTTACAGGACTAAATCAACCCTTTCTTATTTTTTACTGTCATAAACTTCTAGCTTTCTGATAATTGAAATGACTTGGTTTTGAAATCTGACTAGAAAATACAGGCTAGCACTTTGTATTGCACTTACAGATGCATAACCTAGAGTTATGGATCCATAACTACTTTGTATTCAGTAAGACTCCAGTTTTTCTGTAAGACTGTATAGAAGCCCTGCAGCTCAGCTTAACAGCCAGCAGTTGAATTGGGCAAAGGAGGTTTAGCTGCCAATCAAGTTGCAAGGAAGGTGACCTTTCTAGCCCACTCCCACCAGTGCGAAAGGCTGTAACAATCAGAAGCAGGACCCCAATCACAATTGTTGTAGCCTCACTCACAAGCAGATGAACAGACCACCTTTGCCCAATCTGGTTGTTAGCTGTTAGGTGGACTAGGGGTGGGGGTCAGGACAGGAGTCATTACTTAATTATACACACTAATATTGATGACAGTCTTTTTCCCATTTGAGTCTAAATGTATGGCCATTTCCGCACTATACTGTTACAGTGCTAAATTTCCACTTTCAACATCCTGTGGAATCCTGGAGTTTGCAGTTTAGGGAGGGGCATCTTTGGCCTAGGTAAACTGCAAACTCCAGAATTCCACAGGATGTTGAAAGTGGAATAATAGCACTATAACAGTGTATGTGGAAATGGCCTATGTTTGAAGTGGCGGTGGAGAAAATGCTGAAGGAATAAGGCTGCTTGAAAAGACGGCTGCAGTTGCCTTCTGTAGAAGTTCAGCAGGTAAATTAGTAAAACAACAAAAGGGCCCAATTCAGTCCTATATCTTGGTGGCAGAATGACACATTTTCTTCCTAACCAGCTTGACAAGGCCCTCAGGCTATTTTTCTGCAACTCTTGCTACCTTTGGGGCCATTTGAAAGGAAGAGGCTTAGAATTCCTTATGCTTATAGAACCCTAGCACTCAGAAGGCAGGACTAGACTGGAAGAGACACATTTTTTTCATGAGCAAAACGGCCAAGGGCTGCAGATGTAGCTTAGGAAAAGAGAAATTGGCACAGGAGCTTGTTCCTCTTAATAACAGTTTTCATTTTTAGTGGAAAGGAATGTGCATTCAGAGACAGTTTTTAGGAATGGAATTTAGGTAATTTTTTCCAGCCTGTAAATTTTGTGGGAAGGGGAAAATATTTAAAGCTTCTCAACTGTTCCATCACAGTGATTATTTTTTTTTCACTCGAAAAAGAGGCATCGATATAGAGGGGAGTGTCAGGGTTAGCAGGAACTGGCTCCTCTGAGCATATGCAGAGTTCAGACAGTAAAGCAAGGCTTCGCTGAGGCAGAGGTATTCAGTGAAGCAGGAAAAAAGTTCCAGAGTTCTCATTATGTTAAGCTTAGAGGCAGACTTATTGCTGCACACTAAGATAAGGCTTTCGACAAATATTCCAGAAAGCAATTAAGTAAAACATCAGGAGATAAACGGGTAGCATCTCCTCTTACAAGGCATAAATTGTCAGCAGCATGACATGACCAACTAGGAAAACCTAACTGGTGACTTGTGAAGGCAAAAACCAGCCTTTTTAAGTCTCACTGTCACCGTGAACAAGTGAGGTGATCTAATGAGCTTTCTGGCATGTGGTCTTTCCCAGTACACAAATTATAGTCATAACAATCCTGATAACCTTGCACCTTCTCATCTGGCCACATCACCTCTTTCTCTGCCGTCCACTTAGAGGAAACCATACCTGACTCAGCATAAATCCTTGACGGGGGAGGGATGCTATTCAAAAGACCCTATCTATCTTGTTATTAACATAGTCCTTCACCACAGTAATGCTTAGTGCTAGTGTATCCAATTAAGTGCTAATCCAGAATGAGTGTTTAAGGGAAAACCAACAAGATTTGTTTGTCAGTTTGACAAGCACAGAGGGAGAGATATTGGCTTAACTGGGTTTGCTTAATATAGAAATTATAACTCTTAACCATGGTTGATGCTAGGCGTGGTCTGTAAATCTACCTTACATCCTAGTGTGGCCAGTCTTTATCGGTGGTTTACAGAAACAGCTACTGATTTCTGTATCAGTGGAGCAGTGAATCTGCCTTGGGTTTTAGTCTAAGCCTTAAAGGAACTGACCAACAATTGAACCCTATGCCTAAAATAGGTCCGGCCTCTTGAATAGCTGCTTTAACATTTGGACTACATAAAATGCAGAGTAGCTTTACTGTCTGATTGACATGAAATCCACCAGCAGCTGCTGGGCATAAACATTCAGGCCCTTTCTGTAGTACCCTTCCATCCCGGCATAGATGTGGGAGCAGGATGGTACCTTGACGGCGCTTCTGCATGATGTCATCACGGTCCTGTCCTTCTCCCGTCCACTGGCAGTGCAATCGCAGGTTAAATCATTTATGGGTTTTCCCTGTCAATGACCCGTGATTGTGCTTGTCCTGTCGAAGCCCCAGAATCGCAATGGCTGCACTTCCTGCCCCCGTGCAGCCAGGGAAAGTACCTGGCTGTGCTGCAGAAGGAAGAGGCATGTCCATCATGCTTCTTTCCACAGGGAGCCAGTCCCAGCAGAGGATCACCACCTGATGCTACCACAAGAAGATAACCTGAGGAAAGGGCCTCAGACTTAGCAGCCTTGTAGTATGCTAAACCCTCATTTACCTACAACACAGGCCTTCTATTTAGCAACCTATTCTCTTTTTGCACACCTTCTTAATATTTTTAAAAATCTGATGCCATCTCTCTGGTGTGTTTGAATGCTTCCAGACAATGATATCTTAACAATTGGCATGCTCAGATTCATTTCTCAATTTCCCCTTCTCTGCGTATCCATTTTGTTTCTAGACTTGAGGGCAGACCTTTGGCATTTCATGTACAGTGCCTGCCTACCTGCAGAAACTATAGTTTTACACTTGCCAGAGGGATCTTTTTTTAAATGCTGCTTGTATGATTTACTATTGACCTATTTTATTGCATGTATTTTTAATTTCATGCTGTAAACTGTCCTCAGTAGGAATGGATGAATATATTGATTCTGGACTTTTCTCTCTCACACACGATTTACTTTGCTTTTTAATCTTAAATTTTATCTTAAATTTAATCTTAAATTTAATCTTAAATTGTTGCAGCCTGTTTTTTATTCTGCCTACAAATTTATTTAAAAGTCACTTTTCTTAAAAAAAAAAAAGGAGAGAGAAATTCACATTTTTGCAAATATACATACTTCTGACTAATATACACAAGTTAGTTAAGTACTTTTTTAAGTATAAGCTGGGACAGGATTCTTATCTTTGTGTTTTAACTTCTTTTACTCTAATGATTTATTATTACACTCAATCTAATTCAGTATGGTATAAAATTGTATGATATTATATGCCAGTGGTTCTTAACCTTTTCTTTACTGACGAGCTCGTGAAAATAAATTTTTTTGTTGGGGACCTGCAAGATTTAACTAAAGATTTAAATACTTAAATCTAAATTTATATATTCAAATATTTATTAAGGGCTTCAGAGACTAGGATTCAAATCCCCAGTAAGACACTGGGTAACCTTGGAAAAGGCACATTCTTTCAGCCTCAGAGGAAGACAAAGACGAACCCCCTTTGAACAAATCTTGCCAAAAAAACCCAAAGAACAAAACTCTGTGATAGATTTACTTTAGGGTTGCCATAAGTCAGAAGTGGCTGGAAGACACACAATAGCAAAGTGCTGCTGACAGGAGGAGGTTCTTCCTGGCCATCATGTCTCTCTTTTTCTAACTTATGGCGTCCGTAAGGCAAACCTGTCATGGGGATTTTCTTGACAAGATTTGTTGCCTTTGTCTTTCTCTGAGGCTGAGAGAATGTAACTTGTCTGAATTCACCCAGTGGATTTCCCTGGATGAGTAGGGATGCAAACCCTGGTCTCCAAACTCATAGTTTTGGTGCCCCCACATGCCTGTCACTGTGTCTCTTTTCTCAGGGACACCACAGCAGGGGTTATATGTGTGTGTGTGCCCAAACAGCTCCCTTGTTTGCAAATGAGAGAGCAGTTTCAGCACCCCCAACCCCCACTTCCACATCCTCTTGCTGCTGCTGCTCTTGGTGTACAGCATCAGGACTTTCCAGACCCCCAGGGGTCCCCAGACTCCAGATTAAGAACCACTGTTATACAATATACAGTGCTACTAACACAGGATCTTTGGAAGCACTGCAGTCTTCAGTGCCTTCACCTTTCCACCAAATACTCTTTGCTGACTTCCCTCCATCTACTGAAATCAGACATGGCATTTTGAGACTAGGAAAAACAATATGGGAGAAAGAAAGTGCAGAAATAAAACAGAGTGTGTGTGTGTATGTATGTATGCACATGTGGAGACACAATCAAATGTTACAAAATCCATATGCTTAAAATCAGGTATTCAAAGCCAACTGCATTGAATCCACTTGTTCCCTTGGGCCACACCCCCTTCAATGGAGAGAAATGGTGGTGTAGTTTTCAGTGGACGGCTTCAGGCTTACTGCGGGAACCTGTTTGCAAATTAAGGCCAATCCATCAGCCATCCCAGTCTTGCTACATGGCCCGTGAACAAACCCAGATTTCTGAATGCAGTGGCCTTGTTGGGCCAGAAACAATAACCGCAAACTGAATGCATATCCCAATAGGTTCCATCTCAGGAGAAAAGCAGGAAAATAAATAAACAAACAAACAAATATAAATAAATATTGGCACAGTCCTCTAAGTCCATCTGCTATCAATTCCCTTTCTATACCTTCCAGTAGGATACAAATTTGAAAGTACATTCCCATCCATGTTTTACTATGAGAATATGATGTATAATTATAAACACCAGGTTGGATACAGACTTACTCTTTCTTACAACAGATCTGTAGAAATTCATTTGACGTATTGACTAGGTCTGGATCTAACCTATTTTAAATGCCACTTGAGGTGAACAGAAGTAATCAGATGCCAGGATACAAGTTAAAAGGTAATATGTGAATGAGAATAAGCACGTGCTTAGACATGGTGGTATTATACCAATACGTTCTTCAAAGAACCAGTGTTGGTCATAGTCTTTCATGAAGTGTCACATTGATAGGAAGCCTTGGTCTGGATCCACATAACGTGTTGAAAGGTTTGTATTCTTATTTCCCAATAGGATTTTCAAAGGACAGCATGGAAGGGGTGGCTGGGCGGAGAAGGCATAAAATCACTTGTATTATTACCATTTGTTTATTTGTTTGTTTGTTTGTTGTTTATTGGCTGTGATTCCATTTGAAAAGAACATTGTATCATTGAACCCATATCATGCAGGAAAAGGTAGCAGGCAAGTTACAAACAAAATTTACATTCACAAAGTCTCTACTTGAAGTCACCTTCTGGCTGCTTTGGAAGGTGCCGCATGCATTTTTAGAGAGGAAAAAGAAGCATTTTTATTTATTTATTTTTGCGTATTAGAAAATGCCCACCTAGGTAGCATTCTGCTTTTTTAAAATTTATTATGCGAGTGTGAAAACGAGCATAGTTTAAAAAGATGTTTACTGAAAGATGTTGCTGACTGAGCACATATAACCAGAATCTTGGTTAACACGGAATTAAACAGATACAGGTAACGGGGTCAGATATACATAAGACATTACATTCAGATCACAACAACAGATTCCTCACAACGATTGGTTCTAGTGTTCTAAGAGCCGGTTTGAAAGATGCATTGAACATTGGTATGTTGGTTTTCAGTAAAAGGACAGGGCTGATGGAAACTGAACTAACATATCGTACTGGAAACACAGACAAGAGAAATGCCAAAGTGATTTGTTAGCACACAATCTAAAATTTGTTAGTTCTTTAAAAAACACAGAATAGCATTCATGATTTAATATTGCAGTCTGATTTCATATGGCTTTCCTCTAAGGATATATGCAAGTTCATGAAGCTGAATGCCAAACTCAATCCATCACTTGGCTTCTTCCAAAAGCAAAGGCCTTTTGAGCAATACTGCGTTATGTAATTGTTTATTTTTTTTAAAAAAAAAAAATTAAACACAACAACGGCGGGGGGGATACAGTGCAGCAATGGGGAAACTGCTTTTTGTTTCTGTATCCATGCAACTTAATTTTTGTTTTTTTAAAAAAGAAATATACCTGAGATTGAACATATTGTAATGTAATTTTAAAAAATGTTGTGGAAAGACAAAGATATTCAGAATCCAAGCAAAGAACCACACTTCTCTTTGGTCTTGGTTTATGTGCATCAACTGGCGGAGTGTTGAGTGTTGGTGTTTTGATAGTGGTCCTCAGATTCATACAGGTCAAAAGCTGACATCTGAGGAGTTGTGCTGACATTTGACTTCTGGGTGGGGAAGTGCCAATGTGACTTATTTTCACAGCAGTTTAGGCACTTTGGAGGGAAATGTCCTTCAAACCTGGACATTGCTTCAGGTGCATAATTCTAAGCTGACCTACATATCCAGCAAAACCATGTGGGAGATTCATTCTTGGTCTGGACCGCCAGGTGGTAGGAAAGGGGCATTTTTGAACCTCCCCTTCTTATAATAAATAAACTCTCGCATGCCGAGAAGTAGCACATCAGGAAGATATTGAGGTTAGAACCTTTCTCCTTGATATGCTAGCTTTTTGTAAAGATTTTTCTCTAATTTGGAGAGAAGTGGCAGAAATGAAATTCCTGCTGACTGAATGAGAACAGACAGAAACAAACCATGGGATTTCACTGAACATGCAGTTACCTTTCAGTCCACTAATAGAAAGATAATTTAAGATAAATACACTGGCCCAGCTATTCCTTCACTCATTTTCTTTTCTAGTAGAATATCACACACTCCTTTTTCTATTTAAAACTAAAAAAAAAAAAAGGTAAATATTTATGGCTCTATTAATGCTTTGGGGGCTGCTGATGGAATCATGAGTGCCCCATAGAGAAAATAAATGACTGGTTCAGAGACTCCAATCAGAATTCACTTGGGGAATAATGTCTTTGTAAGTTGACTTATGTCTGTGGGAAATAGAGTTGAGCAGTTTCCCAGTGTCTGTATTCAGCAAGGGGTTGCTCTTATGTTGCTACTTAGGGGAGCCAACAAAGTGACTGTAGCAGTTCAGGACCAATGTATAATGGAGTCAAGGCCCGATGGGCATTTGGAAACTCTTATTGGAGTCCTGTTAGATGTCTTCACAATTCACTAGCAAGGTTCCTTGGCACTTCTGCTAAATAGCTAAGTATATGTAAAGTTATGTGAGAAGACCAGCCCCCTTTTTCAATTCCAGTCAAAGCAAGTTTCACATGATCAAAATGCAGAATTGAAGTTGTAGCTGGCTATGAGTCTGATCAGAAGTCTGACTGTTCTGCAGCAAACAGTTTGCTTTTTAGCCTATCATGAAAGTAATTGTTTTCTTCACACCCTGTCGTGGGCTGAAAACACATAGCTCTGCCTTGGAATACAAAGCTTGACTACAGTCAAAACCTGCTGTAATGCAAACGGAATTTCCCATTTGGTAAGGATGGTTTGTGCTGCCCCTTATTAGGGAGGTAAAAAAAAAATAGTTATTTGAATAAAACAAATATAGTTATTTAAATAAAACTTTATACAAGTGATTGTAGATCAATAACACTGGCTTACGGTTAGTGACACAGCACAAACCCTTCTGCTTAGCTAAAGGATCACGTAATACAAACTTTGAATTAGGGCATGTTCACACTTAACACACTTGAATGGGTATCACTATAATTCCCTTTCCCAGGGAACCTGGGGCTTTGTGGTTTATTAAGGGTTCAAGATTTGGGAAGCACTGTCAGAGAATTCCCATCAGCCTTACAGGAATTTCTTTCCCAGGATTCTCTTGGGGAAGCTAGGTTAAATAAATTGATATGCATGAATATAAAGTTCATATTCATGCTACAGATAAGAGTTCAGAAACCTGTGTGCTCATCTTGAAACCTGGTATGTGGGAAGAAGAAAAGAAAGGGTTTAAACATCTCAGCAGTTTTGTGCTGGTATGAAGAAACTGGCTTCTGATTGACCGAAGAAACTAGCAGCTGTTGAGCTGGAGGCGATGGAGGCATCTATCATTAGATAGCCCCAGATCTCATCTCACTACTCACTAATAGAGTAGGGTGGGGCTTTTTCATGATTCCTGACATATCTACCCTCTCTGCTGCAAAGTTATCAAGTGAGGCCTTCCCTTTGATTGGAATACGAATAGGACCTTGTAAGGGCAGGCATTCTCATTGTAGGGATATAATTTTTTCACCAATTTTATTCTTGAAGGAAAGAATGAGTAATTTCAGCAATTTTCTTCTTTCCGAGAGAACATTTAGAAAATTGTGTAGTCGTCGAAAACTATTTGCAATTCAAGACTTGTTTTGCACAAAAGATGCACATGGGTTTTTGTACATAAAACAGTGTTTTCTACCCACTTTTTTTTTTTTTTACATTAATACATTACAATCTGTGCAGCAAATATTGGTGTGAATTTTGCACATACACAGAAAGTCTTAAACAGCAAAGATTTTCATCTATCCAGGATTCTTTGCATCAGTGTTTCCTGATAACATTTTTTAAAGTCGATTTCCCCAAATATTTTAAAATATTATTTCCATCCCTACCTCATTGTGTAACTTCTAACCCAGAAGCCAAATCAAGCTTTGTTCCATACTATTTTAAGAAGATGGCAAGGAATATATTGTTTCAGAGGGCATTATAGGTTGTTGAATGGTCTCTTGTTTTCTATAATTGAAGTTCAATTGTGTATGTTTAAACTTAAATTTGTAAAGACCACTTTGGGGATCATAACTTCAAGAATCCTCAGGCATTTTGGCCAGGGGGAATTTGAAGAGTTATAATCCAAAAACAACTTTTCCAAACTGCGCTTTAAATTCCTGTCTTTAAAATTCTCCTAAGGATTTTTATAATGGTATTTCCACATACCATGAGCCAACTCAGGGGCTCTGTTAGAACCACAGGATGAAACATACATTTTATAAAGGAATGAAAAAGTAAATACATAAAAGGAGAAGTTATCCACAAGTCACTCTTATTAATATTTTCAGACTATGGATATACCATAATAAGGATGTATTGGAAGGGGATCAAACAATGAAGTCTAAGATAGATTTTAAAAGGAATAAAATGCTGCCTTCTAAACTGGTGTTAATAACTGAGTTGTTCTGCCTAGATATTGAATATCCTTGAAACTGTTTATGTGGTATAAAAAGGGAATGGATTCAGCTCAAAATAATCAATAATTTTTGTGTTTCATCTGTTTTATGCAATGGATACTGCCAAATGAGAACACAGCAATATGATGATCTCCAACTTGCTGCCTTCCCACTTCTGGTCTGGCATCACATTCATAACAAAAGATGAATAACAGTGACTCAAAAAAAAAAAAAAATCAGAGTAAGTATGGCCAAGCATTTCTCTATTTGATTCTGCTACTGCTCAGTAAAACTGTCTCATTGGCTAGGACTATTTGCTAGGCTTTTCAGGAACATTTGGCTATTCAAGTAATTGAATGCTGCTTTGGAGTAAGTTCAGTACGCTCTTCCATTGGATAAGCTGAATAAGCTCTTTCTTTGCTGTCTGCAGCAGCACACGATGTACCCTTTCTAAACCCATTCCAGTTCAAGCTGCAGGTGGAGAAACACCTGAATGTTCTCCTGCATTCAAAACCAAACCAAACCACCACATTTTAGTATGTGGTTAGGGAGAAAATGGGCATGGGAGAAGATGGGCATGGAAACATTTTCCTTAGCATATTGGCTTTTTTAAAAAACTAATGTATATACCCGGTGTTGCCTGGGATTTTATTTTCTCATAGGTAATACTTGTTAGAAAGATTTAAGATCCTGTGTCTCTAATTCCCCAAACTGTCTTGTCCAGTGCCTGTAACTTTCCCCACATTCCCCTATGCAGCCTGTACTCAGAGTTATTAATATGCAGAGGTTGGGGTCCTAAGGGAATACAGTGCCCTCCTCCTTCTTACTGCTAGGCCTTCTCTCAATAGAAACCAGCCTGAGGCCCAAGAGCTCTCTGGCTGAGATTTCTAAAGGCCCCTCCCTAAACTGGAAATCCCAGGATTCCACAGAATCCTCTCAGGCAGCCAATCATATGAGGTCAGGTCTTCGACTGACACAGACAAACTCACAAACTTTGAATTTTATACATTAGATGAGGTGATGTTCAAACATCCAGTGCTCCCACCTGTCTGGGATATAGCTAGACATGATATAGGATATAGGTACACCAGCAGCAAACAGATGTATCATATTGTACTGCTGATCATAGGTTTTCAGAGCAACTTTCAGCATTCACCGGAGGAAAGCTATAAATAAACAACCAACACTGGACCCTCACTTCTACCAAACTAGCGAGACAGCCCTAATTCTGGCA
This sequence comes from Iguana delicatissima, assembly GCA_948472985.1. Classification (NCBI taxonomy): domain Eukaryota; kingdom Metazoa; phylum Chordata; class Lepidosauria; order Squamata; family Iguanidae; genus Iguana; species Iguana delicatissima. Next base: position 20,816 of record CAOKZL010001233.1, read on the forward strand.
CAGGGATGGAAACGGTGTGCTTGTTGCACCTATGAAGAAGCTGATCCCCTCCAGCCTTGGTTCAGAGAATCTGGATAGCAGGAATGTAAATCTTTGTAAATTTCATTCTCAAAGGTGAGAATGAATATTTTTACCATTTTCCTCCTCACTGTGGGAAAGCTTTCCAACACCATTCTGTTTTTAAAGACTATTCAGGAACTATTCTGCTCAAACAGAGGCAACAGCATTTTCTGCACAAAAAACACCATGCCTGCATTTTTCACATAGAATTAAGTCTTGCACTGTGAAGATTCTTGGCCATCTAGGATTCTCCTCAAAACATTCTCCAATATTTTTTAACATTCTTGCCACCCCTACTAGAGCAAGAGAGAGAGGATGAAAAAGCTTAGAGGATCATGCTGCAGTATACATTTGGGCCAACAAATCCAGATATTAGCTCATCTTACTCATCTCAACAGCTATCCAGGACCATTTCTGCACTACACTGTTACAGTGCTATCCTTCCACTTTCATCATCCTGTGGAATGCTGGGCTTTGTAGTTTACTGAGGCCAAAGAGCTCTCTGGCTGAGAATTCTAAATGCCTTTCCCTAAACTGCAAACCCCAGGATTCCATAGGATGCTGAAAGTGGAATAATAGCACTATAATAGTGTAGTGAGGAAATGGCCCAGGGTATCAGACAGGCATGCTTTTTTACTGAGAATTCCAGGAGCTGAACCTGGGATCCTTTTCAACATGCATAGTATTGCTGAAGCAATAAACTATGGCTCTCCCCAGATTTCAGTGAGCTGTCCTGTGTTTATGCCTCAAGTTTTGGTTTTTCAGGTGAAATATAGGCCCCACAGTCAGAATTATTAAACATGGAATCCCATCCACAAATTTTGTAATGGGAAGTTTAAGGGTACAATGTTGGACGGGAGGGGTGTATCTGTCGTAAGTCAATACAAATTCTCCCAAGCCTAAGTGGCCTGATATCTTTAATAAAATATCATCTACCTGTTAATCAATATTTACATTTTAATGAATGTTTAGCTGGCAAATGCCTTTTTCCTTGGACTACTTTTGCTCCTATTATGAGCCCCTTCCTGGAATATTGCCCTGCTAATTGTCTTCCAGCTATCTCCACTGGCTGGAGACTTAACTTGCTTTCTGACACAGGTGAAGAAAATCCAGGTAAGGGACCTAAATCATCCTGAATGGGGCATGGCTTCCATATTTATGCCCTAGCAGCTGAAACACTGATTGGCCATGGGGAAAAAAAAAGAGGAGTGCTTCTACACAGTTGATTGGATGGTGCACAATATGAACTTGTATGCTAGCTGGGTGCTTATAGGACTGGAGAAAAGAACCTGACAGACTTTCATTAATTTAGGAAGGGAAAAACAAGAGTGTTTAGACTAAATGAATTCTGTCCTTACTAGCTCCTTGTTATGGCTCTTGTCAAAGCTACAAGACACTTGTCTAGAAGATTTTGAGGCATTAGATGCTTGTTTATAAAGTACAGGTGTGCTCAGTCCTTCCATCCCTTGGATTCCTCAGCTAGAAATATAAGTAGTAAATAGGTCAGTTTCCAAATTATCTCGTCTGACATGAAAAATAATGGTGCAGTTGGGGGGAAAAAACCCAAGGGTTTGTTTCCATGTAAGCTGGAGATTTACCTAGAAGAGAAGTACAGGACTGTGCTGAACATTTCCCCATTTTTATTTTGGAGACAAAAAGAATGATTTTGCCGAGGTTTAACTGTGTTTCTTTTTGATATGATTGGAAGAATATTGACAGTTTTTATTGTTTTGATAACGACCATTCTCTCCTTTCCCAAGTGCTTTGATCCACCGCTATTACCTCCTGTTGCTATCTGGTTACTGCTTCTACCATCTTCTGCACTTAATCACATGGGTGATCACAGCCTATCAGGGATCACATAGTGACCGGGATGATGTTGTACTGCTAGGTCGCCAATAAAAATTGGCTATCTGATGATATGACTGAGGGAGGAAAAATAAATGAAATGGTGAATGAGGTCAATGCTTCTCAAATTAATCATATAAGTAATCCCAGGCAATCAGGGATCACACAGTTAAGATACAATGCAGTTAAGATACATCTGATGATGTCAGTGAGGGCAAATGAAGTCTGTTAAGACAGAGAACAGAAGAGGGCAATGTAAATGAATAAACAAACATGTTCACGGGCGTTGCCAAAACAAAGCAAAACAAAAATCCTCAAAACTAGAAGTTTTTTTTTGACACTTCTAAAAATATTTCTTGAAAAAAACAGTGAATACTTTCAATTCAGCCCTAAAAAAAGGGACATATTAATGCTGTGGAAAGCTGGGGTGGGCTGATCCACTGTTAGATATAAACCCAATAAATAAGGATTAAAAAAAAAGCCCCATCTTGGTCACTATGGATGAGCTCTCCCTCCTTCTGGGAGATGAACACAAGCATGCTGTTGTCCCTTTTCTCTGTTTTAATATACACCTGCCTTTATTGAACATACGTAGAACTATGGCTTTATATAATAAAAAGTTGTGTTGACTGCAGCTTGTTAAATCTTTACATCCATTTGGAGGCATCTACTAGATGTGAATATGTACAAAATAAGGAATGGATCAGAGAAGGTGGGTCGGGGTGATGGGAGTCAAGTGAATGATAAAGGGCCAGGGCAGTAGAGGAGGATGGGGGAGAGGTTGCGTGATGTGTGGCAAGTTTAAATTCCCCATTGGATCAATGAGAAATCAATTGCTTTACTGTCCATGGACAGGCTTGGCAGTCTGTAGCCATTTACTTCTTAAACATGTCCTGGAGGGGACCGGGCAGGTATTTTATGACGGTGTCTAGAATGCTTTCCTCCTCATCCTCATCCTCATCCCCACAGCCAGGGGGAATGGCCTTCTTTGGACGCGTCAGGCTTCCCTCTGCATTGGCTTCCAGAGCTGCTTGGGCCTCTGCTTCTCTTTCCTCCTTCTTCTTAATGCCGTACTGCAGAAGGATGCAGGGATAAGAGGGAGCAGAAAGAAAAGAAACACAAGAAAGCTGTCACTGTCTCAATTCACCCCAGACTTAAAGCAAGAGAGCTGGCTTGCCAAATGTCAATATTTGGTTTTTTACAAAGATTTCTCTTCTTGCCTGGGTGCCTGGTGGCCAATATTGTGCTGATCCTTTAAATCAAATAGTAGTTTTAAAACGTCAGGCCAGCCTTATATTATAAAGCTAAGAAGAAAGGTCTGAGCTCCTTAAAAACCAAAGAAACATTATATAACACTCAAACCCTTCTTAATCCTTTGTGTAGTTGCACAAAAGGTGAATACAGACAATCATTTTTGAAAAAGTGGCAATTTACACAGTGGCAATTTGACTGTTTGGAAAATTTGTCTGCCGCTTCTTTCGATATTGTGAGCAGAATTACTAACCTGTCTCTAGTTTCCTAAGGGCTGAACTGGAAACAGTCGGGTGGTAAAATTGAGGGCTGCTAGTGAACTCCATTTATGACACTGGATTTTAATCCTGGGTTTGGCTGTTGAATTTTTCAGTTCCATCTTGAGTACCTTTCAAACATTAGGAAACACTCAAAATGGGACCCCAGAATCCAAAAAGACCTGAGCCTTCCCAGCAACCTCTGCTGTTTGGATATGTACTTGATAAGTAGCACAGCTATTTGCATATCAGCAATAAAAAAGGAAATGTGTGATCAAAAAGAGATAAAGGCTTCCACAAATTTGGTATACGCTAATTTCTTTGCAAATTAAGAAATAATTCCTATTATTATTATTATTAATTATTATTATTATTACTTTCATGAGTTTTTTTCTGGTTCAGGTCTCAAGGCAGCTTACAAAACTTAAAACAAATCAGCTAAAAATGTACATCATACAAGAGTTAAAATGTATTAATAAAATTAAAACCAGTTAAAAACAAAACCTCTAAAAAGAAAATAATCCATGGACAACACAATACATAAGGCAAGGCCCTTTCCCATTGAGCAATGAGTCTTCAGAGGCCTATTGAAACAAAAAGGATAATGGAGAGAGTGCCAGTCTAACCTTCCTGGGATGGGAATTTCAAAGCCTGGGAGAAGCAACCACAGACATTTCCACACTAGATAGTTAAAGCACTATAACTGTCTAGTGCAGAAATTGTCTAAGAAATCCCTCTCTTGTGTTCCCACTAGATATACCTGTGAAGGTGGAAGTGGGAGAGAAAGGGTGGCCTCCCCAGAAGAATTCAAAACAATGATTCAATAGTTCTAAATAGATTGTTAATGACAATTCTAACTTGTTTATCAGACAACATTTTTTTAAAAAGCTTAGTAATTGTTTAACATTTTTTATCATTGGTACCATATTCTTCTATATTAAAATTAGTAATTCTTAAAATGAACATTCTTTATATAGTAAGCAGCTTTAAAAACAACAAATCAAGTAAAACTATTTTCCATTACTCTTCCTGTGATATTAAAGATATCAAATTTGAAGTTAAGACTTTAATATCTCTATTAGAAACCAGGGTTCATATCCTTACTCACCCATGGAAACCCACTGGGTGAGCTTGGCCAAGTCACACTCTCTCAGCCTCAGAGGAAGGCAAAGGCAACCCCCCCTCTGAACAAACCTAGCCAAGAAAACCTCATGATAGATCCTCCTTAGGATCACCATAAGACAGAAATGACTTGAAGACACGCAGCAGCCACCACCACCACCAAAAATCTGGACCTGATGGATGAGTCTGTTGGTTTTACTTTCTCCCACACCCAGCTTTTAAAACCTCAAATTTTCTCCATTACCAGTAAGAAGAAATTTGTGAACATTGGTAAAATTCTTCTCAAAAATAAACTGAAATGAAATCCTCAACCATCCCCTTGGCAGTTGCTGGTTGAATGACTCATTTATTTATTTAGAGAATCTATTTATTGCTTGTCAACTCACCAAGGTCCCTGGTCGCAGCCCTCATCATAACATAAGCAAGGAATATGTCTGTTAAATAATAAAATAATAGCACCTCCATTTTTTGCAAGTGCCAGATAAATAGTACTGAAATTTTAAAAACAGTATCAGACGAAAATACTTCACTTAAGCTTCTTACGTACGAACCAACAATCTCAAAAATACCATGCAACTGTTCTTGGTCCTTCAGAATTATGCTGCATTAAGGAGACACTTCATAAACAAAAGGTTTCAGGGATGATGGTGAGCTCACTTTTGCAAAACGACCCTTCTGATCTAGAAGCAATGGATCAGACAGAGGAGTTGTTTTGCAAAATTGCTCTGCCTGAACGCTTCTTCCTCCACTCCTTCAATGTTGTGTTCTAATTATACTGGAGAGAAATCAAGATGAAATTCAATACACAAGATTCAGAGGATAACCAGTTAAGGACAAATTCTCCATCAAGGCTGGCGAAATCCATGGTGAGAATGAGTGGTACTGAAAAGAAAATTACATGGGATTTAAAAGAGCTCAAAGGATTATTCTGAGACAGACTGTTCAATGGGACCCTGGATTCAGTAGGCAAGCTGCAGGTGCTCTTCTGACAGTTTGCTTCTTTTTCTAAAAAAATCTATTATTATTATTAAGCCAGAACGCTTAATTAGCACTGCAAATAATTCCTCTCCATATTCTTAACAACTCTGCTACCCCAAGATATGCCAAATTTAGCCTCAAGAAAATCTGTGATACTTAATATACATTTTCTTTTTACTCATATTTATTAAAGTACTAATATGTCACTCTTCATGGCTGGCAAAAGATAATTAGCTTCATGCAGATAGCAGGATAATTTAGCTCCATAAACTTAGTAGGGACACGATGTTCTTCCGAACAATTTATACTACAATCTATTCATGGTATTTGCAGCCCAGGCCTTCAAGGGCTTTTGTGGCTTTGGCCTTGCATGTCAATTGGGCAATGAATTGCTCTGTGTTTTAGTCTGAACTTTAAAGAAGCCATCAATAGTTCTGAATCTCATCCCCCAAATAGGTTTAGTACCTTGGGCAGTTCCTTCAAGGCACAGACTAAAACTAAGCACAGATTCACAGCTCTGCTGACATGGGAGTGAGCAGCTGTCCCTGCCTTAGTGCCTTTCCTTTTATCCATCTTTGATCCATTCTGTCCATCCTGTTCCCCAAGGCTGTCCACTTCTTATGACCTTCACCTTCCTCAACTTGCTGGCTCCATCTCCCTCATTGAAGAGACTGATGACTCCACCTGTGAAACTTCATTCTAACCATGGAAAGATTTTGAAATATGAACTGAATATTTTTACCTTTCAGGTATGCTTAGACTGCCTTGTTCTAGGCTGTTCTCCAAAGCATTTCACATCTACATCAGAGACAGTAATTCAGTAGATCAGTGGTTCTCAACCTGTGGGTCCCCAGATGTTCATGGACTTCAGCTCCCAGAAGCCCTGAGCATTGACCATAGTGGCTGGGGCTTCTGGGAGCTGAAGTCCACAAACATCTGGGGACCCACAGGTTGAGAACCACTGCAGTAGATCATAAGGCTGGAGCTGAAGGCAATGAAGGGGCCCACTCCTCCTTCTGCTTCCAGTGAATTCAGTGGCAATTTTGGTAGCTTAAAAGAGGGGACGTCTCAGCTGAGTGGTGTCTCAGCAGAATGGAAGGTGCCTTACTCCAGCTTTGGGCCACCTGGGATAAAAATCAATTCATTGTGGCAGAAGTGTGAGTGTGGGGCCCTGGCTTCACATTTTGAGTGTGTCACTGAAAGGACAGATCCTTTCAGGATGAATAGTGGGAATTGTGTGGCTTTCCAATACTGTTGAAATTCTGACCAGTATCACCAAGAGTTGAAGAATGCTGGGAGTTGTAGTTCAGCAGTATCTGGAAGGCGATGCAGTTCCCACCCCTGGATAAAGCTATGAAGATTCGACATTTTCCCTATGGAAGGGTAAGTCTCTTTGCTCTGAAGTTCAGCAGTTATTCCATGTCTGCTACTTCTGTAGCTAAGTACTCCTTCTTAAAAGCAAAGGCAGAGGTGATATGTTACTGCAAGGTGGTCTGTTTCTTTGAGATTCAAGTTCCTGACACACAGCCTAAAATTTGAGGTGGGACTGGATTTGGGGGCTTGGGGTCAGGTGCTGTTTCCTGGACTGACTGGATTACATCTTGTGGGTCAGGGCAGACCTGTGTGTGGTGAGTGAGGGTCATGAGTTGACAGCCAAGGAATCAAAATCAATCATAATGGATGTTATTTAATGCTGATACATGCAGGCAAATTCACCAAGTACACCAACTAACTCACCAATGGGCAAGTTAACAAAAGTCTCTTTCAAACCTTGACTGTATTTGTGTCCCACTCCAAAAATCTAAGCCTTTATCTAAGCATTCTGGATATCTAAGTATTTGGGTGCTCCATTCTTTTATCTCCTTGTCTAAATTTACTCATTTAGATATATCCTGGGGTGCTTACAGATAGATGACTCTTTGCAGAATCAGTCAAAAAGAATCATGCAGCTATTCCATCTTCCATCCTTAAGGGACTTTTGTGGTAAGAAAAAGGATGAAAGAAAAGGTTTTGTATGGCTGAAGGAATGGATTCTGCTTAGAGATGAAAGTATCTTGGAACCTGAAGGTCATGATTTAAGATTCGGGTGGCATGGTTATCTTTATCATGAAGTTAAGGCACTTGCTGAATTTAAAAATCATTCTTAAGAAAGGATCTTCTATGAGTGTGGTATTTATATAAGCACATATCTTTTTTCCCAAGATAACCTTAGCTACCCCAATCCAGGAAGCTTTTTTTCAGGAAATAATGGGTTAAAAATAGGAGATAGTTGTTTTATGATGACCTATTGTATCTTGAACAAGACAGCTGGGAGTTTAAATTAGGTGAGATGCTTTTTGAGGAATGTAAAGTTCTTAATTGACTTGCTTATATGCAGCTGAAGGGTAGATTTAATCAAGATAGGAGAGATCTAGCCATAGAGGTTGGAAAGAATGAGTTTTATTTTAGAGTTGTATAAACACAATGACCATGGAATTAAAAAAGAATACAAAAGTCTTTTGAAACTAGAGACAGAGGATGAACCTCTTAAAGAGTATATGATAACATGGGCCCCAAAATTTAGGCACAGCATTCAACTGGATGTATGGGAAGAATGTGCTCTGCAAGATATAAAATTTACTTTGTGTAGTAATTTAAAAGAAAGCATATATAAGACAATATATGGATGGTATCTAACCCCAAACAAGCAGTCAAAGATGTCTAACAATACTTCAAATCAATGTTGGGGATGTCAAGATGAGGAGGGCTCCTATTTTCATATATGGTGAACTTGTAAGAAGGTGAAGAGTTATTGGTCTAAGATTTACATGCTAATTCAAAAAATGTTAAAGCTGGATTTTTTTAATGTCACCAGAAATGTTTTTATTGGGCATTAGGGATAAAAATTTGGATCGTAAATATAAATTACTTCATTATAGGATAATAGCAGCAAGAATATATAATACAAATTACTGGGGGAGAGGGAAGCAGTGCTGAAGGGACCTGGGAAGGGAGCAGAGGTTGGATGGCCATCTGTCGGGAGTGCTTTGAGGGTGTTCCTACATGGCAGGGGGTTGGACTGAATGGCCCCTGTGGTCTCTTCCAACTCTACATTTCCAACTCAACATTTCTATGATTCTATGGGAACTGACTGTGTTGCATGCATTTCTGGCCATTTTCATACTACACTGTTATAGTGCTCTTATTCTGTTTTCCACATGCTATGGAATTCTGAGGTTTTAGTTTACTGAGACCAAAGAGCTCTCTGGCGGAGAATTCTAAAGGCCCCTCCCTAAACTGTAAACCCCAGGATTCCACAGGATGTTGAAAGTAGAGTAATAGCACTATAACAGTGTAGTGTGGAAATGACCTATAACAGTGTAATGTGGAAACAGCCTCTGTCTTTTTCAGTAGTATTAGTATTTGTTGATTGGTTTTGACATATTGTAAAATCAGTGAATTTCAAAAATAATAACAGTGAAAAATCTGAAATTCCATATAATGATCTTTAGTTGGACCATCAACGGCTCAGAACTGCCCCAGGCAGGCCAGGAAAGGAAGCAGAACCCTCAGGAGTTGCTCCTGCCACCGCCAAGCAAAGCTGCCTGACTGTGAGAGGAAAAGAGGAAAGTCCTCCTGCCTCCAGCCAAGCCAAGCTCCAGGTACTGGATCTCCTGTTCCTCCCATCACATGAGATGGCTGGCTTTTTCCATGCCTCATTCATCCACCTACTTGCCTTCCTTGTCGGTAGGAACGCTATGTCCGCTAGGAATCCCCCAGGCAGCAACTCTCCTGAGCTTCTCCCTGGCCCACAGGAAGTCAGGGAAGAACAGCACCTTTCTCAGATCTCTCACCTTCATACCCATTTCCTTCTTGTCCCAAAGACACTGCCCTGGCCCAGAGGCACTGGCTTGGCTGGCCAGCCCACAGTCCCTCATTGGTGGCCCAAACAGTCAGTGGACAGGTGGGGTCTCCCAAACATTTTCACTGAAACCCAAACCATCTTGGTGGTTCTTTCCCCCCAAAACCACCAAGTAATATTCTCAGAGCTTGAAAATGTTACTTTTTGGATGACAGCGCTCAGAATCCCTCAGTTAGAATGTTTACATTGGTGGGGGAATCCAGGATGTCTACACTGCTGGGAGGATTTTAAAAAGTTGTCCAAAAAAGTAACTTTTCCAAGCTGTGAGAGTTCCATGCTTAGGCCTAGGCAATTGCATGGTCAAAGCCTCATCTTGAAACCCTTCCTCAAAGTAAAAATGTATGTGAAAACATAGCATTCCCGAGGGAAAAGTGATATCAAAAACATTTGGGTTCCTTTGCTCCAATTGCACCTGATTTTTCTTGAGCCCCTTCCCCTGCCCAAATGACCCTAACTCCTGCTAAAGTCTTCCTACTGTGATTACAGATTTTGGCAAACACATGGGCATTGCACAGATTGAAAGAAACTGGCCCTGCCAGCTGGATGTCAGTGTTGACCTTTTGCACCACATGGTCTGGAATACAAACATATGCTGGAATATGGGAATGTGTGGGGGTCTCTTTTTAAAAAAATAAACTTTAAAAGAAAGGAACGCTTTGTGACAGAAATACATATTTTGTATTGTAAAAATATGGTGAGCCTTCCCCAACAAATGAAGCCTCTGTTTTGATTTGCATGCAATTTGATATGTACATAACTGTCTGGAACAATTCTACTTGGAGCAGTTTTGTAGGTTTTCGTCTGATGTTGCTTGGCTTCCTTTCACAGCAAAATATAGGCAGGCTTAGAGCCTACAGACTGGAATAACCTAGAAATACCCATGTGCGGTTCAGTGAGTAGGCATGTGTGTATAACCAACAGAGCTGAACTAAGTGTCCCAAAGATTGACCTGCATATGATGGGATCTATTTAACTCTTTGCAGTGCAATCAGTGTGCAGTAAAATGCTGAAAACTCATGTAGCATTGTGTAAGCATAGTATCAGTTATACTTAACACAGCTAATGATGTGGTATGGCGGGAGATTCTGTCCGTTATCTGGAAGGGTGCATATCACCCATCTCTGATTGAAAGTATTTTAGCTCTCTAAGCTAAGGTTGCCATCTCTGTAAAGTATAAGCCCCATTGAACTACATGGGGCTTATGTTTGAGTAAGTGTGCAAAAAATCAGCTTGCACAGTAGGAGTAAGACTCAATACAGTCCTTCAGTTGTTGTTGGACTGCAACTCCCAACAGGCCTAGCTAGCATTGATGGTGGTGGTGGTGATAATAATGATGATGATGCAGCTTTAGTGTGTCTGAAAGCATCTCTTAGTCTAGAGGATGATACTTGCATTTTTTATAAGCATATTCAAAGTATGTTCCCTTCTCTGTTGACAAGCTACATCCTGCACTCACATCTAGCAGGATGGCTCTCACTTGATTAACAGTGGGGTTTATAAGGAGGAAGGTGATTTGCTGGTCAGGAGGGTTTCCTCCCACACAAGATTAGGGCCATCCAACTTCTTCTCAGAAACAGATCATAGATCCTCTGTAACCTCTCTTTCTTGGCACAAAATCCTACACAATTCACTCAAAAGCTCTTGAAAATCAGTCTATTCGTTTTTCCGTAACAACATTCAGCAGGCTCAGTACACGATATTGCTGGCTTCTCAAGTACAATCAAATACATTTTGTTCCCTGCATTCTTCTCCTTTCTACCCTGCAGTTTTTCTTTCACCTCTCCTGCTGCTTGGAGGACAAATCTGACAGATGGAGACACCCCTACTGCCACACATATACAACGTCACAGTCTTTGCTTAGGCAAAGACTTCCCCCCCCTCACTACTTCGTGTACTTGGATACTCATTTCTTTCACAAATGTGCTTCAGACTTCTTTCGTAATTTGAGGAATTTACTCTGGGGCTCAGGAAATGCCCAGTTATGCTGCCCTCCAACGCTAGTCCTATTCTGAATATAAGCTAACCTTTTGTTTATTCTCAAGGCTTGAAAAGAGTACTTTTTGGGGGTTTACATTTCTCACTATTCTCCAGCCACCATCAGCAGTGGCTGAGCAGCCTGAGGGATTCTGGGAGCAACAGTCAAAACCATCACCTTCTCCAATCTTTGTGCTGAATAGTTTGGCCCGAATCTTATTGGTAATCCCAGCTAGAGTAGACCTATTAAATCAAGCGTGAAATGGTAAATCAACACTTATGAAAATCCCATTTCTTGAATGGGTCTACATTAATGGAACAAGTGGATTTAAGATTTACTGGTTAGAATCATATTTATTTATTTATTTTTATTTTTATTTGTAGGCTGCCTTTCTCTCTGAGTGGGACCTAAGGCAGCTTCCAACAATAAATAAACCCATTAAAAACATTTAAATTTGTTAAAAAACATTAAAAGGAGATAAAATCATAATATTCAATTTACAATATTCAATTTACTACAAGTTAATAGATAAAGCTACCCGGCTTATGTATATGTCTGTTTGAAAAGAAAAGTTTTTGCCTGCTGGCAGAAGGAGAACAGGGAGGGAGCACACCTAGCCTCTAGTGGAAGGGTGCTCCATAGAGTGGGAGAAGCCACTGAGAGGGCTCATTAGGCAAGTCTTGGATGATGGTGGGACCGAGAGACAGTCTTCCCCAGAAGATCTTAGGGCTCTAGCTCTGTACAGGGAGATAATGGTCTTTCAGATAGCCTGGACCTAAGCCATTTAGAGTTTTATGGGTCATAACCAGCACTTTGAATTGTGCCTGGAAATAACAGGTAGCCCGTGGAGCTGTTTTAGCAAGGGAGTTATATGCTTCCTGTAACTGGCCCTGGTCAGTGTTCTGGCTGCCGTGTTTTGAGCCCACCGAAATTTCTGAACAGTTTCTAAAGGCAGCTCCACGTACAGCGCCTTACAGTAGTCCAAACGAGATGTAATCAAGGCATGTGTCGCTGAAGCCAGATCAGTCATACCTCATCATAAGTTTTCAAAATGACTAGTTACCTACCATTCCTCATGTGTCAAGATGTCAAACAGATACTTCAGGTATCGATGATAAAGATTAGACAAGGTGGGAGAGACACACTAGGAGAAAAAGCAGGGTTTTGCTTTCCTTCTTAGGAATGCTAGGCCACGTTAGGGTCATTAGGTATGATATTACTTCAGTACAATTAAGCACCAAGGATGCTCCATTAATTTACATTAGGCACAGGCGTCTACTTGGCAGTATGCTGTTCACCAGGTGTGAAGAGCTCAATTTCCTTCTCATAAGCTCATTCATTATCTCCTTCTTTGTTGTGGGAGCTGGGTTTGCAATGAGAACACTGGCAGAAGGGCCCATATGGATTGCCTTGGTGGCAGAATGGGGATGAGTCAATAGATTTGCTGCCCCGCCTGAGCCATGAGGCTGAAGCACTGAAGCAGGAAATGAAATGGATTCTTCTGTCCTCTGAGAGCAGGAGGGAGGAAAGAACCAACGTGCAGCCTTGGAAGGCTAAAAAGTCATTAATTCTGAGTTTTATGTATTCTGGATGGGAATACTCCATCCAGCTATCAAGGGCTGTATTAAATATATTCTCATTTACTTTCAGTATAGCACATTCAGGACAGCGAGACATTACTGGAAACACAATCAAATCTCGCTGAATGTTTGGACTGTTTCAACACTATTGGTTTTCCTTTCTCCCTCTTTCTTTGCCTTCACTTTCCATGACCTCAACTAGTGCAGTTCAATTTCACTCACAGCATTAACTTACAATATTTTCTTGTGATCTATGACATCATCACCTCACAACACTTTCCACTCAATGATGTGGCCTGCCGCAGCCAACAGGAATTGTGAGCAGTGTGTGGACACATGAGGCTGAGGACAGTGAGGGCAAAAAAGAAAGAAAATAGTGCCAGGAAGAATAACAGAGAAACCTTATGTACATGTCTTCTCCAACAAATGCAAAAAAAGGAAAGATATTGTTGTCTAAGAAGAAACAACATTAGATAACCAATTTTACTTTAGCTCAACACCGATCGCAGACAGCAATGGGTCAAGTCAAGAATTTCACAAGGTTAAACACAACTTTTTGAGTGCAAATCCAGTGAAGGAATTCAGACTATGAAGTCTCTTAAAACAGATTTCCACAAAACTGATGACCTCCAGATGTGTTGGACTGCATCTTTTGTAGAAGTCTTTCTACATGTGAGCTGCAATTTAACATATTTGGAAGGCACCATGTATGGAAAGTTTGCTTTAAAAAAAATTATTCACCAAATTAATATTAATACTATTTCATGTTTTCTTCCTTAAATTGTTTTCAAGTTTAGGGTTGAAATTAATGTTAGTCCTACTTAGACAAGACACAATGAAATTAGTGGGACTTGTTTTAATAGTGAGTACTGAGGCCTTTTTTCATGATGACTCCGTCTGGCATGGAGACGTGAAAGGAGTGGGACCATGATGACACCTCTGCATGATGTTGTCACAGTCCCGCCCTTCTCCCATAGCCAGGTAGTGTGATTACAGAGTAAATAATTGATGGAGTTTCTTTGTCAGTGACACCCAATCACATGACGCTTCCATACTTATCTGCCATGAGGAAGGGCCAGAAGCATGATGGAGGTGCTTTGTGTCCCAGTGCAGCATGAGAAAGAGCCTGGCTGCATAGCAGAAGGAAGAAGCAAGTCCCTCACACTCCCTTCCACAGGGAACGGGTCTGGTGCAGAGGGGAGCATTCCCGTTGTGCTCCTTTCCTGGAAGAGGCACTGCCAGGATCTCGGCTGGAAGATGATGGAGCAAGGTAACATGTGGAAATGGCCTAAGTCTCATTTCTTTTTCTGGATTTACACTACACAGGACTAATCCTGGCCATATTTTTACAATTTTGGGGGGAGATCTATGGGGCCCTTGGTGCCACTACCCCATCCTAGAGGAACAAAAGGCTGCAATTCAGGTGTGAAATTCTTCAGTAATTTCATTCTTGAAGGAAGGAATGAGCAGTTTTAGTCATCTTCTTCTAGCAAGAAAGTCTTTGGTAGAGCTATCTACAGCTCTATGCAGTCATACCCAAATTACTGTATGGAAGCTGTATGCGTTGAACATGTAGATTCTGTGGAATTGTGTGGACATACAGGCAGCTTATTTATCTAATGTGTTTGGCACTCTTCACAATGTATAAACATTTCACAGAGAAGTGGAAAATTACTCATCATCTAAATATATAACAGCCAGCAACAGTCTCACACCTTGCATTGTTGTATTTAGAGCATGTGACAGAGAGAGGTTTCTGGGGAAAAAGCACGAAGGATTGCAGGGCGGGAGGTGGAATTCATCAAAGCATCTCAGCCTTACAGAACCAGGCAGTCAGATCTGGTGGCAGGAAAGTGGAAGAGACACTGGTGACCCATTGTTTGAGTGAATAATTTGCTATAACAAGGAAATCGTAACTAAATTACGTTGTGAATGCAAGTTAACAATAGATAGCTTCACCTCTTTTGTGGTGTAACAGTACCTTTTAAGGTAGTTGTATAGTTATAGAGGTGTAGCTTCGGTAAATGACGAAGAAAGAATGTCACATAGTTGAAGTGTTGTACTTCATATTGCTGACTCATATTCTGTTGTGGATGATGAGGTTAGCAAATAGAAAGCTTTTGTGTTACCTTGTTGGAACTTTTAAGTATATTTTGAGTTCAAATATTCTGGGCGAGGGATTTCTATTAAGGTCAGTTAGAAGTCACTTCATATCTAAGAAGGAATTATTTGGTCCTTTGCAAGAGACACTATTTTATAATTCTTTACCAGTGGTTTCCGACACATCTCCCCCACCTGAATGTAGCTCTGGGGATGTGGGGCAGTCTTCAGTACAGCTGTGAAGAAATTTTATTTGTTTGCTCTTCCTGGCTGTGCTTGGAAAATGGATTTTTATAGCAATCCGACTGCATCAGCATTTTGGCAGCAAGTACGTGACTGCAAAGAATACAAATGGCCATTGCAGTAGTGCAGTTGTTAACTGTCGTGGGAATTTACTGAGGAAATCATTGTTTGGAATGCCAGATGTTAAAAAATGAAGATCTGATTTTGTTTAATTAAATGAGTTACTGTTAATCACATCATAATTCCCAGGCTGTCAAACAGGTTTTCTTTTTTCATGGTTGAATTGTTACTGTGCTTGGTGTCCTTAAAAAAATACTGCAAAATCATGTCTAATAGTTCAAGTTTCAGAATTTGTGGGGTGGAAAGTAAATTTAGGAACATTAGGCTACTTCCAACTAACAAAATCAGCAGGGCTGGGCCAAGACATGTTGCTGTTTATGATGAACAATAGCCTTGGTAAAATGAAGAACATTTTAAAATAAATACTCACACATGTTTCTATTTCAGTTTGGTAAAAATCCCCCTACCCATCTCAATATATGATAAGTCTTCTCAAACTACCTTGGAAAATTCATCTCTTTCTTTCTGAGAGTTATTTTGTGATTTGTGAAAGACTAACAGTTAATATGGTATAGTGCTTTGAGTGTTAGACTAGAATTCTAGGAGACAAAGCTCTGAACCCACTTGGGTGTAGAGAGCCACTGGGTGACCATTGGCATGTCACTCTTTCTCAGGCCATTTCCGCATTAGAGTGTTATAGAGCTATTGTTCCTCTTTCAACATCCAATGGAATCCTGGGGTTCACCTCAAGGCCCCTTCCTAAACTGCAAACCCCAGGATTCCATAGGAAATCCATAGGGGGAAAAAAAGATGATAATGTGTGAATCGACCATCACATTTACAAGATCTTAGAACTTTACTCTGTTCATACATTCAAGGATCAGTTATTAATTGTAAAAGAGTTTAGAGCACAGGTGGAAACCCCTGAAGACGTGGAGAGCTTTTTTACTTTCCTTCTGAACAACTAGCTGTTGCAAACTTCAAAGCTGCTAATTACTTTGCACTCAGTTATCCCAGCAGGAAGCAGCCTGCCTTCCAGCTCTTACAGAGAAGAGAGAGCAGATTCTTCCTCTTCTCAGCAAATGGAGAAAGTTTGGCAACTACTCATTGAAGGGTTGCTTCAACAGCCTGTGTACTTGCAATTGCTCATTTTCAGAAGCCAACAGAGGCCTTGCTTAAAGGGATCCCTTTTGAATTACAAGAGCCCTAGAACTGTGGACCAGGAGCTTTCTCAATCTCTTTTTTACAGATACACAGATCCCCCCTTTCCTATAATTGATTTCAGATCCCCCTCCCGCACCGTATTTCTGACATTGCATTCATGATTTGAATTTTTTTTCTCCTGCCGTTCAACTCTGTAGATGTATTTGTTTCTGTATAAACCTTATCTTAAGGATCAGTTTTACTGGTTTTCTTCTCTCCATCTCACCAGGGCCAAGGTGGTGGGTGTGAACAAAGAGATCATGCAATGACCATGGATCTAAGAGGAAGCTATAATTCTGAGCAGAGTATGAAAAAAGGCATTTTGATTTTACAGTAATGGATGGTATCATATTATGTTTATTACTAATATGCTGTATGGGCACATGCACACACTATTCATGATTTCCAAAATCCAATACATTAACCAGGAAAAGCATACTGTTTTAAAACTTCAGTCCAAATACAATGTGTTGAGTACACAGGGAACATTGCTGTATGCACATTCAGTGCTTCCACTGAAGTGAATGTTGGAGCTGTGGCGTAACCACTTTGTAGAACTACTTGAGCAAAACGAATCCGTAACCCGGTAGTGGACTTTGCCATGCGCTAGCTCTGAAGATATATGGTTGCTAGCACATTGGGTCTTACACTAGAGAAGTAACATAATTGGATGGAGGCCCTTGACTCTGGGATTGAAGAAATTTTGTGGGACATTCCTTCAAGTAACTGCTGTACTGTTACTTTGTTGATGTATGAAATTCAGGATGGATAGTCTAATTTTGAATATGCATATGCTACTGTTTTTTTTAAATTTGTTTTGTTGTGTAGCTTCAAGTTGTTTTCATCTTACGGCAACCTTAACGCAAACCTACCATGGAGTTTTCATGGCAAGATTTGTTCAGAAGAAGTTTGCCTTTGCCTTCCTCCAAGTATGAGAGTGTGACTTGCCCAAGGTTGGCCAGTGGGTTTCTGTGACTGAGTGGGCATTTGAACTTTGGTCTTGAGAATCACAGTACAAAGCTCACACCACTATACCAATGATTCTTAACTTTTTCTTTACTGGGGACCCCTTATAAATATAATTTGTTGCTGGAGACCCCAAGACTTAACCCAAGATGTAAATATTTAATTTATATTTCAATATTCAAATATATTTAAATATCTAAACTTTTTTTTTAATCAAAGGCTTCTTTTAATCAAAGACTAGGATTCAAATCCTGGCTCAAACAGTGGGTGACCTTGGGCAAGTCACATTCTCTTAGCTTCAGGGGAAGGCAAAGGCAAACCCCCGCTGAACAAATCTTGCAAAAAATAAAATAAAAAATCCTGTGATAGGTCCACCTTAGGGTTGCCATAAGTGAGAAGTGACTTGAAGGCTCACAGCATCAAAGTGCAGCTGGCAGGAAGAGGTTCTTTCTAGCTATCATACCCCTTCCCTTTGGAAACTCACTTATGGTGACCCTAAGGTGAAACGTATCATGGGCATTTTCTTGGCCAGATTTGTTGGCTTTTCCTTTCTCTGAGGCTGAGAGAATGTGACTTTCCTGATGTCATCCAGGGTATTTCCATGATTGAGTGGGGATTCAAACCCTGGTCTCCAGAATCATATTTTGGATACATGCATACAATTTGGCACTGTGTCCCTTTTGTCAAGGACATAGTAGTGGTGTGTCAGTATGTGTGCAAGTGCTGTAGTTGCACATGTTTGCATGTGCACATGTTTCCTGCCATGCCCCTCAATGCCCAGACCCCTTGCTGCTGTGTCCCTGGGAAAAGCGACACAGCAGCAGGCAGCACATACCCAAACTGCTCCCTCATTTGCAAACGACGGAGCAGTTTCAGCACCCATGCCCCCCTGCTGCCACGTCCCTCTTGCTGCTGCTGCTGTAGGTGTCCAGTAGTAAGGCTCTGCAAATCCCATGTAGGGGTTTGTGGACCCCCAGGGTCCAAGTACACTAGGTTAAGAACCATTGCACTATACTATGCCATCTCCCTGTTTTTCATTACCTGTTATAAAATGGAAACCCTTGCAAAGTTTATCATTGTGTTTCCACCAGCAATTAAAAGACCCACAGAACTCAAGAGAATGGCATAATAATATGGGCTTTGAAATAAGAATGTCACAAAGCCACCATCTTGTATTATAGCTTTGCTGTTAATTGAGAAAAAATAAGAAGAAATCCAAAGCATTAGTGATGTTGGGAGAAGAAAACAAACAGGAAAACTTCCCCAAATCCTGGGTAATAACATTTACTACTCTGGAATCTGCACGCCTTCCCTCACATATACTGAATATTCATGACCACCTGGGTTAACAAGATTTTCTGGCAAGAACGATGAGAGAAAATCACATTATTGAGAATATATGTCCAGAAACTCTCTTGCTCGTCTTAATTGGACTTTCTCCGCTGAGCTACTGAGTGTTTGCTTTTTTTCCTCCCAAGGCCTAATTTTAGTGTAAGGCAAGCTGGCATTTTCCACTCTATTGCTCAGCACTGCAGATGACTGTGAAAGAATGTGCTTGGCCTGCAGAAAATATATAACTGTCTCCCCACCCCCACCATGCCCTTATCAAGGTGCAAGAGGGCTGGCTGAGTGGGTAGATAGGCAAGCTATTCACCTGGAAGGAAGGCAGGGAAGAAACATACATTAATGCTCAGCTTGTATAGGGTGCAATATCTGAAATGTCTGAAAGGCTTCATTTGGATCAAGAGTGGGGAGCCAAGTGATTTGGACTTCAGCTTCCATTGTCCCTTAACATTGGCCTTGATGGGAAATGGGGTCCAAGGCACCTGAACAGACAAAGGGTTGTTATCCTTGGTGATTTCCGCACTAGACTGTTGTAGTGCTATTATTCCACTTTCAACATCCTATGCAATCCTGGAGTTTGCAGTTTAAGGAG
Source organism: Iguana delicatissima (assembly GCA_948472985.1). Lineage (NCBI taxonomy): Eukaryota > Metazoa > Chordata > Lepidosauria > Squamata > Iguanidae > Iguana > Iguana delicatissima. Next base: position 40,296 of record CAOKZL010001233.1, read on the forward strand.
GGGCCTCCAAGGCCCCTTCTTAAACTGTAAACTCCAGGATTCCATAGGATGTTGAAAGTGGAATAATAGCACTACAACAGTGTAGTGAAGAAATGGCCCTCGACACAGTTCATCTCAGTCCCCGAAGACTCTGGGTTTATTGCTTTCCATAGTCTTGGAGAAGCTGAGGCAAGACAGGTTCACTGCCTCCACTGCCCAACCCCAGTTCCAATGAATGTATCCAATTCCTGTTCAGTGCTACCACTGTTCCCTGTTTGCTGGCATTCTTTCTCTAGATCCAGTCTGTACAACTTGTCACACAGAAGTGAGTTGCATATCAGACCACAACTCCCAAAATACCCCAGCTGCATGGACAATGGATTCTGGGAGTTGTAGTCCCACAAAACTAATTTCTCCAGCCTCCGGACAGAAGGGAATTGGAGATGCCAATACCTGATGTTGGCTCTGATTTCAAGCACCATTACAACAACTTGGTAAGATTGTTGTTCTTGCATATTCAAGTCATTTCTGACCTACAGTGACCCTATGGTGAACCTATCATGAGGTTTTCTTGGCATGATTTATTCAGAGAAAGTTGCCATTGTCTTCCTCTGAGGCTCAGAAAGTGTGACTTGCCAAATATCATCAGTAGGTTTCCATGGCACAATTGGGATTTGTACTCTGACCTCCCAGAGTCCTAGTTCAAAATTCTAACTAATACACAACACTGGTGCTCCTCTGTAGACCAGTTTCATTATCTTCATTATCTGCAGATTGCAGATGAGTGTTGAGGCTGAGGTGAAGGCTTACTTCATGCCAGGAGGCGAACATCTGCCTTGTCTTGCCTTTTCACCATTAGGTTAAACTAGCCAAAAGCACAAGAATGACCTTGCTGAATGTGACCAAGCATCCAACTAGTTCAGCATTCCTGGCTTAATACAACTCAGTCCCAATTCAGTGTCAGTCTGAGAGATGAAGACCAGGGCAATATGCAGTATGGATCAGTGGCTTCCACATCAGTGAGGCAGTGAATCCACTGCAAGATTTAATTCGAATCTTAAAGGGACTATGCAAAGTGTGTCCTATTTGGGGGATAGGGGTAAGTACCCTTTGTAGCTCCTTTAAAGTCTGGACTATTGCTTGGGGTAGATTCACCGCCTCATTGACGTGGAAGCCACCAACCACCAGTAAGTATCTGAATTTTTCAAAGAACATATTTCTTCCCAAGCATCTCCCAAAGATAAAGTGGCTCCATGGTCAATCCCCAAGGATTAAAAAATCTTGAGGAGAATGGTTCTGAAGTTTAAAAAATGGTATCCCCCACCCCAAAAAAAAACCCTCCAGTTAAGTCATCTCTCTCTGCCAGTCTTCCTTTTACTCAGACTGAGGACGATGGAGACCTGTTCTGCCTGTGTGCCATCCATTTCCTCACCCTCGTCCATTTTTTTTAGCTTTTATTCCTAAACCATACCCTTCCTTGCCAGCTAGAAAGTATGTTTTCCCCATTCTTTGTGTATCTACTGCTTAGCACAAAAGGGTGCCATTTGGCTTAGATGCAATCAGAGCATGATGAAAAAGAAAGTGAGATATATTTTGCATTGGGTAGGATTTGCTGAGTCCCCTTGTAATCAGACGTGCTTCAGATTTGCTGGGAAAGCTATTCTTTTGGGGGAGATGGGAGATGTAAATCACACCCAAAATTTCATAGAACAAGGATACAATTTATGTTACCGAAATAGCGGTATGTGAAGTATAACCTATACTTCATGATACAGCGGTAGTAAGTATCTTGCAGCAAAGCAAAGCAAGTACAATGTCTGGCTGTCAGGGCAGACATTTCACCTATGTAGAACAGGCAGCCAACACTGGCCAGTGATGTCACTTGACTGGGACTTCAGGGCAGAAGTCCATGTCCCAGGCGCTTATACCTCTTCAAATGAAATGCTGGAGTGTGGCAGATGTTTGCAGATAATGTCAGCAAAGAGGCCTGGTGTCAGCATTCATCATGCTGCCTGTCATCAAAGCTGACATCAATTGCTGTGAGTTCTTTCTTTTCTTGACTCATAACTTTTCCAAAACCTTTTCATAGAGTGCTACCGCTTTAGGTTGCCATTCTCCCAATCTGGCAGGGTTTTAGCTAGATTCTAGATATGCTGCCCTGTGCCTGTCTGGACCCTCATCTGCCCTGGATTCTAAACTTGCATTTTAACAAAGTGTGACTCACCCCATAGAATCTAAGGGGCAAAGTGTAGGGAAATGCTTCTGTCAAATTGTCCTGCAGGAAACAAGCCTGCTTCTGTGCATCCTAACACAAATGTGCATTGTGATGAAAAGTAAAATAGGTGAAAGAAAGTTAAACTAGAGTATTTTCTAGCTGTAATAAAATATTTAATTTGTATCTCTGAAAGAAATCACACCCTCATACTTTTTCCCTTTAAATACTGCTGTTTGTTACTACTTTTTTGTGTATTTTATCCTCTGAATCAGATGACAGTCCCTTTCAGGGGCCTCCTATGGTACTTTCACGGAGCTGTAACTTTTTGCCTTCAATTAAAAAAAAACCCTGATAGTAAAAAATAAATAAATAAAATGAATAGCGATCAGATGAGAATACAAGTGGAAGTACCTATATGTGGCAAAACATTGACATGATTGCTATTGTCCATTTGTACTGGACTAAGGGTATATATGTCCACTTTTTAAGGTTCCCCTCTCCCTAATAATCCCCACAACAACCAGTAAATTAAGGTTGTTTATAGGCAGTGACTGTCCAACGTCACATGTTAAATTCCATGACCAGGCAGAGATCTGAACTTGTGCCTCCTTATTCCAAGCCCAGGACATTGAACATTACTCTGTATTCGATCTCTCTGATCACTTGTCATTGTAAGAACTAGTATGATGTTCAAAGCATAGTGAAAGAAAAACATGAAATAATCAATGGGCTGAATTTGTATAATTAGGATGTACATGAGAATAATTTGCATAGGTAGGACAATCTGCATAAAGCACAGGTTAGATACTTGGATCTGAGAAAACAAAATATGACAACCTTATTCTGTGTCCAGCTTCCCTCTGAAAGATTTTTTTGTTTTTGTTTTAAAATGAAAGAAAAGAGCATCCCTTCCAAAGGAATGATGTGGAAACTTGCACATCTAGACTGTTCAGGACCCAGTACTGAACTTCAGAAGCAACCATCTGGGCACCAGCAAATGCCCATTTTTGCCGTCTTCTGCCATGCATATTTGTGGATGATAGTGATTCTGATTCAGCTCAACCCAAGAACCTACTCTTGCAGAATCCTGAATGCTGTTCAGCAAGATATGACTAATCTATTCTGCATTTCAGGAACAAAAGTCATAGTGTAAGGCAGCATTATTAAATCATACTTAGACTAGGCAGCATTCTGGCATTAATTACTGTTAGCTTCAGAATAAAAAAAGTGGATCTTCTTTTTCTCAGAACTTTTTAAAAGACCACATTAATTATGACCTTCCTGCATTTAATATTTATATGACTGAATATCGTGAGGCTCTTCCTGAAACAGCTTAGAAACTAGGTTAATGACAAGACATAGCCGGCAGATGAAGTCAACAAATGGCTGGGTTTGATTTTTCATTACAGCTGGAATGAATAAATGCCTACATGTGAAATGCCCTATTAACAAGGGCTTTGCTTCATATTAATGACCCTTAGGAAAGTTTGCATGAATATAAGAGAAGTTAAGAAACAAAGAAAATGCAAAGGAGAGAAAAAGAAAAAGAGAGGGAAGTATGAAAAAGAGGAAAGTGGCCAAAGAAATGGAATGAAAAATATTTCAGAAAGTAGAGTGCTCTTAAAGCAGAAGAACAAACCACAAGGAAGAGAACAAATCTTAGCTTTATAAGAATAACATTAAGTCAGTGGGCTATGTTGTTCAAAGTAGTTTGAACTTTGACTTTCCAGATCTTGTCAGACTGCAGTTCCCAATATCCAAAACAGCCAAAACAGCCAGTGGTGGGAAATGCTAGGAATTTTAGTCTAGCATCTGGAGGCCCAAACATTTCCTATTCTTGGTTTAAAGGTATCTAGTCTTTGTTCAAAACCAACTTAAAGGATAACCTGGATAAATTTGTGCTAATTCTGTGATCATTCAAATAAATATTTTGTGTGTGTGGTGATTAATTCTGCAGTTAAAACATGGACATGGAAAGAATTCATAATTATTTATTTCCAGGTTAAAAAAATAGTTACCTGATAGTTGAGAGGCCCTGCTATGAAGAATAATAAACCAGCACAACTTTCTGGTATTGAACATCTGCAAGTGCAATTAAAAAAAAAACATGGGGTGATGCACAAAACTCAGCTTTTCTGCTGAGAAAGTGAATTTCCCATGCGGGGAGGGGGGAACTGTTTTCTGCATAGGAATCTTGTTTTCTGTACAGATTTTTTTTCCACAAAAAAACCTACCCCATTTTTTTCCCAGCAGAACAACCCCACTACAATACTTGGGAACATTTGAAAATGAAGAGAAAACTGCAGAAAAAAAATGTTTGTTTTCTTCTGCAGTGAAGAGAAAATTACCATTTTTTTTAATTTTTTTATTTATTTTTATCCTTGCAGATTACACCTACACGTGTCACTGAGTTTCAGCAGGAGAGTGTTCTTTATGGACCTGGCTTGAAGCATGGGCGATAAACTCAAATTTGGAAGTGAGACCAACGAGAGCCAAAACAGCATCTTCAGTGCTCAGGCAACAAGAAGTTGATTGCTCTTATGGCTGAAGCCTTTATGTACAGGAGTATCCATGATTTATTAATGCTGTATGTCCTTCCTGGTAGAACCACGTCCTTTCTGCCTCACGATCAAGTGGCAAGAAGGATGGTGGAGAGAGATCTAAAGTACTTCTAAGCCCTTGTGTGCCTCGCCAGTTAGTAAATTTTAGGGATGGCCAACTGAATCCTCGAATCCTTGGCAGGGATTCGAGATTCAGGAAGCTGAATCCCTGTGCCAAAATAGGCAAGCTGAATCTTTTGAATCTGCCACCCAGAGAGTTTGTTGGAGACTGGGACATCTGAAAACCTGGGAGACCAGGACGACTGAAAATTTGGGAGACTAGACATACAAGGGAAGATGGCAAGTAGGTGAATTTTTCCCTTGGAGTAATAATGGCCTTTGCTAACAATTTCATAAATTACATCTAGGGTTGTATACTAAGATATTTAAATTGAACATTTCATATTTAAGTTCAGCACTTGACTGGAAGCTACAGGCTTGAGATTTCGAGGACAGCTGAAACATTCCTTTGCATAGCTCCCTTGCAAAGCTCTTTCAGACACAATTCTGGGGTTTCTAGTTTCACAAGGTGTCACAGACTTCTCTGCCAAAGTGTGCTGATGCATCATTAAACTACAAACCCCAGGATGCCAGAAGGAGCTATGCAAAGAAAAGCCAGTTTTGACCTGGATTATCTCTGTACTGTAGTGGTCCTGTTTACACAGGCAGGAAAATGTGGGATTAATCCACATTTTCCTGCCTGTGTACAAAGGGCCTTCATGACATTTTCAGTCTGAGGAGATCCTGAGGTAAAACTATGACAATTGTCCTGGCCAGATTTCTTCAGAGGGAGGTTTGCCTTTGCCTAGGCTTCTACTAAAGCTGAGAAAGCGTGTCTTGCCCAGGATTATCCTTCTTTCCCTTGCTTTTTAAACCTTTTTTTAAAAAAGGCTTCTAAAGATTTGAGATTCATGAGATTCATGTATTCCCAGAACCTTCCAGGGATTCAGATCCGGATTCGGAAAATTCTGGATTCGTCCCATCCCTAGTAAATTTCCAACAGATCTGAGAAAACTGGAATATATGTTTGGAAGTTTAATGGACATCCAAACAATTACTTAATCCAGATGAATCATCAGATCTGGGTGGGCGAGTGTCTGTTCGTCACTATTTCAGATATGAACATGTGATTTTGATCATATGCAATTGGTTATATTATACATAGTACTATAAATAAGAGTGCTGTCTTGACCTGATTGAATATTTAAAACCAGTGAGTGGGGAATCATGAGTTACATGGGTTTGTTTCTCCCATATTTCTGAATCATCAGAAGGCATATGCCCAATAAGGAGACTTGTGCTCTAAATTTCTATCTGGAGATCAGATTTCCCCCATCTTCAGATGGAGCATGGAGAATGGGACACCAAACTACTTGTGCTTCTTTTCTCAGCAGCCTTTCATCCTAAGCATCCCAAACTTGGATTTGGACTCTCCTTAGAGGAACATGGGGAACTATCATATACTGAGTCAGATCACTGGTCCATCAATTTCAGTATGGTGAACACTGAGTGGTAGCCAGTCTCCAGGGTTTAAAGCAGGAGTGTTTTCCAGAAACCAGTGATGTATTTAAGTCTTTTGCTCCAAGTCTCAAGTCAAGTCTCAAGTCTTTGCAAGATACTTTCAAGTCAAGTCTCGAGTCAAGTCTCAAGTCTGGGAGCCAACTTTATACCCCAACCTGTATTCCAGAATTTCTGGACAGAGTTGAATAAAGTCAGTTTTAACAATGTAATTTAACAATTTACTTTTGTGACTTTGCCATCTGCAGCTTCAGAAGTGGGGAATAGCATCCTTCTTAGTTCCCATTTGCAAAGCTGGAGCTTTTTCAAAAGTGGGGAAGAGGATCCTTCTTATTCCCCATTATTGAAGCTTCAAGAGCTTTAGAAGAAGGGTCCTTCCGCCTCAAGACCTTTGGCTAACACATTTTCTGTTCTGGTCTGAGATACATGCTCTATACTCTGGACATGAGTCTTGCCTTCTGCTCTATGGAAAAGTTTTAGAAAGCTCTCGCTATATTTAGTGGGGACAGGCTGGTGAGCACACCTCAACCTCACCTCAAGCCCACTGCTTAATCCATTTGCTGTTCCCTCTGAGAAATGTGTCCACACTTTGGGCTTGAGACAGATCATCATGTGACCAGTATGTTGTAAGATTTCTGGATGGATGTGTTATGTTACTGAACCAAGTGCAGCAAGTCAGTCACTAAAAATATGCAAGTTTCAAGTTGAGTCAAGTCAGTATGTAATTTCTGCCGAGTCAAGTCCCAGTTAAGTCACTGAAGCGACTTAAGTCTGACTTGAGTCCAAGTCAATCGACTTGAGTTTACATCACTGCCAGAAAACCCTGGAGATGCTGGGGAGTAGACCTGGGATCTTCTGATGCTCTACCCCCTCTTCTCGCAGTTGAGACATAATGTCAGTGGCCCATCCCATGCTTCTCTGTTTTGACTTAAAGTGGTAGTACAGCAAGCCCATCCAGTGATCTGTAACATGTTCAGGAGCTCAGAAGCAGGCATGCAGCTCCCTCTCAAGAATGGTCTTTTTATCATTTCGACACAAGGAACTGCTCCACCAACTCCATATCATTAGCATTGGCTATTTTCATTGAAAAGAATGGGGACCCTCTTTCCCATATGGCATTCCTGTATTCTTCATAACACAAAAGGAATCATAGTGGCTCAAGCATCCCAGCAAGCTGTTGTACAGGTTGAAGGAGAAGAGGACTCACCCTCAGAATGATAAGCCACTCCGGAGATTTCTTTATGATATCCAGCATGAAAAATGAAGTTCTAATTACAGAACTGTTGCACACGGAAGCAGTTTTTTGGTTCCAACTTAGGCTTTCCTTGATAGGAAAGAATCAGTCCTTCTCCTCTCTCTGAGGCCTGGCCAGTTTTTCCTCTGCAGATGATTGTATAAGGGGGGGTGATGGAGGTAGTTTACCCCCGGGGGCAATTTTTTGAGGGTGTCCCGGCTCCTTGCTTGCCCTCCTCCACATGCCGTAGCCATGCCCTCATACACTGTAGCCACACCTCATGCACCGTAACCATGCTCCCTCTCACCCATCCTCCAAGCACTCCAAGCTCCATGACTGTCTGCAGACAAACTGTTTGGGGTCAGAGACATCCCAACTATAATGACAATAATATCACTGTTTCTTCACTTCCAGGTAAAGACGGAAGACAGGAAATGCTTCATGCAGCATGTAGATGGACAGTGGAATTTGCCACCACAATAATTAGTGACAACAATGGCTGTCCATTTGGACAGCTTTAAAAGGGAACTGCACAAATTCGTGGAAAAACTGTTAGTGGCTACTAGTCATGATGGTTATATAGTGTTTCCTGTACCACAGGAAGTATATCACTTGTGGGGAATGTGACCATATTGCACTCACAGCCCGCTGGAAGACTTCCTAAAGGCAACCAATTAGCTACTGGGAGAACACAATTCTGAACAAAACAGGTCTTTGGATGTTCTTATACTCATTCTACATTTCATTGCAGAGATGTGGAAATTTGAACCACAATGGTGTCGCATCACAACTTTTTGTTTATGAGAGGTTATTAAATGCAGGGAAGGACAGAGAGACAGGACTGCTGTTTGTGGAAGTGATTACATATCTCTTGCAATGGGTGATTATGCCAGAGATGCAGTCACAACATGTCATCTGTTAACTACTTCAACCAGTCTAAGAAAATGGTGGCAGAATTTTCACTCTACACCTCTTTGCAAAAGCTAAGCACTGACACTTCTGAGGAAAAGCCAGCAAAATTTGCTGTAGGTACATAATCTTACTAGTAAGGAAAGTTTACTTGAACTTCCAAGTAAGGATGTTCATCAGTATGATTTGCAGTGTGCTTTACACAAGGGCTTCTTTCCATACACATTGCTATTTAAATCCAAATGACCTTGTCAGAGTGGTTAATACATGTAATTAGCACTGAAGCAGATCTGTGAACTCAAAACCAACTTCTTGAGCCTCAAAGTTTATGTGTTCCTGACTTTCTCTCACTCTTTCCAATCTACTTATATGGTCTATTATCCATCTGACGTCCATGCTTTTCAATTGTACCCCAGGAAGGAGTCCTTAATCCATTCCCTGCAGCAGCCAATTATGGTGTCTTAGAATTATAAGTCCAAATGTAAGATATGCCACAAGATCACATGAATCTTTATCATGCAAAGTACTGAACTCCACACTGACTCAGTTACAAACTGATGTAATGCTGATGATTTTGGTGGAGTGTTTGGTCTTTTTCACCATGGGAAGAATAGAATCCATTGTGACTTTCTACTGCGAAGGTAAATGCCATTAATGAGCAGGTATGGGGAGGATACTGCAAAATGAAATAAAGGAGTAAAAGCTGTGATAATCATAACATTTTAAAAGGTTGTATGTGTTGTTAAGTTCCAGCATCTGTTTGAATATATGATTTAACCATTTGGTGCCCCAATAGTAACAAATAGTCTCAGTCATGTAGGGATGTGGGGGTAGAGGGGGGGATTTGCACCAGGTGGCAATGTTTCTGGGGCATCTTGGCCTGGCAACGCTCCCGTGAACCCTGGCTATGCCCCCACACCCCCTGGCCACACCCCCATGCACCGCAGCCATGCCCCACACACAGTGGTCATGCCCCTCACACCATGCCCCCCAGCCCCCCCAAAACACTCCAAGCTCTGCCACTGAATAGTCTTTCTGGATAGACAAATGAGTTCATCTAGAATATATGTGTGCTGACAAGAACTCAGAGTAGTGCTCTTTCTCTCCCCACCCCTCCTTCAAGTTTTCTGTTGACTTTTCACTACCACATGGATTTTGCAGGGTTATTTTAGGCAGTTAGTATTCAGAGACGGTTTGCCAATGCCCTCCTCTGAAATATATAGCCTACAATACCTGATATTCTTTGGTGGTCTCCAATCCAACTACTAACCAGGTCTGATCCTGCTTAGCTTCCAATATCAGGATATTTAGATCCTCAAAGTAGATAGCAGGGTATTAATACTGCACCTAGTTCCCTGGCATCTTCATGCCAGAATTACCAAGCATCACAGCTCTGAAACAGGAGGATTGTTACAGCAGGTTAGGCCTCCTTGGAGATAGCACTAGATATCATTTTGATATCAATAATTTGGCTCTCTTCTACCACCCCTCTCCATGTGTTTGAGAGGCCCCTGGACAAGCCCAGAACTAGGCTCGGCCGTCAAATGCTGCAATATCGCAAGACAATACAGTCAGGCCAGAAATAGCCAGATCACCACTTTAGAAGACCTCTCTGCAAACACTCTCATTATGTATGCACACTGTTTACAAAGGACTCCCTGCCCTGAGCAGGTAACTTCGCAAGCTAGAAGCTTAAAGGCCAAGAACTGAGCATTTGCATACAGTCTACCTCTTTGTCAATTCGGACTTAACTCAATCATGCTAAATTGTGACCTTTCGGAGACATTGTCTCACACACAAAACTCATTGTTTTCCCTTAGTAAGGCAGAGCCTGCAGTCCTAATTCACCCTATAAAAACCCATGATTCTGAGACCTTCCTCGGATCGCTCCGAACTTCCATCAAGCCTTGCTGCCACTTCATCTGGCGAGCCTTATCCTCAGCTCCAGTAGCTGAGACCACAGCAACCTCGGACCGCTCCTGAGTTTCATCCCGCCTTGCTGCTGCTGTGCTTGGCGAGCTCCCCTCAGCTAATCAAGCTGAGCTTCTTCTCTGCACCCCCGGCTTCTCTCCTGAGGTCCAGGACAACGAGACAGGTGTTGTATCACCCATTTTTCCCTGAAAGTCTCTATCCTTAATTCAACCTCTAATCTCTTAGTTAACTGTGTGTCTGTGGTGTCTTTAATATTTGTTTGTATTCAATAAAACATCATTTTTATTGCTTTAAACCTGTCTGGCTGCTTGACTGACCTGACCCCATAGATGCTGGGTTGCAAGATCGTGCTAAGTTACCCTGCCTCTCGCTAGCTTAAGTGAGTGCTCCAGCTAATTTTCCCCAAAATTGTGTGTTGTTGTTTGGTTATTTAGGCATCCCGGGACCCCCAGTAAACAGGGTAACAGGATTTCTTCTTTGGCATGGCCTCCTTTGAATTCTGAGTGATTTACACTAAGGAAGCAACATGAGAGGAGTTAACCCTTCTTCCACTTGCATTATGACTTTGATGCAGAAAACAATATTGGAGGACTGAATCCCCTTCCTCTTTATCATGGTCCTAGCCTTGGCTCCCACTGACATCTGGCTGCTGCCTGCAAAGACACTGGAAATCTATTTCACATTTGTTAACATGTTTCATTTGAGAGCTGTGAGGAACAATAGATGTGATTACACATGGACTGAGGTCAATAATTTTAGCTAGATTTTTCTTCTTGGTGAGGCTGTCTGCAAGTCAAGAGTAAAGCTTCTGTCACAAGGTTGTCTCTGTGTTCCTTTCCAATATATCAAGTACTAGTAAATTTATCCAACGTTGCCCGGGATTTTATTTTCTCATAGGTAACACCTGTTAGAAATACCTTAGGAATTATTTACTTTAGGAATTAGATCAGCTGAAATACACTGGTTTGAGATCCTATGTCTCTATTTCCCCAAACTGTGTTGTTCAGTACCTGTAACTTTTCCCCATATTCTCCAATCTAGTCTATATTAAAAGTTGTTAGCATACAGAGGTTTGGTTTCTGAGGGAATACATTGTCCTCCTCCTCCTTCTTGCTGCTAGGCCTCATCTCACAGCTAGGCCTCGTCTCCATAGCAACCAGCCTGAGGCCCAAGAACTCTCTGGCTGAGATTTCTAAAGCCCCCCACTCCAAACTGCCAGCCCCAGGATTCCATAGAATTTTCACAAGCAGCCAATCATATGAGGTCTTCTTGCCTCACACAGCCAATCATATGAAGTCTTCGCCTGCCTGACACAGACAAATTCACAAATGTTGACTCATATATTAGATATTCTCATAATAGATGCCCATTCACATATTAATGATGCACTTTGAAAAATTCTAGTGCTGTGGTAGTGAATTTTGAAGGACAGGCATTCGTCGTGCCTGTCTCCACATCCAAGTGGCCAAGAACAATCCTAAAATGCAGGCAGCTGCATTGATCCATGGCAACAAAATCAGATCTCTTCCCCACAAGCAGATCTTTTGTGAAACTATTGGACTTCAATGGGCCATTCAGAACCAAGGTACTCCAAAATATTCTGCATTATGACTGAAATGCTCACAAAAATATATTGGTCTTGTGAACATACAGCCTCCCTCCAGTTCCATTTTCAACTGAGAGGGGACAGGAGAAGCTGAGGAGGACACTAGTAATTGGTAGCTATTTCTCCTGCCAATCAAAATGTCCCAGTCCTTCAACCTCCTCATTAGCCTGACCCTCAGCATCATTTCCTAGTCCTCACCCTCAGTTCCTCACCTATAAAATGGATACAATTGAGACAAAGTGATTTTTATTTTGTGCACAAACATTTCCATATAAACAATTGCATGTACAAAGGCCTTAAAAAAAAGTCAGAAAACACACTGCTTTCCAACCTGGCTTCCACTAAGGACAGCCCCTTGTATTTGGAGAAATGTTGGCTTGCAATTGCTAATATTCAGAAATTCTCATTTTGTACAAGTTCCAAGATTCAGAAAATACACAAGAACATAAAGTGATGAAACTGCACTGAAATCTGTGAAAGGGACTGCCGTGCAGGGGGAGGGATCCAAACACAACTTGGTTAAGATGTTATTTACAAAACCATATGAAGCCAAGACAGCTCCAACTTGATTTATATCACATAGGAAACTACAAAAAGCAATTACAAGGCAATCATTTTTTTTCCCTTGCTGAACTACAGGGCAACAGTGACAGGGTATGGAAAGCATGAAGAGAGGGAATAAACCAGCCAATCTCACCAACAAAATGAAAAGATAGAGCCACAGCACTTGTAAGCATCACACAAGCCTCTTCTCCTGGAAGGAACACGGTACTGACAGAAATGTATGATTAGATATTTTCACATGCCAGCCTTACAAATCAGAGACTAAAGTGAAAACAAATTGGGAACCACAGGAGACCATCACACAGCCTCATTTATCTGAAAAGGACCAGATCTCAGAAAGGGAGAAGATGGAAAATTAGATGTTTCATGGCAAATCTGGGTCTGGAAGCATGAGAGGATATTTGGGGAGAGGGAGTGGGAGTGGGGAAGGTAATTTGCAGGCAATAAATGGACAGAGCTAACCCTTCACTCACAGTTAGGGCTCAGCTGAGATTTTCCCTTTTCCCTCACTTGATGGGGGGAAAACATGCAACTGGGAGTCCAAGGGAAGCAAAAGTGGCTGGATGCGGCAATGGGGAAAGGTGAGTGAGAGAAGGTTTAGCACCCCTTACCCATCAAATTTGTTCTGTAACTTTTCTTTGCGAAAGAGAAAATGCTGCTGAGGCACCTATTTTTATGTTGTGCTTCAAGAGCTCTTTTCAGTCTTCAGCTCAGACTTCATGAGGTGGCGGTAGAACTATACTATCATTCATTCTTTTATTATGGTAGTTCTATTCTTTTATTATGGTAGTTCTGAACTCAAGGAGGCACAGATGGTTCTCCTCTTCTACCTCCCCATTTTCCTGTCACAGCAACCCTGTGATGTAGGTCATAGAATCTAAGAAACATACGGTTCGAAGAGACCATAAGGGTCACCTTGCCTCGCAAAAATCAAAGCACTCCCAATGGATAGCCATCCAGCCTCTGTTGAAAAACTACCAAAAAAGGAAACTCCACAACACTCTGAGGCAGCATATTCCACTGTTGAACAGGTCTCACTTTCTGGAAGTTCTTCCTAATATTTACACGGAATCTCTTTTCCTGTAGTTTGAAGCCACAGTCCCATGTCCTATTCTCTAGAGCAGCAGAAAACAAGCTGGCTCCATCCTCTATATGACATCCTTTCAAATATCTAAACATGGCTATCATGTTATCTCTTAACCTTATTTTCTCCAGGGTAAACTTACCCAGTTCCTTAAACCACTCCTCTGGACACATTCCAGCTTGTCAATATCCTTCCTGAATTGTCTTGCTCAGAACTGGACACAGTATTCCAGGTGAGGTTTGAGCAAAGTGGAACTTCCCTTGACTTAGACATTATACTCCAAATGATGCAGCCTGGAATCATATTCGTTTTCTTAGCTGCCACATCACACTGTTGACTTATGTTCATCTTGTGGTGCACTAAGACTCCTAGATCCTTTTTACATGTACTGTAGTCAACCCAGGTGTCACCCATTCTATATCTGTATCTGGCGGTGGAGGTGGTGGTGATGATGAATTTGCCTAAATGTAGTACACTACATTTCTTCCTACTGAAATTATTCTCCCCCCACTCCTCAGTTCTGGTACATTCTCTGATCTGTTAAAATCTAATCTCTAATCTGTTAAGATCTGAATTCTGATCCTGTACTCTGGGGTATTAGCTATCTCTCCTATTTTGATATCATCTCTATTTCCTCATCCATGTTATTATCGTACTCAGTAGAGAACCCTGCGGCACTCCACTAGTCACTTCTCTCTAGGATAAAGAGGAGCCATTGGTAAGCACCCTTTGGGTTCAGTTGGTCAACCAGTTACAAACCCACCTAACAGTACACTGCCTAGCCATGTTATACCAGCTTGTTTGCTAGGGGACCTTGTCAAAGGCCTTACTGAAATCAAGATATATTATATCCACAGCACTCCCTTCATCTAACAAGATTGTAACTCTATCAAGAAAAAGAGAGAGAGATAAGATTAGTCTGTCATGACTTATTTTTGAGAAACCCATGTTGACTTGTAGTGATCACGGCATTCCTTTCTAAGTGCTTACAGACCATCTGTTCAAAGATCTGCTCTAGAATTTTTCCTAGTATTGATGTCAGGCTGACTGGGCAGTAATTGTAACCACAACATGTCTCCTCTGGGTATTGGCAGGGGCCGTTCTGTAGTTGCATCTTCCAAAGTCACATGCATGTTTTTTGAGGATTGCCACTACTCAAATTGATTCTGTAGCTCCAAACTCACAGAATGATCTCTGATCTTTCCACTTCTATGTGTCACATTCCTCCAAATGTCTGCCTTTTGTGTTTGAAAAATGACCACCTCCCCAAGAGACATCTTCTGTGTGTTCCTCATGCAGGACATTCTGTTCCACTCTGTCCAAGAAAAACTCATGCTCCCTAACATGTTGAAGAGTGAATACACACTGGACCTTCTCTTCCAACAGGGCAATGAACTTGCACTTGATGCAAGTGCAGCTGCTCACATCCTCTGGCAAGAATACAAACATGCCACAGCTGTTGCAAGTGACTGCAACAACTCCACCATCCATATTTGGTAGTCATTAGTAGACTTTAGACCAGAACTCCAGGCCTCCCTCGCAAAACTCCGCCACTAAACGCCCAAATGAAATGCCTGTTGGCCTCGTTTTCTGTTAGCTGAGCTCCTTTTCACCAATCTCCAGGGACTGGGGCTGCAGTTACATAATGAGCTAGTGGCCGCTAGCTTCTCCTCCAACCAGATCTCTGACTCACTTCCTCTGGGTTTACACACAATAGAATAATGGAGCTCCAGTGAGTATTGAATGAAACATGACTGGCCCAAGGTCACCCAGTGAGCTTCATGTGGGCTAGAAGTCAGATTCCCCCAAGTCCTAGTTCAACACTTGAACTGCTACACTAAGCTGTTTACACTTAGATCTGCCCCAATCATGTAAAAACAGGTGTGTAGTTTGGGTCTGATGTAAGGAACAAAAGATCACATGGGTGCAGATTATGGTTGCCTCCCTTCATTCTCTCCCTAACTACTTTTCTCTCTGTTGGGTTCTATTTCTAGGACCAGAACTTGGTGCTGGGAAAAGATGTCAGAGGACAGATTAAACAGTGTGGTTTAGCACCACCCAGTATAGGGTAGGTACAGCACCAGCCAGCCAGAGATGTCAGGCCAAGCTATGCATGTTTTTAGAATGATCTTCCATTCAGGTACCTTTCACAGCTATACTTATTTTCCTCATATCCCCAGACCATTCAACACAAAGGAGAAATGATAAACTGAGGTGGCAAAATTCCACTCTGTGTCATTTCAGACGGCAAACAGGAGACAGCATAGTTTTGAATACTCCTCAATGTTCAGAGCTCCCATTGTGTAATAAGCTGGCACATTAGAGAGGGACTATGGCAAGCTTTTCTCTCTAATTGCTAGTTTGTTATCTGTGGAGAGGGAAGCAATACAAAAGTGATACTCCACCTATAGTCTGCAGCGATAGCATATTGTTTTCAGAATCCTAGTTCTCTGTAATGCAGAACATTCATAAACTTTTTGGTGAGCACATTTCTCTCAGTACAATGCCATGTGAAGCTTTCCTACTATGTAGACTTTATTCTCCCCACCACCATGTAGTGCAGGTTTGTAGTTATGTTCTTGAAGAGCCAGTATGGTGTAGTGTTGGACTAAGGCAATGTAGTGTTGGACCAAAGCAATTCCCACTCAGTCAAAGAAATCCACTGAGTAACCTTAGGCAAGTCACACTCTATCAGCCTCAGAGAAGGGCAAAGGCAACATCCCCCCAAACAAATCTTGCCAAGAAAACTCCATGATATGGTCACCTTAGGGTCACCATAAGTCAGAAATGAGTTGACATAATACAACCACTACCTACATTCTCCTAACAGAAACATTTCTGTGCATACTTTTCCTTAATGAACACATTTTCATTCAGTTTTCTTGAACTGTATACTAGTTCACAAAAATCTGAAAAGTGCAGATAAATGAACCCACTCATAGGATCAGCAAGACTGCATTAATTCAGTCAATACAGAAATATGGGAGTGAGTGAAATTTTCCAACATGGCTAAACAGCCGTGCTTCTGCAGTGAATTCCACCTTGTGGATTAGTATCTTTCTTTCAGTCTGGACCACCTCTCCCCACCCACTGCTTTTTGCTTCTCTGGGAAGGACAAAACAGAGGGGGACGAGTTGGCGCTCATTACCTTTAGAAGCAGCAATGATGAGAGTGTATTTCAGTGAGCGACTTGAAATCTTTTCCAGCCCAAATAATCTGGCTGTGTTAATTGCTGAGAAGATACATGAAATGGAGCCAGGAGACAAGACAGCAGTAATCTGAACATCATTCCAAACTACAATTAAATGGCTCATTCTGTGTGTTCTCTTTCCCCCACTTTTCTTCCCCATCGCTACAATAGGAGGAACAACCATTTTTAGCTTTAAATGATGCAGATCTGCATGTGGTCTAAACACACGGGCCCACAAAGACACTCACCAGATCATATCTGGCAAAACAAAAAAAACTCACGCCTGGAGAAGCATGAAGACTCCTCTCTGAAGTATGAATGTAATTTCATTCTCAAAAGAAGCCATGAGTAATTCTTAACAATTTTCCTCCTACTGTGAGAAAGTCTTCAAAAATGTACAGTTTTCAAAACCCGTCCACAGTATCTGACTTGTTCTGTGCCAAATTGAAATGCATGTGTGGAGAGAGGTATTGTACAGAACATTCTGTTTCCTGCACAGAAAAGATTATAGCTGGAGACTTATTCTGTTCAAAATTCACATGTAGTTTTCCTCCAGAGAAAACAACATTTTCTCCCGTAGGATTTTTTTTTCTACATAGAAAGTTTTATTTATATGGAAAAAAAATTTTCAGTGCAGAAAATCCTGTTGCCTATACAGAAGATCCTCCCCCCATATAACCCCCCATCATTTACACATTTTGCACAGAATATGTTCCAAGAGGCAAACATTCTCCTCAGCCTTAGCACTTGGGAAACATTTCTTTCCATCCCTACTCTCTTACATGAAGCTGCACTGATGTCAGAAGCACAGGAGAACAAAATAATTCTCCTTGGTGTTGCATCTATCTTCAGATGCAGTTAGAAATCTATTAAGAGTTTTGCTGTTCTCCAAGTCTCTGGAGTTCAGTGGAATGATGGTCAAACCAATCCCTCTCCACACTTGCAGATACAATGGACTAAAGTTGTGTTAGATTTTCAGTTTGTCAGCAGACCCCATCCACTACTTCTGGACAGAGGGCACATGCACAAGAGCATTTTTGGCTGGTTACTTAGGCCCTTTCCACACAGGCATATTGCCCACGCTAGGGTGACCTCTCCAGGAGGTCTTCTTCACCGTGGAGTGCGCTAGTGCAGTTGGAAAAGGTGAGGCTCTACACCTCAAACTGCTCTAGCACAGCCATGGGGTGGCACTGCGAGTTTTATAAAAACCACCTTCCCAAATGGTTTTTATGAAACTTGCCCGCGCTGCTCCGTGGCAGCCCCCGGTGAAGAACTGCAGAGACGCAGTAGTGCGTCTCTGCAGATCTGCCCGGGGGCGGGCTTCTGGTTGGCGCGCTGTCCTGATTGGTGGAGCGCCGCTGGAAGCCACCGGCCACCATTTTGGGCACCGCCAAACGCCGCCGAAATTCGGCGGCGTATAGAGCGGCAAACCTGTGCTCCCCACAGGGACGGAGCAACCCGCTACCAGGTAAGCTCCGCCCCTGCATGCGCCGTTTCGGCCCCCCCTCGTGAGGAAAAGGCCTTAGGCTAGCACAGACAGATTAAATGTGTAAGAGCAAAGAACAGCAAAGAGTCTTACGATTTACACATTGCAGAAAAGATTGATGAGGTCTGATTTTGCTTATATTCAGGAAAATCAAATTAACATTTAGCTGGTATTAAAAATCGATAAAATTAGCCCATCTTACCAAGGACTGTTCAAACATATTGGAGAGGTGTGTATTGGAGAGGTATTTTCCCCTTCATATGTGGTGGGCATGTCCAATTGTAAATCAAGTTTAGCAGCAAATTCAAATGGACACAAATGAAATTACTCATCAGTCTGTCAGTTTCAACCCAGAACTAGCATTATAAGGTAATTTTTGTGTACATTCAGTGTAATATGAATTAAATTATAACTACATTTTTGTTACTGGCTTTTATTGGTGGGAAAATGGGGCAAAAGTTTCCATAGAAAATTGGTATAGGCTAATACAGCATATGGCAGGGTTTTTTTTTTTTTTAATGAACCACAAAATGAGACTAGCTAGAGGTCAAACAGAAATGGAGACTTTTAGCTCAATATAGTACCCCTTTATTGCATTTATCATTCAAGATAAGACATGGAAATAACCTCTGTTGACACATGGTGAACTCCGGAAAAATCCATTTTTATAGAACTGATCCTTTGTGTAGGTAGATAAGCACATCCTTTGTTTTGGCAGCTTTCCAACACTAATGGCAGCTTTTGCACAAAACTCCCTGCACTGACTTTGCAAACCTGAAGAAGAAACCAACTCCTGCAGTCCTGTAATCAGGTTCTCCCAAGAAACAGAAATGTAAAGGCATTTAAAGCAAGCAAACTAATCAACAAATCTTGTTAAGTTTATCAATTCTCAGTGACAGTGAATGGGAGACACAGAGATCTGGATTCTCAAACCAGGATTCAGATTTCAACTCAAAGAGAATCAAGAAGCCTCCAGACTGGTCCAAAATGAATCAGGCTGTTTTTCTGAGTCAATGAACTGGGTTTCAGACCAAATCATATTCAGAGGACAGCTATATTTTTTGAGAACATGAAAATACTTCTCCTTTACCAAGTATAAGGTAGTGCTTCAATTATATTTATGTACTCCAGTGTGCAATGCAGTGCAATGCAGTGGAAAGGGAAGGGTGCTTTCTGTCATAAGAGTTTACTTGATTACAGCATCTCTTTCTTGCTACGCATAAAATACAGAGTAAAAGGAGAGATTTTCTGCTGCATATTCACTTGTATCAGGTGTAGAAACGCAGTGCAGCGGTTAAACTGATAGAATAACATAAACTAGCAATTATAGCTTAGGATCTGAGGAGGAGTGTCTTCCACTTAGAGAAGAAATGGACTATTTGTGCTTCCAGATGTTGTTGGTCTGTGGTTTTAATCCAACGTTTAATCCCAACTACCACTGGCCCATTGAATCAATGGGAATTTAGCAAGTCAACATTTATGGAAATTTCACTGATTCCATAGGTATATTCCAGTTGTGAATCTCAGCTGGATTTTGGCCTGTGATTCTCATAGTTCTTTGCTATTGGCTAGACCAGTTAGACCAAAACCTCCCTCAGCATCTGAAGGTAAGGAGTTTCCCACTTACTGGAGGGGCCAGAATTCTCTCATCCTAAACATCCACCAATAATTGCCAACAGGTTGGGCCAGTCGTCTGTCCAATGCTCATTCTAAGAAAGTATTGTACGCTTTCTGGAGACCCAATCATGTTTGTTAAATACAAAATGGATCAGGGCATATTATGTGCAGGAGAAAGAAAACCTCAGACACTTTTCCCTCTCTTTTGAAGAGGCTTATTTGTAATGAAGTGGAGGTGGGGAAGCAATCATGCAGATGAGACAAAACAGGCAGTGGAGGAGAGAAATATCACTTATAAGCAGAAGGAAGAGGAATGACAACTGTGAAGCTCTTACCCTAACAATATATTCCGTCCTGTGTCAGTCTGAAAATTAGCATCCCAATGAGTGAACTAGCATTGGACCAGTTTCAGCATAGATGGAAAATGAGGTGAGACTGGCAGTCATTGTAATCAGAAGATGCTACAGTTACCCTCAGACTGGAGAAGAAAGATCAGGACCAGAAAGGGGAGAGAATTGAAACAGGTAACCAAAGCTCCTTTTGAGGATGTGTTTGAACACTACAGGGTGATGAATGTGCAGATGATGGGAACGTTGTGGTTTGGTAGGTGCTATCACTACCCTTTAAACATTTCAATGCATGTCTTCAAATTGCCAATGTGCATGCTAGGGCTCTAAAGAACATTTGCACATTTTCTTGTTTCTATTGAGAAAAGCATATCACGGTACACTGAGGCCCTTTTTGCATGGCATTTTCCATGTGAAAGGGTGCCTGGAGCGTTGCGTGATTGTGAGGAGCGATCTGCATGACACACTCACAAACACGCAATGCTCCAGGTTAGGGCAGGCACCGATCATGCACCTTTTCATTTTCAGCTAGAAGCTGAAAATGGTGAGAAATCGCGCATTGCTCCCAGGCCCCACACGCACTTACCTGGCGTGCGGAGCCTCCAGAGCCACGCCAGTCCCACTTCCTGCCCCAGCACAGCCTGGGAAACTCCCAGGCTGCACTGTGGAATGAAGAGGTAGGGCTCTCATGTGAGCAGGCAGCGCGTGCGGAGCTGAAGGACCCTGGAAGCGAGACCCTCTCGCCGGAGGCTGCTTGCATGATCCCCGCACCCCAGATCTGGAAGAAGGTAAGGTGCAGAAAGGGCCTGAGACACCCTGCTGAAAAACCTGTCAACTGTTGTAAGAATTTGTGTTCTACAGACCAGTTACTTCTACTCTCCCTTTCATTTTTGGTGGCTTTTGCACAATAACATTGCATTTTGTGCATACACACCCCAACACCTTTCTATCTCCTAGCAATTGTATCCCATTCAAAATACATTTTCTGTGCAAGAGCATTTGTTTTAGTTCAAAATCCCACAACCTCTTTACAAGAAAGGGAAAAAAAAGTCTTAAAGGCAAAAATTTTCAAAAAGCACAAAAACTACTGGAATCCAAGGGAGCTAACAACATGATTTTAAAAAGAGATGCAACCAAACACACAAAAAGTTATGATATTGAAATATAACTAAACAGATTAGTACATAAAAACAACAACTAAATTGAAAGTACTTTAAAAGCACAAAAGGGGAGAAATTAAAGTATCAATCAGATTTATTAACATATGCTATGACAACTTTATCACCTGCCTTCAACACTTTTTGTAATTTAGATTCTAAGAGGAGCAAAAAGATTTGCTCAGCCTACCACAGAAGCAATTACTTTCATTTTAAGTATATGTGTGGGATTCCAATGAGATGCTTAACTTATAAGAGGGATAAGCATCAGCAAATTGCATAGCATTTTCAAAGTTCACACTAAATTCCAGAGCAGATTCCCTACCTTCACTGACATGGAAAATACCAGATACCACTAGCAAAGAGCTTGGAAACATTTCTTTTTTGGACCACAGCTGTCAAAATTCTGCAATTCTGAGGATGTTAGGTTTTTGGAGTACAATTCCCCCCCCCCACACACACATATCTATCTATCTGTCTGTCTATCTGTCTATCTTCCTTCCCTTTCCTCACAAAGAAGTTTATTTCTCCACATAATGGGCTTCTCCCTCCCCCTGGCCTGGAATCCTCCAAAGTAAGAGCAGCCCCTGAACTGTGAAAGTGTTTAAAAAATATTTTAAAAAATGCATAATTGGGAACTTGTGCAAGGGCAGTTAAAAGCTTCCTTTGAGCCCTACAAAGCATTCATTTTCACCTACAGAACCCTACAAGCACACCCAAGCTGCAAATGGAGAAGTCTTCAGAGAGAGGTTTAAAGTACTCTGCTCAAATTTTTCTCCATGCAGTCGAATAGGGTTTCCTCCCTAGGAAGTATGCTCAGGACTACGATCTTAAAGTTCATCCTTAAAACATCAGAGAATCTTGCTTTAAAACATCTGAGAGAATAGAAAGACCTAGGATGATGGAAAGGGGAAAACTACTTTTACTCCAGTATGCCAAGGACAAGCCAAAATGCTGGACACTAATTAATAATTGTGTGAATAGGAGCAATATTTGACTTTATCTCCACTTGAATTTTCCACTTGAGAAGCTTTGTGGCAAGTGACTGCTGCAATCACTGCTGATGAACAGCCAGTCTTGATTTACAATCATAAACCTTTCACATTTAGACTTCATAATCTTTTTAAAAGTGCTATGATACACTACCCAAGCTTGTGTGATATTCTGATAGGCAGCAGATGAGTCAAGAAAGAGTTGATATTGTCTAGACATCTCAAGGTGCATGGGTGGGGCTTTCAGGTGAAGTCTCAGATTGTTCAGGGAGAAGAGGTTCTACTTCCTCTCCAAATAGGGTTGCAGTTGGGCAATTGCAAAACTTATACATAATGATATTCCACCTTGCTTTCCCTGTCTTTAGATGGCAATGTGTTTTATTTTACTTTATTTTACTTCCTCTTTTCACTTCTACCCTTCCTGCGTTTTGGAATTTACCTGTACATTGTGTGGCGTTTGGCTTTGGACTTTGCTGCCAAGACCTGCCCTGTCTTTCAACCATCTTTCAGTTTACATCCTATTTACTTTCCCCTGTAAAATTTAATTGAAATGATAGAGGAAAGTCTTTTCATGAAGAAAGGCTTAGGCCTAGGTCTAGTTATTAGCCACATCTACAGAGTTCTTTTAGGGACACGAATAAATCCAGCTCTTAGTCCCAACTACAGTTGTCCCAATTAATAGTATTTACATAAAGGTTGATTTTTGTTGTTGTTAATTGCCATCAAGCTGACTATGACTTATGGCAACCTAATGAATGAGAAACTGCCAAGTTACCCTATCATCAACAGTCCTGCTCAGGTCCTGCAGATTGAGGGCCATGGCTTCCTTGATGGAGTCTTTCCATCTGTAATGCCATCTTCCTCTTTTCCTGTTGTCTCCTATCTTACCAAGCATTATTGTCTTTTCTAGTGAGTTATGTCTTCTCATGTGATATCCAAAATACAACAGTCTCAGTTTAGTCATCTTGGCTTCTATGGAGAATTCAGGCTTGATTTTCTCCAGGACCCATTGTTTTTCTTTTTGGCAGTACACAGTACCCATAGAACTCTTCTCCAGCACCACATTTCAAATGAGTTGGGTTTCTTTCCTACCAACTTTTACGACTGCCCAGCTTTCACACCATACATAGAATCTGGAAATAAAATGGAATGGACAAGCCTAACTTTAGTATCCTATTATCTGTTTTTTTCACATCAGGATCTTGTCTAGTTCCTTCATAACTGCCCTTCCAAGTCCTAGCCTTCTTCTGATTTTTTTCTACTGCAATTTTTATTATGATTAATAATTGAGTCAAAGCATGGGAAACCTTGACTATTTGAATGTCTTCATCATCTACTCTATATTTATGTAAATCATCTATAGTCAATATTTTTTGTTTTCTTAATGTTCAACTGTAAACCTGTTTTTGCACTTTGTCCTTTGATTTTCTTCCGTAATCATTCCAAGTCTTTGCTGTTTTCTGCTATTAATAGGGTGTCATCTGCATATCTTACATGGTTGATGTTCCTTCTTCCAGCTTTTATACCACTTTCCTGAAAGTCTAATCCTCCTTTGCATACAAGTTAAATAGATAGTTTGATGAAATGCAGCCTTGCCTGACCCACTTGCCAACTGGAAACCATTCCATTTCTCCATATCCTCTCCTGATGGTAGCCTCTTGTCCTGACTATAGCTTACACATCAGAACAATCCCATTTTTTAAGAGCCATCCATAGTTTTCATGAGCTATACAATCAAAGATTTGCTATAGTCTATAAAGCACAGGCTGATGGTGTAATCCATAATCCAGTGTCTGTTTGTCATATGATCCCCAGTGCTTTTTCCTTTTCTGAACCTAGGTTGGACACCTGGCATTTCCTCCTCGATGTATGATAAAAGTCTTTGTTGGAGAATTTTGAGTATCACTTTGCTTGCATGGGAAATTAATGCAATGGTCCTATGATTACTATAATCCCTAGTGTCTCCTTTCTTGGGGATTGGAATGTATATTGAGTGTCTCCAATCTATGGACCATTGTTTCGTTTTCCATAGTTTTCCATGGATTTTAGTTAGAACTGGTGTAGATCCAGTCCCTGTAGCCTGAAGTTATTGGTATGCCTCAGTTCCTGGTGATTTATTTTTCTTAAATGCTCTGAATACAGCTTCAGTCCAACTGTGTTGTTAGTCACAACACTACTCACAGTGATCCTCTGCTGTATCCCAGTAGCTTGTTGAGTGTTTTCTGTCCCAGGAGTGTCATCTTCTGGCACTGTCTCTTGATTCATTTTGGATTGTCTCATCACAGGGTTTTCATGGTAAAAGACATTCAAAAGGGGTTTACCATGCCTCTTTCTGAGCAGTGCTGACAAGCGCTAACTAGGTTGACTTATAATTTGACAATTGATTTGCTCTCCTTAGAAGCCAAAATGACTAAATTGAGGCTACTGTACTTTGGACATACCATGAGCTGACATGACCCACTGGAAAAGACAGTAATACTTGGTAAAGTAGGAGCCAGTTTGAGAGGGACTGAAGTACAAGTGGGTTGATTCAATTTAAAAGAAATTACAACCCTGAATCTGCAAGATCTGAGCAGGGCAGCTGATGATCCCTATTGCACTATACTGCTACAGCACTATTATTGCATTTTAGTTGCTACGGCTATACCCTGTGGAATTCTGGGATTTGTAGTTCAATGATGACCAAGAACTCTTTGGCTGAGAATTCTAAATTCCCCTCGCTAAATCTCAAATCCCAGGATTCAATATGATGTTGCTATGGCAGTTAAAGTCGAATAATAGCACTATACAGTGTAGTGTGATAGGGGCCTGACAGGGCAACTGAACCCTGGCCTCAGTGTTCAAACTACTAATTAACTCTCCCCATATCTACTGGACTGGCCCACCCATGCCCTAAAACGACAGAATCCAAAAGGTGCATTTTGTTATGCTGAATTCTAAAGAGTTTGAAATTTCTCACTGTTTGATTAATTTTCTGAGCATTGTGGCCCACATTTCTTTCAATTAAAACCTTAAAGTCAGATTCAATGGTTTCTCCCACAGCGAGCAGAAAAGCTCACATTCTCCTGTGAAAAATGGGTCTCATCTCTAGTCTAAACAAAACCTGGCTGTGAATATGAAGTACAATTATTAAAGCCCTGAACTGTGCACAAAATGAAGGTGGGCCCAATTACTTCTAGTTGTTGGATCTGTAGCTGTCAGCTTATCCCTTGGTATAAATATAAGTAACCTTGCTTTGTCCTTTACACGCTCTGTGTGTTTCCTGGAGCAGAGCAGCTGACTGCAGTTTGGATAGCCCCCTCCATCACCTCCCCGACAAACTGCCATGAATATTATGTCATGATGTCATTCACACTATGCAAAATAGCCCGTTCCCATTGTTAGTTCTTCCTTGTCAAAGACAGGGAGCAGAACAGTTTTAAATTGGACTGTAAAGCTTATATAACATACTGAATCAAATCCATCACTAATATTCCTTTCGTGTCAACACCCCATCAAATAAAGCAAAATAAAATTTACCAGAAGAGCCCGGACAGCCGGCATGGTGTAAGAGTTTGAGTGCTGGATTTACAATGCTGGAGACTAGGATTCAAATCCCTGCTCAGCCATGGAAACCCCTTGGGTGACCTTGAGCAAGTCATACTCTCTCAGCCTCAGAGGAAGGCTAAGGCAACCACCCCCAAACAAATCTTGCTAAGTAAATCCTTAGGATCACTGTGAGTCGGAAAGGACTTGAAGGCACAAAATGACAAAGTGTACAGTTCTGGGGATTGGGTAGAGGAGAAATTTTGTTAGGAGACTTGAAATCAGGCACTGGGGTCTTAATCATGATACTACCAGAATGTTAGTTAAGAATCTGGTGGCCAAACACACTTGCTGAACCTGACTCCTGTTGTGCAGGAGAGAACTAGCCATTTTGCAATGTGCTCCTCATATGTATTATAGGCTCACTATGGGTGTCTGTTAAGGATGTCTCTTTCCCCCACCAATATATACACATAGACCTGGTTGCTATTTGTCCCCCAGTACTGCTCTTTGCATCAGTAAACCACATTTTTCAGCAACCAAAAAAAATCAAGTAAGATGGAATGATTTGAGGAAGAAAACTGGGTCATAAGCCCTGATCTGGACTGGGAAAATATTTTGGAACCAAGGCTCAAGTCTGTTTTTCCCTCTGCCCAGAATTTGGGTGGGCTCATTAGCTCATTATTTTCCTTTAAGTAAATATTTCACACCGCTGACACTGGGAGACCTGACTGTCAGTTTGGAATCAGATCCTTAAAGCAACCCAATATTCTAGAAAACGTTTGCAGAATGTGTGACTGTCCAGGTATTGTTGGACTTCAGCTTCCATCAGCCTTAGACAGTGAAGCCAGAGGTGAAGGTTAATGGGACTTTCAGTAACCTCCAAAGGCGACATGTTCCTCATCCTGTTTTAAGATCTGAAGTGGAATATCCAAAAAGGTTTAAAGGACTCCCTTAATAGAGCCATGACAAAAAGGTTTAAAGGACTCCCTTAATAGAGCCATGACATAAAGGTATCTGTAGGCTGCCTTAATTTACAGAATAACTTCCCTAAGCTATCTCTATAAGTAATCAGGTACTTCCCCTTTCTTGTTCTGTAGAAAACTCATAAATTAATCCATTTACTCAGGTGTCCCACAGTGTGCTTCTTAATTAATCCAAGATCGTACTGTGAGGGCTCACACCATGCCATTAGATCTGAACAAGATGGGCTTCTCCTGAGGTGAGACATGTCCTTCATCACTGCCTTGCTATCCTTTGTTCAGGCACCGAGTTTTATTTTAAAAAAAAGAGGTGTGATGTAACTTGGTTTTCAGCACAAGCATTACTGCACTACCATCATGGACTTTTCACTCAGGCTGTCAAGGAGTTAAAGACACTTTAGACAAGAAACCATTGGCTTCTCAATCAATGCACTGATTAATTGAACAAATTTAATAAAATTGTACAAGTCTCGACATAGCATTCTATTCAAAGAAGGAGAGGGGGCACCCACTTTGAGAGGGTTCTGTACAATCTGTTTGGGAATATCCATGGAAATGGGTAACTTAGACCAGGGAAGGGAAAATTACTCAACAAATGACATGTTACTCTGTTGTTAATTTTACTTTTTAGCCATTAGGTTTAACTCATTATTCAGTGTTCCCAAGTAACACAGAATGATGTTAATGTATTACAGCCAATGTGGCTTAAATTATGTTTAAAATAGAAATGGCCATTTCTCTCAAATGCCTGAAAAGTAACAAAAATGAGAAAATGCCATTTGATTTGCAAAAATTGCAACATTTATGTTGTTCTCCTTAATATATTAAAAAGTAACAACATTGGCTCTTATTACTAACATACTAGGAGAAATATTTGTCATTTCCACACTATGCTGTTATAGTGCTGTTATTCCACTTTCAACATCCCGTGGAATTCTGGGGTTTGTAGTTTACTGAGGCCAGAGCGCTCTCTGGCTGAGAATTTTAAAGGCCCCTCTCTAAACCACAAACCCCAGGATTCCATAGGATATTAAAAGTGGAATAATAGCACTATAACAGTGTGGTGCAGAAATGGCCATTGTTATTTCTGTTGTTTCCAAGCTCTGTTTGAACATGTTTTACCATGTATAAATTTTAAGATCTTTGGAAGAAGGTTTTCTCTTGGTCCTGCCACCATCACAGATAGGTTTGGTGGGTTCATGGAAGAGAGTCTTCTTGGTGGATGCTCCCAGGTTGTGGAATTTCCTCCTACATAGGAGGTTCAGTTGGCCCCCTCTCTCCTTTCCTTTCTCTTAGAGACAAAGATCTTTCTATTCAGGCAAGCCTTTGGCTTATAATTTATGTGGCAGATAGGATTTCTAATGGGTGCTGTTTTTATCTATTTAACTGTGCTTGAATTTCATAGTGTTTTCATCTTCTGTTTTTAACTGTTAATTAAACTGTTGTTTTATTGTTATTTTTAACTTCTGTATAAATAATTTTTAAACTGTACCTTGTTTTTTAAATACTTGTAAGCTACCTTGGATCCTATGTGAGGAGAAAGGTGGGGTATAAATAAATCATAATATAAAATTTATAAGTAGCACCCAGTATTAAGAGAAGAAAGACGAGATTCTGGGAGAGGTAGATTCTGGAAGACTTAGAGGAGACCTGGGTGATTCAGCTACAGTACCTGTTCTCTCCTCTGCTCCTGTGAAAACCAAAGAATCCAGCAACAACACTGAAGATGGTGCACAAACTCTGATTTAATATACCATCCAAAAAAAAAATATCAAATTTGGGGGAAAAACATATGCCTTTGGAATAGTTCCTCCTTTTGGTGAAGAGAGATGGTTACCACACAGTCATTTCAGACACCACCATTCTGTTTTGAAAAGGTGGGTGTCTCTATTACCAAAGAGAAGTAGGCCTTTTCCGCACTTTGTTTTTGCAACGGGGCAGAGCGTCCTCCAGCGAGGAGGTTTGCACCTGGGGGCGGACTGGGTCCGGACTACTTTCTGTAGTTCCGGACTTCAGCCCGCTCTGGAACGAGCAGAAGTGGTCGCTCATCGTGCTATTGAAACAGGTCTTTCAACAGCGCGGTGCGCCCCACTCCATGGCTGTGCTCCAGTGTAGATTTGCAGGCTTGCACCAGCACGAGCCTGCAGATCTTCCGGGGCTGGGCTTTAGGCTGGTGAGCTTCACTGGTTGGTGGAGAGCCTCCACCAACTGGAAGCCACCATTTTCATCCCCGGAGCAGTGTGTAGCGTGGCCACGCACTGCTCCGGATCAGCCTGGATCCTCCGAGGGTGCATGCCAGTCCAATGAGTACCAGAATGGGGCGATTTCTTCGTTAAGTGCAAAAAAGCCCATAGATTTTTCCAGACAAGCTATGGATGGATTTGTACTGGGGCTGTGCATTCTCATTTGTCCCCAAATGCTGACTGTTTCAGGTGGGCACAAACTACACATATATATGTAGGTAATAACTGGTGCAAAACAGCAAAACTGGTTGCCTGGCCAAAGCCTCTATACTACAACTTTTTGTTTCAGATTCTGTTTGTCTTAATTTCTTTCCCTTTTCTTATAGTTAGAACCAAGAACCCATTAGAACCAAAAGAATCTCAACAATATAAAGGATTCCCTTCTGTTTTTATGAGTTAAAATTCCCTTCCCACTACCACTACCACCGCCTCCACCAGAAGCATTTATTAAATGTGTACAGTTTTTCAAATATTGTGCAGAGAACAAAACCATAATAAACTCTACCTTCAACCTTATACAGCAACACAGACCACAAGAAGAAATGGAGAGGGAAGAGAAGGTACAATCCATGTACCAGTTCTTTGAGTTTCATACAAGCTAGCGGGAGTGATCTCTGAAGGGACAATGTGATTAATCAACCAAAACTAACATGTTCGTTAAAGCACTATATTTAATTTTTTTTTTGAGAAATAGAAACTCATATGTTCTTGTGTGATTTTTTTAAAAAAACATTTTTCCTATTAAGATTCTAAAAATGGAAAGTAGGTGTTCTTAGTAATGCTGTTAAGAAGGACGTCTCTCTTACATCAACACATTTTCATGATTTCTCTCAGTGCATGTCAAGTGACAATTACAACAGAAGGGCTGATATGATGAGAAGAGTATCTTTGATACAAACTGGCATCACAGCCCACATTCTTCTTCTTGAATACTTTTGAATGTTCATTTAGCTTAATAAAGGACTTTGTAGAGATCTTAAATAGGCAGCCGTCCCTGCAGCTGATGCTCTTTCTCAAATTTAAATGGGATGAGGAGAGGAAGAAGGGGAAAGAATAGGGAGGTTGAGGTTATCGCAAAGAACTCAGGTGCTTAAGGGATGGATTAGTGATGGGAAAATCCCTCCCTCCCACATTTTCCCACATTTGAATTTAAAAAAAAAATGAGCTCTTTCCCTCCCGGATGGGAAGAAAACTTGTAAATTTTAGCAAATTCTTTAAAACAAAATGAAATGATGTTCATTTTCAACTTCAACCAACTGATGTTCTCCCACATTTGCAGAGAGCTAGGAAAGTTATTTTCTTAAGAGTAATTTGTCTCCACTACATGTATAGTATATATCTAAATACCCTGTAAGGCCCTAGATGCTATCTGATATTTGAAGCTAAGTTAAGCAGGATCAGTCTTGATTAATACTTAGATGGGAAACAACCAATGCATACTAGGTGCTTTAGGCAACATACTAGGTGCTTTCGGAGGAAGGAACTGGCAAAACCACCTTGCTGAACAAAACACTATGAGATTCATGGAATTATCATAAGACAACTTGTGACTTGAATGCATATACAAATACATGTGGAAAGCAGTCTATTTCTGTTCTTTGTGGCATTGTTTTTTTGAAAAATTCATATTACTTTTTGTGTCACTCGTTCCTTTTTTTTAATCACTTTCCCCTATTTTGTGAGATAAGACTCTCTATCTCTGTCAAAATTCTTCAAAAATGTTTTTGAAATCAACTTTTAAAAGAAGAACATAGAATATATACATATTTACACCAGCAAAGTAGTGTTGTTCCTGCTGACTGTTACTTTTAGGATGTAATTTCATTTTGCCCCTTTTATCAGGAAAACTAAGTAGTTCTAGATAACGATATTACTTGTAACTTGTTACTTCCCAGCCCTGCTCCAAGTAGCCTTATTCAAGTGGTACAGCTGAACTGGATACTCAATCATAATAATATTGTGTAGTCAATGCATCTTTGGGAATGATGTACCTTCAGTTCAGTGGCACTGCTGGGGATACTTGCATGGTGTGCAAATATATTCATGGTTGACCTGAGACTGTCTTTCTTCAGTTTCTGTATTTTAAAGTTTCTCTACCTGAGATACACTGATAACATCTTCATCATCTCAATTCATGGAAAAGAAACTCTTGAAATATTCAAACAGAATTTCAACAACTCCCACCCCACCATTAACTTGAGCTTAGGACAATCCACACTACATGTTCATCAAAATCCACCAAAAACCTATTGACCAACACACCCTAACATGCTTCCAGCTCCCATCTGGTGTGCACCACCAAAACTGTTGTTTACAAATGAACCTTTTTATGCAAGCACTTCTACTCAGATGCATGAGATAGCGTTTCTAATATTATGGGTTTATAGCAGTCATTTCTCAAACTATGGCCCATTGCACAGCTTACCTTGATGGCATGATGGTCTGTTCGGATCCTGGCATTGCCAGCTGCAGGTCAAGAGTGCTTTTCCACTGCTCCCTCCCACAGGCATCCCTTGCCAACAGAGGAGTAGCAGTATTAATGCCACTGCTCCTTCCACATTGAGGCATCAATAGCGATGCCTTCTCCCTGCCCGTTCCCCACCCCACAGCACTAGACTGGTCTCCTTTTTCCAGGGCCTTTTTTCTAATTGGCCAGTGCCAGGCACTTGTGTACATCCCTGCATTAGGCTCCCAGATTTATCATGGAAGCTAGCATAACTGAGCAGCTGCACACAAACAGGAAAGGGGATGGTCGTGCAAACAAGGGACATTGACAGAGAAAATCCATCAGTGATTTACTCTGCTATCACATCAGCTGGCAATGACAGAAGAATGGGACTGTGACAACATCTTGCAGAAGTGTCATCGTGGTCCCACTCCTCTCCCATCCGCATGCTGGGACTAAGTCCTGCTGTGGAAAGGGCCTATAACATCCACCCAATTGTGAGGGGAAGCAGTCTCTTATTCAATACTGTCTCCTGCTCTTGATGGGACCCCTGGAGGTCATTTAGCTGCCACCACCTACTGATTTTAATCCCCATCATGCAGTAACTCAATACGAAGTTACTGGGGAAAGAATCTCTAGACTCGTACACCTAACTGCAGAGGCTTTCTTTGTTGGGAGAGGGAGAATTCAATCTGCACATTTACACTGAGTAAGCCATGTGAAGAGAGCATGGAAAAAAGGAGGTTTTTAAAAAGGAAAGGCTTTTATTCTAAGCACGCAAACACACTGATAACAGAAAACTCATTCATGAAGGCATCTTCCTCCAGGCGTTACTTAGCAGTTATAGAGTTACACACAAGCCTAGGCCATTTCAGCCAGAGGTTTAAAAGAACCCAAGTCCCCAACACAACTAGCTAAAACATTCCTATTCTACTCACACTATTATATCCAGATGGTGGGATGGTGTTTGGGAGAGTGGGAGTCTGCACAAGCCTTGCCCAGCCTGCAACAAGTCCTTTGTCTTTGTCCCTCTTTATAGTCCCCCTCCTGTCTCTTGAGCCCTTTTTATAACCTCTTCTTCAAAGTGCCTGGAAGCCTCTCACCTTTTCCTCCAGTTGGTTTTGCCAATTGAACCATTGTCTCTTGTGATCTCTGATGTTCTTCTGTTACACTGACCCCCAATAAATGTAACTTAAACCCAACACTAACCCCTTGTTTAACTGGAGAGGAAACTATGCCCCTTCAGCAATAATGGGAAGAGCCCATTATCATACCAATGAGTGAAAAAATAAAATTGGCAAGGCAACACTGATATCCAGGAACCCTCTACTACAGAACAGAAAACGAAAGAACAAAACTAGGTGTTACCTAGAGGTCCTAGTTAAGACTATTCAAATGTTTGAACAGTAAGGTATAACCCATTCTGAAGATTAATCCTGAACTCTCACAGGCTATGGGTGGCAGGCTTGCATTTACTTACACATACACACCCTCACCAGCCTTGCACAACAACTCACCCACAATAGGCTAAGAAATACAGGGACAAGAGCCTCCTACAAACTGAGGCCAACTTTGCTCTCACATCTACTCTGCCAACAACATTACAGATCCTGATAATGCCGCCCAGAACATCAGAGGTGCAGTTAGCTGCTCATCTTCTAACATGATATATGCCATCCTTTGACAGCAATCTCCTTCTGCCCTCAATCTCCTTCTGCCCTCTGCACAGCACAGATAGGAGAGTGTCAATGTAAGAAAATAAATGGACACAAACGTGACATTAGAAATGGCAATAACTCAAAACAAGTGGGAGAATATTTAATCTTCCTGGACTACTGGTTCCTGATCTCAAATTTATGGAACAAAGGAATTTTAAGAGAAGATTAGAAAGGAGACACAAATTCCAGTCTATTGGGAGAGGTGTGAACAGGGACAACAACTTATTAAAAGGATCCTACATAGATTAACAGGCTGGTTTTCATTACATTAGTGTACATAAAGAAAAAGTCTTCCTCATGTAAAGACCCTGTCATCTACAAAGCCATCATTTCTAAAAACAGAATACATTGCTTTCATATCTTAAGATCAATTAACACCCTGGCAGATAGTAAACATACTTCTTAGTCTACAAATACCAGGCTTATGTTTAGCTCTTTGAAGGTTTATAACATTTTGTAATGACTTCTTCTGTATGGAATGGCCCTCTGAAAGATGTTTTCTGGGCTCTCTCTTTGACTAGTTTTAAGTGGATCTTAATCCTCACTTGGACTTGTCTAGCTTTCCTTTTACATTTTACAGTTTTGTCACTTAGCATTTTTATTTTTTATTTTATTTTATTTAATGGTAATTTGATGTTGCCTTTTTAGTGAGGTGCAGATATGGGTGTGTATTATTTCTTGCTTTTATTTCGCTAAATCTGCTGAGATTAGTTTTTGGGTAACTTTTAAAGGCAATGCAAAAAATAAAGAAATATTTCACCATCCTTGACTAAATCAAAGATGTGAATTAATTTTCATGCACATTTTTAGTAGTGTTGAAAAGCATAAGTGCCAACTTCATTCACCTCAACTTTGATTTTATTTTTTTATAATTGCTTTAAAACTGTTAGGAAACATTGTCCTCCATCCTAAATAGACTTTGTCTCTGTTAGTGAAGCTAACACATTGCCAAATCTGATTGACCTCATAACACTGTCATGCTACTGCTTTTGGAATGTGCTCTCTGAGTGGCTGAGATCACCTATATGGATAACATAGCCTGAAGAAAGGAGACGTAGATAAGAAAAAATAGCTCAGAAGCAGCAGGCTGTGGAGGAAATAAGAAATAAATAAGAAAGGAAGGAAGGAAGGAGTATTTCCTCCTATTCTTAATTCTATTTTTAAAGAACAGCTATTCTTTAACTATAATGTTTTCCAAGAAAATATGCAATATTTCAAAATCCTCTTTCTACAACAAACTTTAACCTGTTACCTATTGTGCTATGTTCGTCAAAGTTTGTTTGGACATTCAGGTCATCTCTTGATGTTCACTGCGAAATATGAACCTGCATTTGTGAACCAGCTTGATGGTCTCTGAGATATGAAGGACTTTAAAGGTCACCACCAGAATTTTTTTCAGTGGAAGGTAATGGGTTATTAAACGGTCCTTCCTATTACATGCAGGTACTCTGAGGAAACGTAGTTGGCTTGACACTTATTAGGAGCTAAATGAAATGCCCAAGTAGTGTGATTCATTTCAACTGGAGGAGACTTACAAGAGGAGCCAATTTGTAATGTCTACTCAATAAAGTATTTATTATGTCAGTGGGCAAAAAAAGATAAACCAAGCCACCTGAGGTCCTCCAGAATAATTTAAAATGAAATTACTTTTCTCAGTGTGGGAAAAAAATAGAGTTGCTTCACAGTTACAGCATTTAATACTGATGCAATCATATTGCCATACCCAAAATATACAAAGCTATTAAGAATGATATGGCCAGCTATGAATCTCTGTAGCAGACTGCATTAAATCAGAAATTCAATTCCTATTAAGATAAGGATGTGGAACATGTGGGCCCTCAGAAGTTTTCAGAGATGTTTATTGGAACTCCCAGCATTCTTCACTATTAGCTAAGATGGCTTGAGATGTTGGGAGATGCAATCCAAGAATATTTGGAAGGCTGCATAATTCCCATCTCTGGTTTTTCTGGTGGACAGAAAGATGAGGTAATGTGACCTTGGCAGTGCAGCTGCAACATTTGTTATGGCTAGCTTGCCTTGCAAGGTCCTGCCTCAGAAGAGAGCATCCAACATGAGGAGAATGTATGCTGTGGATGCTCTGGATCACCCCATGTGTACCTGGGTATGGTTAAGCCTTTAAAAAGGCTTAGGTTTTGCTCTGTAAACTGCCTCAGGCCACATTTGGAACTGCCTTTGGCCATACTCTTTTGTCTTCCATGCTGTTTTTGTATTTGTTGTTTTGCTTCTAGGCATGCTGCCAGAGGCCCTAATGCTTATTTTGTGCTTTGTTTGAATAAACAGCACTTAGCCTTAACGCAGTGGCTATTTTTTCCAGTCTGGAGCAGCTGGCAGTGGTTTGGCCCTGCTTCCTATTTTCTGCACAGTGCACATGCTCTGCAGTGCATACCTCGCACCCTGACAGTATCCCAATTAGATTACTGTAACATACTCTATATGAAGCTGCATGTGAAGCATGTTCAGAAGCTTCAGGTGGTCCAAACAACTCCAGTCATATTGCTGGCTGGCTCTGGATATAAGGATCACACAATTTCCTTGTTGCAACAGTTCCACTGGCTGCCAGCCTGCTTCCAGGCACAACTCAAAGTGCTGGTTGTAACCTATGAAGCCCTATATGGCTCCAGTCCAGGCTACCTGGAGGACCATCTCTATCCATACCAGCCTGCCCAACCTCAAAGATCTTTTTTTTAAAAAATATTTTTATTAAAAAAAATTTAATTGGTATAAAACAACATTGTTGTTGTGTGCCTTCAAACTGTTTCTGTTTTATTGTGACCCTAAGAGAAACCTATCACAGGGTTTTCTGGGACTGAGAATGTGTGTTATGCCCACGGTCACCCAGTGGGTTTCTTTGGCTAAGCAGTGGATTGAATCCTGAGCCTTTTCTGCTTGATGCACTCAACCTGCCACGGGGACAGGAGAAGGACAGGGCCTAGACAATGCTTATGCATAATGTCATCTTGGGCCCATCCTTCTCCTGTTCCCAGGTGGTGCCATCATACTATAAATCATTGATGGGTTTTCCCCATCAATGACAGGAGATTGCACTGTTCTCCCACTGTGCACCCACACTTACCTTGTCTGCGGAGGCCCTGGAAGTGCAATGGCTGTGCTTCCTGCCCCAGTGCAATCTGGGACAGTACCTGGCTGTGCTGCAGCAGGAAGAGGTGTCGCCATCACACTTCCTGGTTCCCGGAGGCAGCTGGTGCAGAGGGGAGCATTCCATCATGCTCCCCTCCTGAGAGAACCATTGCTGCCATTGTCATTGGATGTTGCCAGGACAAAGGTAAGCTGTGGAAAGGGCCCTTCAGGGTTGTAATCCAATGGTCAAATCACTACACCAAACTGGCTGTCATAAAACAACATACTAGGGAGCAAATACACACAAACAACAAAATATCTACTAACAACAAACATCTAACTAGATTATCACACTAACTACAAAAATTCAACAGGGGGAAAAAGGATTACGCGCTCGACTTCTGACTCCTTAGAGTATGTCCACAAGTGAAAGCTTGTTATACTTCTCCAAAGATCATTCAGTATACCTACACCTAAATAATCAGATTATCTAACATTATAAAATTTTTATTATGTTTATTCTTATCAAATAATTACTACACTACTTATAATTAAATGTAGCATGAAATATAATGAAATCAGAATAATGATCTACAGCAGCAATTCTAGCCATGTCAACCAAAATCTGTTGCTACATGTCTGCCCCCAAACCTTCTCCCATTGATTTTTAAATTCCAAGCCTTCTCTATTTAATCATGTCAGCTTATCCGCCTCTGCCACATCCAACAACTTCACCATTCAGTCATCTTGAAATGGTATCATGGAATCTTTCTATTTATGAGCATACAATATTCTTGCTGCCATCGCCATATTTGTCTGGTCATCCACCAGTCCCAACAAGAAAGTTCCAGTTTCAGATGAACCTTCATCAAGCTCAAAGATCTTCTAAGGAGACAGTTCTCTCCATCCCACTACTTTCACAGGCACATTTGGTTGGAACACGTGAAGAGGCTTTCTTTGTAGCTGCTCCAAGACTGTGGAACTCCCTTCTTAGGAAGGTTAGGGATGGCACCTTCCTGGCTGTCTCTTTGGTGGCACGTGAAGACTTTTTTATTCCAGCAAGCCTTTTGGAATTATTTTTTCTAAGAGAGAGGGGTTTTTATGGTGCTGCAGTGCTTTCATTCTTTGTTTTAAACTAATGTTTATATATGATTTTAATTCTGTTAATTCTATTTTAAGCGATAGTTTAATAGTGCTTTAATCTCACTTTTTGTATGTTATTAAATATTGGTGGTTTTGTTGTAATCTTCTGTCTTTGTAAGCCTTATTGAGTCCCAGTCTGGGAAAAAGGTGGGGTGTAAATTAAAGGAGTGACTGGCTGGATAATACATATAAAATGCCAAGACCAGATTATGCCTGTAGAGCAACTTTACCCAGACTAAACTGTGTCTATAATTAGAGAATGTGCCTAGACGAAGATATCTATGTGATATGATGAACCTTCACAAGGTATGTAACTGCATAAGCTAATTGTTTTACTTAATAATTATGTAAAACAATGTAAAGTTGCATGTTCATTTGTCTGTTATATAAGTTTCCTAAAATCTCAAAATTTAAGAATATATCACAGGGAAGTTTTACCCCTATCTGTCTACCAGCCAATTGCACAGTGCAATTGTTTTTTGGAGCTTAGGTGACCAAGGAAAGCTAGCCAGATATAGACTGACAAGCATAAAGCAAAGAACCTCCAGTTCCTTATAACTAAGAGACAGGATGAGGGAACCACAACTATCTCAGGATTCTTTTCACAGATATGTAAAGCAAGTGGTCCACCCATGAAGGTCTTCCCTGGTTGCCCCACCAGTGATGCCTTGCTAATAGTAAGGCAAGAAGGAGGTTTTCAGGGGATATGGCAAGAATAGACAGGGACAGCCTTTGAAATAACTTGATTCCAAAGCCCCTCCTTTTCTGGGCATTTATTTGGAAAGGGAGGTTAACTGCACTAGTCCTGGAGATGGAAACAGCAAGCAAGGGAGAACAAGTGTGTAAAATTGAAACCCATCTGTTTTGGAGGATGTGAGCATGAGAGGGCTGTGATCATCCCTGTGAAGCAGATTGGGCTAAGAAAAAGTAACTGTCCCAAGGTCATTCAGTGAGTTTCATTCTGAATGGGGACTTGAGCCTGAGATCTTCAATGTTCCAGTTCAGTGCTAAAACATCGGGCCTCAGGATTTAGAGGACAGAGCTGGAGATATTGCAGGGGGTTGAGTAGGCTGACATGTGCAACACAATGTCCCATTTCAGTCCACTGTTTCAGGCATAATGCTTGAACAGGGCTATTCTAAGAGTCTGTGCTTTACTCAGACAGGAACATTTTCAGCAACACAGTGTGACTGTCATTTTAAACCTCAAAAGGAATAGCAAGGACATAGAAAGGTTTAACTCATTATTCTGTTCTGCTCAGTTAGGACTGCATGCAAAGAGTAGCTTGGCAATTTCATTCCAGTCCCTTGTGAGCTATGCGTGTGTGACCTCTTTGCAAACAAGAGCTTTGTTTAGATAAAATAAGAACCAGAGGTTTTTTGAATGTGCTGGGATTTACTAAAGAAGCTTGAGAGACAAAGCTGCCCAGCTCTCATTAGGAGTCAGGAGGCAGCTTTGATATATATTGATTTCCCACCTTGCTGAGTTTTAATCTTTAAGGGAACTAAGTACTCACAACTCCCAAAATTTCAAAAGAGAATCTTCACCCTGTTACAAGAATTTCCAAATATATATTTTCTCTGTTCTGTCTGTATGACCTCTATATGTCCTACATATTCAATCCAATTCACAACCATATTTCTTTCCACTCAGTTTTCTGGGTAGGCCTTGACCAAATTCCTAAAAGCTGAGACATGAATGTGAGCTGAATGAAATGGAATCACCCTGGACACCTCCTGAGAAAGTCAATCTCTTTGTGTCGTTTCAAATTTCTCATGTATTTTGTATGAGTGGGAACGAGGATGATTCTGTCTCCTATTTACAGAAATAGTTGTCCAGAGACAGCTCTCTCTTTGTAGTGTGTCCATCATCTGAAGGGTGTCCAGCCCAAGTCTGGTTTAATGATTAAAAACTATACACAAAGAGAGCAAGAGCTCTGAAGTTGCCCATGAACAGTGACCACCTGGATAGATGAGAGATTTCGTACACAGGTCACTTAGCCATATTTTTCGCTATTACGATGTGATACATTGTGTTTTTATTTAAATCAAAGTAATAGTTTCTGAAGTTGAATCAACCCCACAAAGTCTCATTTGCAAATTTAATCAGACTTTTTGCTGTTTTTTTGGTGAATAATTTCCTTTTTTTTTTTAATTTGTGTGTAGGAGAAGGAAATGTGTATACATTCTTAGCAGGAACTTCCAAATTCACATCCAAGTTTTGTTTTAGGCAAAAGTCAGCTTATAGCTCAGGGATGGGCATGATACCTCTGAAAACGTTTCTTATTTTTACTTCAACTCTTTTTCGCTCTCCACAGAATTCATGGAATATTTTGCTCAAGCCACATCCTAAAATTTCAAGTTGAAATTTTCTTGCTTTAGGCAATACTTAGTGGTAATTTTATCTGATTCCCTGAGGAATTTAAAGGTCAAAGCAAATGATATATACTTTCTAGGTATTTAGAAGCAATGCTCTCTCAAATGATGTAGGATGACTGTTCGTTATAGCACATGATTTTCCTCACATCTGTAAACTGCCATTTAGTAATACCTTTCTTTTGCTAATCCGGCCACCCTCACCCACATGAAGCGGGTGGGGGGGGGACGCCATTTGCCGTCCTCTCGCGAGAGGAGAGCACAGGCTGAAGGGGGCGGGGTGCTGAGGCTCTATTTAGGGCGGCCCCGCCTCCCCTCCAGCCTCTTTCTCTGAATCCCTGCGAGGAGGACGGACGTTGCTGCTGGGAGCTCAGCCGACCGTGTGGTCGGCGGGCACCATTTTGGGCAGCTTTGCGGCTCAGCGACGGCGCGGGACGGGTGGTTATCCCCCCCCGGCGCCACCTCCAGCTCCAGGAGGCATCGTTGGCCGCTTAGGGACTTTCGTCGGTGTGGCTGCAGCGCGGAGCAGCCCTCGCGGGAATCGGACGAGCAGCACGCGGCTGGCATTCCTCCCCCTCCTTGTGGCCCAGCAGGGCTGAAAAGGACAGAAGAGGAGGAAGGGAGTAGGTGGCTCAGGCTGCGGATTGGGTTACCTCTGCCCTGCTTAGGGTCCTGCGGAGTGTGAGAGGGGGAATCGGGTGGAGATTGAATTGCCGCTCTTCCCCACCTCCCCCTGTTCTCCCCCCCCCCCAACTTCAAGCCCATACAGGTGACACCTTCGGGAATTGGCGAAGGGCGGAGGGAAGGCCCTGGGACATCTAGTAAGGGTGTCGGGGGCTTGAAACGTTTGCGTGACGGGGGATTACTGAGTTGGGACTTAGAAGGTCCAATGGCCTCTAAGCAGGCTCCAGGGGCTTCGGGAAGCAAACAGCCCACCAAGAAAGCCACCCCGGCCAAGGGGGCTGCTGCAGCCAAGGGAGTCACGCCAGCCAAGAGGCCCAAGCGGGCTAAGGCATCCTCAGCTTTGGTGCCAGTGGGCTCATCTGCAGATGAGGATGCAGGTTCGAGCATGGTGGCTGCCATCTTTGAGAAGCTCCAGGCTATTGAGAGGAACAGGCAGGCAGCTGGACGGGGTGGGAAAAGTGATGAACAGACAGTACCCATGCCCGTGCGTGCAATTAACCAGATTTTGGTGCGGTTAGATGCCATTGAGAAGGACAGAGGGGGAGAGAGGCTGAGTCCATTGCGTCCAGAAAGCCGGGAACAAGTTTGGGCTGGGCCACGCAACATTTGGGAACCTGGGCCATCGGGAGAGGCAACAGAGGAAGATGTATCGGGTGAGTATGGTGGCTATGGGGATTACAATGTTGGTTGGGCATGGTCGTGGACCTTTCCTACCCCCCCGAGGAACATGGTGTGGGCCCCTCCTGGAGGTTTTCCGGCACCATTGGCATCGTCCTCTCCTTTGGCCTCAGGGGATAATAGTTCACCCTCACAGCAGCAGGAAGGGCAGGTGGCCAGTCCCAGGAGGTCACGGGTTCTACCCAGGCAGTGGTTGCTGGATCACATGACTCAGACAAGGATAAGGACAGGGCTGTGGGCCCCGATCCAGAAGCTGAGGGGCAGTTAGGGGTTTTGGATGAACACCTCGCTACTGCTACGATTGAGAAGATACAGAAGGGAGAATATGTTGATTTGTTCTCTCTTTTGTATCGGGAATTAGACAAAAAGGAGAAGGACGAGTTGGATGCAACTGAAAAGGAGAAATTAAAGAACCGTAGGATTGAGAAGAACTGGAATAATTGGTTTACGGGCTATCTTATTTACATGGATGTTATTGTTAAGGCCCAGCCTTCCAGGGCACATTCCATGTTGGTGTATTTGAATACGATTTTCAGGGCGCAGGCTGACTTTTCAGGGAATGGATGGCTCCATTATGATGAGAAGTTTAGGTGCGGGCTGAAAAGCAGCCCAAACTGCATTGGGACAAGATCATAACAGAATTGTGGATGCAGACATTAACACCGGCTCGCCCTGTTTTCGGGGAGAGGTCACAATCAGGACACCTGGTGCGGATTAACAAGCCTGGGGGTGCCATCCGCACCCAGGGTTCACCGGAGCAGACACAATTATGCTGGGAGTTTGGGACCCAAGGGTTTTGTGCCAGGCGCCCCTGTAGATACAAGCACCTTTGCGGGATCTGCTGGGGACCGCATTCCGCCCGCAACTGCAACAAGGGGAGAGGAGGAGGGACAGGTTCCAAGGAAGGAGGTGGTAAACGGGGACTTGGACCTCAGACATCGGTTCACAAAGGGTCCCAGCCCAATTAAGGTGGATAGGCTGCTTGCCTGGCTCCGGGATTATCCGGACCGAGCTGCGGCACAATATCTGTTGGCAAGTTTTACCGAAGGTTTTCAGGATTCCTAGTGTGGGGCCTCATAGGTTCTTTATGGCTAGTAACCTTAGGTCAGTGATAGGTAGAGAGCACGTAGTTAGGGAAAAAATTAGGAAGGAGGTAGCAGAGGGCAGGGTTTGGGGCCCTTTCGATCAGCCTCCCACCCCCAAGGTTAGGATTTCCCCATTAGGTATAGTTCCCAAGAAAGCACCAGGTGAGTTTAGGTTGATCCACCATTTGTCTTACCCCAGAGGAGACTCTGTTAACGATGCTATCCCTGCTGAGTTGCGTTCGGTCAGGTACACTTCCTTTGATGCAGCAGTTCGAGTGGTGCGTAGGCAAGGGGTAGGAGCAGAGTTAGCTAAATCGGACATCAAATCGGCCTTCTGCCTTCTCCCAGTTCACCCAGCTGATTTTGAACTCTTAGGTTTTGCATTTGAAGGAAGTTTTTATGTCGATCGTGCCCTCCCTATGGGATGTTCAGTGTCGTGCTCTGCCTTTGAGACGTTTAGCACCTTTTTGGAATGGGCCATCAAAAAGAAGTCAGGCCTTCGGGGCATAGTGCATTACCTGGACGATTTCTTGTTTGTTGGTCGAGTGAGTTCAGGGCAGTGTGGTTTCCTGTTGGCCGAATTCACATCTCTTATGGGTGAGTTGGGTGTACCTTTGGCTCACGAGAAGACAGAGGGCCCTGCGCAGCAGCTTACTTTTCTAGGCATAGAATTGGATACAGTCAATCAGTCCTGCAAGCTGCCTGCGGCCAAGGTGCGGGATTTGAGGACACGGGTAGCAGATTTCCTTGGCAGACGTAAAGCAACTCTTAGGGAATTCCAGGAGATACTTGGGCATTTGAACT
Organism: Iguana delicatissima; assembly: GCA_948472985.1. Lineage (NCBI taxonomy): Eukaryota > Metazoa > Chordata > Lepidosauria > Squamata > Iguanidae > Iguana > Iguana delicatissima. Next base: position 83,509 of record CAOKZL010001233.1, read on the forward strand.
TTGCCTGCAGGGTAGTGGCGCCCAGCAGGGCGTTTCTTAGGAGGCTGTGCGATGCCACAAAAGGGGTCACCAAACCACATCATAGGATTAGAGTTACCAGGGAGATGAAATTAGACTTGAAGGTGTGGCAGGAGTTCCTGGAGGGGTTTAACGGGGTCTCATTTTGGCTAGACGAAATTAAAGTTAGGGATGCTTTACAGATTGCATCGGATGCAGCAGGTTCCATCGGTTTTGGAGTCTTCTTCAGGGGTAGGTGGTGTGCGCAGACATGGCCTGAAATTTGAGTGGAGGCGGGCCTCACGTCAGATCTCACGTTTCTGGAATTCTATCCAATCCTGGTAGCAGTTCACATCTGGGCACGCGAGTTGGCGAATGCATCGGTGCATTTCTGGTGCGATAACCAAGCTACAGTCAGGGTTATTAACTCTCTTTCCTCTAGGTCACAGCGTGTCATGCGCTTGGTTCGGGCTTTCACGCTGCAATGTCTCCGTTATAACATAGTCTTTACAGCTGTACACGTGGCAGGCGTAGATAATTCTTTGGCTGACTCTCTCTCTCGTATGCAGATGGATCGTTTCAGAGAGCTGGCACCGAATGCAGCACCTCTTCCAGAACTAATGCCCTCCGAGCTGTGGACTCTTGGTGGGGTGAGGTAGCACGGATGATTGGTATGTCAATTGCGCCCAGTACCAAAAAGAGCTATTTAAGGTCAGCAGAGGAGTTTACTAGTTTCCGGGGGGCTGAAGGGTTGCAGGACTTGTGGCCTATCCCGGTGTATCACATTTTGCGATTCTGTGTTGCCCTTGAGCAAGCTAATTTATCTCCGCAATCTATTAGATCGCGATTATCGGCCCTGGCTTTTTGGTCCAAGTTAAAGGGAGTCCCTGACCTTACCGGTGATTTTCGGGTCTGCAAGTTTTTAGAAGGGTGGACTCGGCACAAGGGGACGGTCCGGGACGGCAGGCAGCCGCTTTCCCCGAACATTCTGAAGGGTTTGGGTGATGCATGGAAGGTATTATGCTCTTCACTGTACGAGGCTACATCGTTTCATGCAGCGGCTCTTACGGCCTTTTTGGGGGCTGTACGGGTGAGTGAGCTGGTAGTCCAGAGCAAAAAGGACCAGTCGGGCAGGGCATTGGAGTTTTGGGATTTGACCTGGGGCAGGCATTGGGTAAGTGTGCGCATAAGGTGTTCCAAGACGGACCAGACCAAGCGGGGCGTTGTGGTCACATTACAGAGGTGCTCTGACCCGGCACTATGCCCGGTCAGAGCTATCAGAGCTTACACTGCTGACCGGGGAACACACGAGGGGCCTCTTTTTTGTCATGCTGATAAGTCACCACTTACCAGTTACCAATTCCGGACCATAACGAAGAAAGCTTTAGCTCACTTGGGTCTGCAGGGCGTTAACTTTGGCACACATTCATTTCGAATAGGGGCGGCTTCCACTGCGGCCTGGATGGGCTTAACGGCCGGAGATATTCAGAGAATTGGGAGATGGAAGTCTCCAGTATATCGGCGCTATGTTAGGCTGATCCAACAGCGCTAAGGTTTTTTGTCTTTTCAGAGCGACCTGCTTCAGGGAGGAAGGGAGTGCTGATCTGTGGCCACAGTTTCATATTCTGGGCGGAGCGGCATGCTCGTGGCGGTCACCTGGACTCGAACCTGGCATTGGGAGATTGTGCTTCCATACAATGGCTGGGCAGGAGGGGCCTTCGGTGGCACGGTTTGTTACCTACGTTGTATGGGGAGAGCTGTGGGCCTCCGCCTGACGTGCTGGTCATTCACCTGGGGGGTAATGACCTTGGACTGTTGAAAGGCAAAGCCTTGATTCTTCAGGCCATTCAAGACATGCAGCACATCCAAGACACATGGCCTCACACTTCCATCGCTTGGTCAGCACTAGTTCAGAGAAGAGTGTGGGGTGGGGGAGGTGATCCTCGGCCATTAGAGTTTGCCCGCCAGCGGGTGAACCGGGAAATTCGCAAAGCTATGCGGCAGGGCTTGGGTTACTTTATTCCACACAACGACATTGTTTTTGACAAATTGGAGCTGTACAGGCCAGATGGGGTACACCTATCATCCAAGAGCATTGAAATTTTTCTGTGCGATTTGCAAAAAGGAATTAGAGGCATCCTGGAGGGAGTTGGGGGATAAGGACTAAGCGGACGCTTGTCCTTATCCATGGCCGGTAAGGGGGGGTCCATGGGTTTCGGCGTGTACCTATGGCACCCTTTGGTGTAGGATAAGGACTATCCTTGAGGAGGGCCCGGGACTAGCCCTTACTGGCTTGAGCCCGGGGGGCTCGATTTCGGGCTCACCTTCCAGACAGGGGCCGGCCAAGGTCATGGTCCACATTCTGGGCGTGACTTTGGGGCCTGGTATCTCGTCCTGCGGCCAGGGGAGATGGTCTGAGGCTGACTCTTGCCCTGGTCCACCCAGGTTGGTGGCCCCCTCCCTCTTTTAGAATAAACATCATTTGCACGCTCAAGTTCAAGTTCAAGTTCATGTTCATTACCATGTATGTTAATTAGGCATATTAATAAATTGCCCTTAGTTCAACCCAAGCCCTGTGTGTGGTCTCCTCATTTTGTGGGTGGGCGGCAAAAGATGAACAGAAGTTTGCTTTGTATCTCTGAGGCAACCTCTAAAGTGAAAAGAAGCTAATTTCAGGAAATAAAGTTGTCCTCCTTAATGTTTATTTGAACCCTAATTCAAAGGATTAGGGGCTCTGTAGTTCTGAGGCCTGAGATCTGGCTAACAAGCTGATATATTTGATAGTAAAGTATATGTGTCTATATGTGTGTGAAATATTTTTGAAAGGTACATCCTATCTGTAGTACTTGAACAGAACTAGAAAGGACTAGCTCAACATTGACAGATGGTGCCATACAAACCTGGCAAGGCAGATTATTTCTATTCTATTCCTGTTCTTTATTTAATTATTTTATTTAAAACATTTTTATACATGACCATTTTTACCCTAACAATGATCCCATATGTCATTTCCATAAGGAAAGAACAATCCAACGAAATTAAAACCAGAGCCCTAAAAAGTCAAATATCAAATGTGGCCATCTCTGCATTACACTGTAATAGTTCTATTATTCCCCTTTCAACATCCTATGGAATCCTGGGATTTGAAGTTTAAGGAGGGTCCTTTAAGATTCTCAATCTGAGAGCCCTTGGGCCTCAGCAAACTACAAACCCCAGAATTCCACAGGAGGTTGAAAGTGGAATAATAGCACTATAACAGTGTAATGTGGAAAACCCTAAGAGATGCTGACTGGGAAAGCATAAAAAAGGGAAACTGATTTTTCTATGTCTGAGCTTGGAGAAAGGCATAATAGGGGAAACATTTTGCCTTACTCTTTTGCAGAAACCAGTCAACTCTTGGTGGTACGCGCGCACACACGCACACACACACCGGGGGGCTGGGGGCTTGTCCTTCTTTTCCGCATCTACTGTACTTGCATACTGACTTTTCATGAACTCTCCATGAGCAACTATCCTCTCCTTCAGGTCCCACACCACAGTTTGAGAACCACTAGTTTAATCTCTTTCGTGAAAGAGTTCCACGGTAGGGTTGTTGCCACAGAACAGGCATTGTCTTGTGTTCTCACAAACCAAATGTCTTTTGGTGCTGCTGGAACAAGCAATGGCAGAGCCTGTGAAGAAGATCTCAGCCTTTTTCTTTGAGCTAGTATTCAAATATTTATCCATAGTCACGGACTATAAGAGCTTGCTCTCAGACATTCACAGTCAAGGCACACAAACCTCAAATAATTTCAGGGTTTAGAGCGCTAGGAGAATTGGAGCACTGCAGGATTCCTACCAGAGGCCTCTTAGCACTACCAAATACTGTGTGGCTATGTTCTTCCTTAATTTTTTTTTTTTTTGGAAAGGAAAAGAAAAAGAGGAAAGACATGGTGGGAAAATAGGCGAGGGTTACAAGAGGAAGATGATGTTCTCAATTTTACCCAGTGTAAAATTCTCTAAAGAAGGCAGGGCAATTACAGAATAAAAGCTTCATATGGAAGCTACAATAGTAGTCTTTCTAATCCTAGAACCATATTCAACATCTGTTTTGGGCTTCCAACAAAGGCCATTCCCACACTGGACTGTTATAGTGCTATTATTCCACTTTCAACATCCTATGGATTCCTGGTGTTTGCAGTTTAGGGAGAGGCCTCTGAGGATGCTCCCTAAACTGCAAACCCCAGGATTCCATAGGATGTTGAAAGTGGAATAATAGTACTATAACAATCTAGTGTGGAAATGGCCTAAATCAAGTGGAATTATGTCAGGTAATCAACCAGTTTATAGCTATGAAAAGCCAATAAGCTCCAGAGTTTGCCAGGTTTCATCCACAGCACATGGAATTCTGGCAGAATTCATCCATAATCCTTCCACTCTGCTTCTGTGCTCAAAGCCGCAGCTTCACAGGCCAGTGACAAAGCAGTAGTCACCATGGTAGAGCAAAGAGTCAAATATTGATCAAGAGAGCTTTTAGGGAGCATTTATAGCCTCTCTGAATTGCTTATGTGATTTCCAGCCAACAATCCAAACTGAGACTATTCTCCCAAGCTATAGTCCAGCTTCTTTTCAACCTTACACCTTCCAGATGTTTGGGAATACAAGTCCCATCGAATCCAGTCAGCTTAGCAAAAAGCCCCTGAATGGTGACAGGCCTGGGGAAGGCTGTCCAATCATATCCAACATGCCTAATCTCATGAGGAGTTTACTAGAATGCTCATCCTTTGATTTCCTGGTATTTGAACATACTTTGGTTCTCTGACCCTGATTTAATAGTTTCACTCAGAGACATCCCCTTATTTCAGGCACTTGTCAATGCTTTTTTAGCATTCAACAATATGTCGACATTGCCTATAGTCAATTGAGACCACTGGAGTAGAGGTAAGACTATGTTGGATAGTAGGAATGGGGAACCTGGCTATCCATATGGACCACAACTGCTATTTTTCTTCATTTTTAGCTATGTTCACCAGGGCAGATGGGCTGTAGTACAACAACATCTGGAGGCTCCTATGTTCTTCAGCAATACTGCACAGACAGTTAGCTGACTCTGTTAGTTAAACTTGAGCTTTATGCCCATCCTTGTTCCCTTATTTATATTATTCATAGAGCTCCAATTTATGACATGGCCACTCATCATCTCTTCCAAAGAGATCCAGTCAGAGCACATGAGATTGTTCCTGCACATCTGGGAGACAATATTTCCTGTTCATGATCCTTCCTTACTGTAGCCTTCCAGCCCTCCATCGCAATGTTATGACGATGGGTATCCCAATTTAGCAAAAGAACTGAGGGCTGGTATGTGTGAGCATTCCCATTTCAGCCCATTTCTTTCTTTCCTCTGACAAATCATCTCTTTACAGATGGAAGACATGATACTAAAAAATAATCTTAATTCAAAGGAGAAAAGAGTTTTAAGCTATTTGCTGTAATTTTGCTAAGGGGATATAGTATGCTCTACAGTTATTTTTAATGGATATTTTAATGAATTTATGGTAGTTAGATTGCAAAGGCATGCAGTATGCCACAATGTAAACAAGGAGGATCATAACTGTTTATTTATTTCAGCAACTAAGTATATGTAATTATCAAGACTAGCAATATAAACATTTGAAATACCCCTTCCTCAGTTTTAAAAGCAGCTAATTTTGTTTAAAAATCACACGTAGCAGTTTGAAAATGCTGGCGGAAAAAGTTAGGACACATTATTTATGATCCCATTAATCATCCATGCTAGTTGAAATTCACTTGGTTGGAAAGTGATCCATAATTAAAAGAGAAGATATCATTAAAGTCTGCTCAAGAGGAGACCTTAGTCACCCTGGATGTAAAAGTTATCTTCAAAATTGCAGAACATGATTAACAGGGAGGAAAAAGTATTATCTTTGCTCAAGGCCCCTGACCTTCAGACACACTCAGAATATTTCTTTCTTTCTTTCTTTCTTGGCCTGCAGACAACTGCGAAGCAGCCCGTAGTTGCAAAATGAATATTCTAGGTTTTCCTTAGTGGGGAGAAAAACATCTTCAAATTGGAATTTTCAGACAACAAGCTTCTTCTCTTTTGAGCCAGGTTTCTTGGAACCCTCTAGTGATATCAGGCAACAAAGTTACCGTCTGATACCCCTCCTTCCTCAGAATGTACTTGTAAAACATGAAACAGCTTCACTGAAACTGGAGGATTTTGTAAAAATATTGCAAAGACATTAGAAGGGAACGCCTGGTTTTGTTCTGATTTCTCACTGGCAGAGTTCAGCATCTCTTGGGCCCAGGCATTGAAATACACCTATTTTAAATGTGATATGGAAAACCTGGGGCAGCAGCAGTATAGGGTAACTTTTCCAAAACTCTGCCTGTGAAGAAAAGATGTGGGTGCAAGGGGGCTGTTCTATGTGTTGTTGTTTTGTGCCTTCAAGTCATTTCCAACTTATGGTGATCCTAAGGAGAACCTATCATGGAGTTTTCTTGGCAAAATTTGTTCAGAGGGGTTTTTGCATTTGTCTTTCTATGAGGCTGAAAGTGTGACTTGCCCAAGGTCACCTAGTGGGTTTTCATGATTGAGCAGGAATTCAAACCCTGGCCCCCAGGGTCATGTTCCAGTTCTGAAACCACCACACCACACTAGCTCTCACTCCAACATTTCTCAGAAAAGCAGGAGACATGTGGCTAAGCAATATCAGTGTGTGGTCAAGATTGCAAAAATCATTGATGAGGAAGAACACACAGGCTAAGAGAGGTTGCAGCAGCTTGCTTTTGCCTGAGGCTCCAGGTAAGGGCAAGACTCCACCTGCTCCTGTCTTCTGTACCTGGTGTGGAGTTAATTAAGTACAAACTACTTTTGTCATTTGGATGCATTTTGCAATAGAAGTAAGCTAAAGACAAGGGGAGAAAGGAAAGTAGAAGAGAGAAACTGGAGCATTTTGCAAGCAGCTTAAAAAGTGGGACACCAGAGGACTAATCAAGGCTGTCTCTGCCTAATCAGGACAGTTGGAGACTATGGTCTATGGAATGCAGGAGTTCATGCCCTGATGGAAGTGAGCAAGTCTCTAAAAGCTTTTGGCAGGTAGTGATGCAGTGGCAGCTGGTGGTCAGATCTCTCCTTCTCTATGTCCCTGATGCCATGCATGAAGCCAGAGTCCCAGAGGCATTGTTGTTTATTTGTTTGTTTTAGCCCTATCACATTGCACTGTTATAGCACTATTATTCCATTTTAACTGCCTTGGCAAAATTCTGTGGAATTCTGGGATTTGCAGTTTGCTTAGGTGCATGAGCTGTCTAGTTGGGAATTCTCAATGTCCTTCCCTAAACTGCAAATTCCAGGATTCCACAGGATGTTACCATGACTGTTAAAGTGGAATAATAGCACTATAACAGGATATTGTGATAAGTCTTAACTGGTTTCAAATATTAGGATGGTTTGCCTGCTTTTTTAAACTTTTGCATGCTGTTAACTTTTTACTTTTTTTATTATTGTGTTCCAAATTGTGAAAAAGGCAGGATACGAATAACTAACTAACTAAATAATAAGAGGTAGAGACCACAGTTTCCTCCCAGCCTCTTCACACCTGAGAAATGGGGCCAAGGTAGGTAGTCAATGCTATCTATCCTTGATGAGGATGACGGATCTGCAAAAGAGAGCATTTCTATCTTGACTGCATTACTATACAAGAAGTGTATATGTATGCAGTTGGGAGGGGATGAGGCCAAGAACAACATGTGACCCTACCAGGTTGAAGTGGGGCCAAATGAGGGGATTGACTCCCTAAATTAGAATTCTATCTCCAGACGAAATCTTCTATGAGACCCCAAATTTCTAGCACTTCAATAACTTAAACTCCAGTTGAGTATTTGGAAGCAAGAATTGAGGCAGGCAAAGGTACCAAGGGAGTGCAAGCATAGGACATATAAGAGACCTAGGTGTGAATGGTTTGCAGTTTCGCACTCTCTGGAATGCTAGAAATGTGGTGACTGAAGGGGGAAAAAATCATTGTCCCTAAAAGATGAATCCATCTTTTAGGGACAACATCCTAATTTTGCCATATACCTCCCCTCATAGCTATACCCCTGGGCCCTCAGCTAGCCACTGAAGGACATGGAACCTAGCCTCCAACTGAAGCATTGCTAGTCCAGCCTTGTTGATAGGGATCTGACACTTAGAGTCCCAGTCCCATCATCTGGGGCACTTGCCATCATGAGCTGCCTCCCTTCTGTACCATGAGGTATGTCACTTCCTTGGAGAAAAGCATGCCAGTGGAGGAAGCTGCCCTGAGAGTTTCCTCACATTTGAGTCAAATATTTGCAAAACCTAAGACTTTTCCAAAGGCTCAGACCCTTTTGGAATGAGCAGCAGAATGTTTGCATGGCCCTGCATAAGCATTCTGCTGTATCTGAGAGCGCCTTTCAAAATTGTTCAAACACTCCAGGGGACCACTGGGAGCTAGAAGCTTTTCCCCCAATAGCCTGCAACTGCCACCTCCCCATCACTCTTTGGAGACAATGTCTCTTAGAAGTGCTTCTTTCTTTGAAACTCACTGGAAAGACCGGGTAACTTAACTGTTTTGCACGCTTCTCAGTTTTCTAAGGACCTGTCTTATGTTTTCAAGAGTGCTGCTGTATTATTGTTTCTGGCTTGCTCTTTTTCAATGTAGGTATGCTTTAAACTTCTAAGCCACTATGAACATGAATACGTGCCTATGAATGGCAGCCTAAAAATACTTTAACTTAAAATCATCCTTACTGTCAGCTTCACTGTCATCACCATCATCCAAGGTGTTGGCTTTGCTCTCTGAAGGCATTCAGGGCAGATTGGAGGAGGATTGCTTGGGAAAGCAGAGCAGTAGGAATTCTCTTCACTGCAGATGTGAACATTTGCCAGTTTTATTTTCTTTGTGGCTGCTCCAGACTCTCACCCACATGTCCATCCTGTCCATGTTCTGAATCCATTTGTAACATTCCTCCCACTGCAGCAAAATTTGTGCATTATTTTGGTATGTATTCTGCCCCCATGTATATCCCCCCCCAGAATTAGCTCTTTGGGTTATTGGAGTTTCTTTCCTTGTTGTGTGCCTTCAAGTCATTTCTGACTTATGGCAACCCTAAGGTGAACCTATCGTGTGCTTATCTTGGAAACATTTGTTCAAAGGGGGTTTGTCTTTGCCTCCCCTCAGGCTGAGAGAGTATGACTTACCCAAGGTCACCCCATGGGTTTCCATGGGGCCAAGCAGGGATTCAAACCCTAATCTCCAAAGTCATAGTCCTACATTCAGACCATGATTCTTTGTATTTCCCGTTCTCTTCAGTGAGATTTGTACACAAGGGGTTGTGCTCCTCAGCAATATACAACAGACTAATGGTTGAGATTGTACATTGCAGTCTATGTTTCATAACTTTACAACTCAGTAGCCACACTTCAGCCATACAACAAATGAGACCTTTAGTTGGTATTTTGTTATTGTTGTTGCTGTGTGCCTTCAAATCACTTCCAACTTATGGAAACCTAAGGTGAATCTATTGTGGGGTTTTCTGGGGCTGAGAGTGTGTGACATTCCCAAGGTCACCCAGTGGCTTTCTATGGCCAAGCAGGGAATTGAAACGTGATCTCCAGGGTGATGGTACAATTTTCAAACCACTATACCATGGTGGCTCTACATGGTATTTTAGGTAGTAGTTAAAACTGATAAAATTAGCCCATGGGTGAGCATGCCCAATTGTAAATCTAATTTGGGAGCAAATTCAAATGAACATAAGTGGAATTACCAACCAGTCTGTCCTTTTCAATCCAGTTTAATCTCATTCTTTAAAATATTTTAGTGGAATCCTATCAGTATAATCTTAACAGAGACATAATACCTCATTGTTACTGGCTGCCAATGGTGAAAATGTGAAACAGAAGGAAAATAGGGATGATTTTTCCCTAGAAACACAGAGACAGCCTATCAAGGAAAGAGTCAATTCTGTTAGATTCCTCCCCCTCATTTCTGCACTTTTTTGAGGACATGATTTGCACTCTCACCCACATGGTTTTCTGCAAAAGGATCCTCAGGTCTTGCTCAGAAAGCAAACTTTTTTTTAGAATAGAATGTATTTTGCACAAAATGCACTGTTTTCCATGCAAAAACAATAGGTTTTGTCCAAAAACAAGTGTTTTGCACACAAAACAAGGGTCTTTTTATATAAACATTTTTTCATAATGTCTCTTAATATGAAAAATAATGAAATATGCATACAACTCTTGTAATTTCACCCACTGTGGAAAATCCTTTCAGGCAGTGGCAGAGCTTGGAGTGTGTGGAGTGGGGGCAGGAGGGGCCGTGGCTATGATGCAAGGGGTGGGACCACTGTGCACCGGGGCATGGCTGCGGTGCTTGGGAGCGTGGCCAAGGTGTGTGGGGGCATGGCTATGGGCCAGGACGCCCCAAAAACATAGCCACCCAGGGCGAATCATCATCCCTGCCCCCACGTTCCTACGCGACTGCTTTCAGGAAATTTGCTCTCCTTGTAAAGAATAAAATAAGTGGTTTTTAGCTCCCTAGCATAACATACACATACTAATGAGATGACATGGTGGCATTTAGATGTGCTACAATATAACTGTGAATTTTCATCCTCTAAAAGTCCCAGAAAGCCTTATAAGCTTTCACGGCATCATGAGGCTCAGAAAACACCCATGGAGTGGATTGTGAAGATAAAGCTAAGCTTGCAGGATAAATCGGTTTATGAAGATATATCACTTATTTTGCTGGGTTGTTGTTTCTTGCCAGAGATAGGAACTGAGTAGTTAATATCACATAAGTTAGGGGCAACTTAATTATATTTATTTTTAATTTACCTCATTGACTAAAGTTGGAATCTCAGCATTAACTTAACTCCAGAATTTAAGTTATTAACTGATTGATTGACTGAATGAGAAGGACTGATAAAGAACAACAAATGTGACATCTCTCAACTGGTTCTTTATCCAAATCATAGGCCTTGTGAGTTTTTTTTTAAACTACTGTTTTTATTAATTCCCTCAGGGTTGGTGAATTACAGTGTTTAGGTCACCAGATCCAAATGACTTATTATATTTCATGGTTAGACTAATTTAGCTAATTCCAAAATAAAAAAATAAAGCAACAAGCAGATAGGGAAACAGAAGGATGTGGTCTTCTTTGCATCCAGATAGGCCACTTCTGTTCTAAACCAAACACTATACAGAGCCTCCTTACTTGTCCCAGAAAATGCCATTGTGAAGCTCTTAATGCTGGACTTCTGCTGAAACTCACTTGGGATCTCACCCAAAGAAAGTGTGAGCTTAAGAAACTGAGATCATAAGGGACAGAGAAATGGAAAAGGAAAGCAAAAAGCGAGCTGTTGGCTGGATGAGAAATGGGTTTTTCAAAAATGGACATAGCTTTTTTTTCTTTTCTCCCAACCTGAAAATGGGATTGGTGGAGTAATATCAAGTGGGTATTTGCAGGTTTTTTTTCATGAGAAAAACCATAAAAAATGAGCCAAAAAATATTCCTTGTAATCTTGCTTAGCAGAGAGAAAAACTGAAGCTATCAAGTCATGAACCTTGATGTCTGAATCATCCTTTGCTAGAGCACTGACATCTTCAAACAATTTACTGTCTAATTATTAACCTTTATCTCACATTATAATGTCATTTAACTTTCTCATCACTGAGTTTTAAACTTGCTTCTTTTTATTTCAGGCACAGTCCAAACCCAAACTAGTATCATCCATATTATCCATATAAGTGAAGCATTTTTTGCTGTAACTGCTTGTCTAACTTTCTGCCTGTGTTTGAGAATATTGGATCAAACTAGCAACAATATTCTATTTTCCATTCATCTCACATAATAGCTCCTTGGATACATGGAGGGAATAAAGCATGAACTCAGCCAAGTGATTCATAACTCTTGATTTAGAACAAAAATGTGCAGAGCTGGATGAAAATCAAGATTGAACTACATCTCCCATTATTGTTCACACAATACAAGGACTGTCAGTATTGTGAGGCTTAATAACTGCCCTCACTTAGAACACCGCTTCCTGTGTTTTCTTTTACTAGTCTTGTAATTTGATTTTACAAGGCTGCTTGAAAAGTCTGCCTTGTAGTCAATGCAAAAGCATATAGACAAATATAGATGTTGTTAGTTTTGAGTCATCTGTGCTTGCCTCTCTTTATTAAGACAGTATGAAAAGGCAAGGAATAGGGGGCTGGTGCATGAACTGGTCTTAAGATATGGGTTATGTCCTCATTTTGAAATAATCTGATTGGGGCTACAATGCCCAGCTAGCTAGCAAATGCTGATGGGAATGGATCAGAATTGTTTATCATGTAGTACTTCCAAGATTTTATTTATCATGTAGTAACGTCCAAGATTTCTTTGAAGACTAATTCTTTTTTTTTGTTTTTCCTGTTTCACCGTAGAATGTTGAACTGGAGGACATCCTGGAGGAAGCCAAGACATTTTTGTGCCTAAGATGAAGAATAAGATGGTGTCCTGCACTCTGTATACAAGCCTGATGGACAGCAACTTGAATCTTACTCTAATACTGGTGATGAGATCGAATCTATCACCTTCAAAACTACGCATAAGTACTAAATTAAACTAACTACTTATAGACTGATTTGAGTTCCAGCCTCAACCTCTTGGTTGATGGCTATAAGCTAAAACTATGGATAAACTTCCTCTAAATTACTAACAAATATAAGAGTGTAATGGTATGGTAAGCAAAACTGTAGTAAAACTAATACAATTAATTTCTTTTAATGAGTTTGTATTAATAAAACTAACATAAAAATGCTTATGTTAAAAATAACTGCTATCTATAATCACACCCGAAATTTTCAAAATTTCCTCAATGCTTAGTGAAAAATATCATGACTTTATCCCAGTCCTTTTTAGACTCCTTTAAAATCTTTTAAGGAATTTGCCTCACTTAACCCAATAGAAGGGCTGGCCCAGAGAGCAGGCATATTGAAAAAACAAACAAGCAAGCCTTTTATACAGTGGCAGAAATAGTAGCAATGCATTCACATAAAAACAAGTATTCAGAGAACAGAAATCATCTGCTCAGAAGCTTAAAGCCCTATCATACAGCACTGTTACAGCACTATTATTCCACTTTAACTACCATGGTTCCGTCCTTTGACATCCTGCGATTCGTAGTTTAGGGAGGGGCATTTAGAATTCTCAGTCAGAGAGCTCTTGGGCCTCAGTAAACTACAAACCTCAGAATTCCATAGAATGTTGCCACGGCAGTTAAAGTGGAACAATAGTGTTGTAACAATATAATGTGATGGGGCCTTAGTTTGGGTTATATGAAATCCCTGAGGAAATATTATTAGCCTTATCTTACCTCTGTTGGCACCTCTTGAAATCCCTCAGATGTTTTACCCAAGGAGGGACCTCCCAAGTTCCCTTCAAGTTTGCTTTCAGGCAAAATTTTGTTGGCAACTCTCAGTGTTGGATCTGGTAGTTCATACAAGGCTTGTGTGCCTTTAGTGGTTCTGCAGAAGGAATGTCAGCAGGTGTTGCTTCCATGAAAAAAAAACATGCAGAATGTTCCTCCTCTGAACAACAGATAAAGGTGTATGATCTCTCAGTCGCATAGGAATGTGGGGGCGGGGGGGAGATTTGCCCCAGGCAGCAATGTTCTGGGGCCCCAGCCCACAGCCACGTCCCTGCGCACCCTGACCATGCTCCCACACAGTGGCCACACCCCTCACACCATAGCCCCCCTCCCCCCGTCCAAGCTCTGCCACTGTGATCTCTGTTCCTTCTGTCATCTGGCAACCCTATGGCCTATGAAGGATTAGAGTCCTGAGAATGTAGACTGGACTCCGTCACTTGTAGAGAAGGTTGAAGACATTTTGCTGCTTGGAGAACCACAAATGGCTCCACCTGCTCCAAGTCAAAGTGTGTAATACTGAGAACCCGCAAGGTTATTTTGCCACCTGAGGCAAAAAATCTGAGAATTGCCTTTCCTTGGGAATAAAAATTCAGTTCAGATACTTTAAATAGCTAACAATTTAGTTGTTATTTAACCAACTAGCCAACAATTTAGTTGTTATTTAGCCAACTAACCCTTCATGGAACCAAAGGCCTGAGCATTTCTCTCACTCTGCCTAAAACTCAGGCCAACTCTGACCATCTCAGGCTACCTTTTTGAATGCTCTTCTGCACGTAGGAAAAGGACAGCTTCACTGCAAATAACGAGCACGCTAGGTGAGGCAAGTTCCATTCTTAATGACTAGGAGAGGTGAGCATGTAGTCTGGTTCACATTTGGAGAAGAATTTACCAAATTCACCTTTCCTGAATCCATGTGTGAATGCAGTTATTCTTTGGAATTTGCATTTCTCAGAATTTTATAGTACAGCCTTCCAAGCAAACCAGATAAACAACTAAAAGATGAGTACACAAGAGATATGGTGAAGAGAGTGAGGAGACATACACAGCAGCATGATACCAACGGGAAAACTGCTTACATAGGCATACGTCAGTTAACACATGACAAAGGAGCTCCTTTTTCCAAAGTCTTTTTTACACCTGCTCACCTCTCCATTTCCCACCTTTTCCTATGTCTAGCGGGACGGTTTTTAGCAGCAGCATTATTGGGCACATGGTGAAAGCAGATGGGGAGAAACCCAGACTTTCACTTTCAGTTTGCAGCAACCTGTCTGCAGTAAACAATGCAGTAAGAGCTTGAGCTGGGAAAGAATGGGATTCTGTTTGAGACAATCCTACTGTAGCCCTGTGTGCCTGCCTGCCAGAGGTATGATAAGCAGTAGTTGTCTCCTGAATCTCTTTTTGAGCATGTGTGAAGAGCAAAAGACAGAGAAAAGGGAGAAAGCAGATAAGCCTCTGGATCAGCTTTGCCACCATCATGTTAAAGAAGCATGGATTTATAAAATGGAAATCGTAAAAAAAGTGGAAGATGGTGAAAGAAAAAGAAAATTATTGCTGTATGCCTTTTGGTAGATGGTTCCAGATGTTTTCCCAAAGCTTCAAAGAGTTTTTGTTTACTTATGTAAGGCTGACCTCTTTCAGTTCAAATGAGTATATTGTTAATTTTGCATAAAAAGTTTAGTGAAACATATCCAACTGCTCTTTTCTTTGTGTGGTGCAAGAACCTATCTTCATCCTTCCTATGTTATTTCTGCCTCTAGTACCAAATTTTCTAAAGTAGCAGCGCCGGTACACATCTGCTTCTTGAATGGAGCATACCAGTACTGACAAAACTGCGTACAAAATTCATTTGTTAGAAAATAAATGTAGACAAAAAATTCAAATGAATTGTGCAGCCTTATCTTTTAAGGTACAAACTGATGCATGAATGGAATGGAATAAATTTAAGATCTGAAAACTGAGAAATGGAGATAAATTGAGATTGGCAAATTCATTTATTTCCATTCCTGATGTCCTCTTGTTGCTGATATTTTGGGAGCCTGTTCCTTTTCCTTTTAAGCGCAAGGAGATTTTGTTGATATTGTTTAATATGGAGCTATGAAAAGTTACTTTTCTAGCTGGGGGATTCTGGGAGTTTAGCCCCCAAAGTATCTTTCTCAGATCCTGTTTAATATAGGAAATCATTTAAAAATGGCATTCAAAATTACTCTCTTTCATTTTACTATCTTTCTGTTTTTAGGCTAAAACAGACATCAGAAACTTCCTTTTGTGCTGAACCTTGGAATGACTATTGGATCATACATGTTTGGGGTTGTTGTTTTGTATTTTTACTTTATCTCTGTGTATTAGTTAACTTGAATACTATATGATGGAAAGCAGAGAATGCAATGTACTGAATAAATAAATGACTTCATAATAAGAAAGGAAGGAAAAAAGGAAGGCACATAAGTCTCCCCATCCCCAGCCAAAGGCCACCATATTCTAAAACAGCTCAAAATACTGTAGAAATGTGGTAGTTTGCCTTTTACAATGACCACGCTTGCAAACTTCGAAAGCTATCCCCAAACCAGTGAAAGATCCAGGAAGTGCCAACCAGAAATAAGCTTCTAGTCACTTCTAGGTCACATTTCAATCCATTTGTCACCAAAAATGGGATGATACAGACTTCTGCAGAGGTGCAGGAGAAAAAATCTTTCTTGTAGGTGCTCCCTGTGGCCCAAGACTCATATGCAATGGGACAAAAGCAACCTAGGCACTTTAAACTCAGTGCTTCAGCTCACAAAATCCCCCAGCCAGCAGAGTCAATGAAAACTAACTTTCCAGTCATCCTATAGGGGCTGGAGCACCTGCCACAATTCTGGCAGACAAGCCTCCCATAGAAAAACTGACCACAGCAAAGTCCACTTAGCTTTGACATAATTTCAAGCTCAGGAACTATCAGACTGACATATCTTTCAAACAGCATTTTGCTACAGACATCAGTAACTCCTCCTCCCTCCTACTCAGTGAATTATGTAATCAAAGAACAGCAAAAAACTTAAGTAAACATACATTGATTTCTTTTTGTGCTGTACTATACCTTTGGCAATTCTATATACTGCAGAAAAAGGTAAATCAAATTTAATTTGCTCTCTAGATACCACCCGGCTAGCATGGATGACACACAAGGTGAAATTACAGATACTTAGTAAGATGCATCCCCTGGGAATTCTAGAACATCTGGTAATATGCCCTTAAACACTTGCAGTATGTTTGGATTCTCTTATGTGATGCAAAGCTTCCTTCTTCAAAGACCCTCCCCTCATTACAAATGCAATTCACAAAAGTGATGGTACTGAGAAAACATCATATCAAGAGCAAACAACCATAAATAAATCATCATTCTATCAGAGATACTGTAAGTAAGCACAGCTTCACATCCATAAAAGCAGCAATGTTCAGAAACATCACTTTTGGCAATTGCCCATGTGGCTTCTGGTAATATTCTCCTCCAGCCCCTCACTCCTGCCACTTTGTACTAAGAATGCAAAATTAACATTGGCTAGAATGCTCATTAGAAGTGCAAATCCCTTGTCCTCCTTTCTGTTTCATGGTCACCAGAACCACAAAATGAGATAACCAGGAAAAAGAGGAATATAAAGGCACCTGAAACTCAGGTCCTTTCCACACCCTACCTTTTCCTGAAGCTATCTGGTGAGGATCCCAGCAGTGGCTTTGCCAGCAGGGGAGTGTGATGGGAGTGCCCCCCTTTGCACTGGCTGGCTCCCTGCAGAAGGGAGCACAATGACCATCCCTCTTCCTTCTGCACTGAAGCCTGGTACTTTCTCAGGCTATGTTGGGCCCAGAAATGCAGCCATTGTGCTTCTGCTGCTTCCCCAGGACAGGTAGATCCAGGATGGTGGTGCAATCGCATGTCACTGACAGAGAAAACCTGTCAATGATTTAATCTGAGATCACGCCTCATGGGGATGGGAAAAGGATGGGACTGTGGTGTAGAAGCATCACCCAGTCTTGTCCTTCTCCCATCCTGTTACCACAGTTTCCTAGCCTGAGCTCATGGGGTGTTAGATATCATTTGACATCAATAATTTGGCCTTCTTCATCTATTCCTTCCCACGTGCTTGCGAGGCCCCCGGACAAGCACGCATACAGGCATGGCCACAAATCGCTGTAATATTCCAAACAAATACAGGCAGGCCAGAAATAGCCAGACTGCCGCTTCAGGAGACCTCAAGGCAAGTACCATGTTATGTATGCACGCTACTTACAAAGAACTCCCTGCCCCGAGCAGGCAGCTTGACGAGCCGAATACTCAGTCCTTAAGCACTCTGCGTTTGCATACTGGCTACTCTATTGACAACTCTGTGTTAACTCAATCATGTAAAATACTGACCTTTCAGAGGCTTTGTCTCCAGCCCAAAACTCATTGTTATCCCCGAGAATGGACTAGCCTGCGGTCACATTTTCCCCTATAAGACCCCCTGACTTTGAGCGCTTCCTCGGATCACTCCTGGCTTCCATCCCGCCTTGCTGTCCCTCCACTCAGCGAGCCTTCCCCTCAGCTCCTCCGGCTGAGATCTATACTTCAACGGACCCTTTTCTTTAGAATTTTCCAGGTTTCAGGACAGGTGCAGTATTTCCCATACCAAACCTCCTCTTAAAATCCCTCTATCCCACTCCAACCTATATTTCTATAGTTCTCTGTGTGAGTGTGTTGCATACACGTGTTTGACTGTATATCACTAAAAACAACAATTATTTACTTCTGTTTGCTCCTTGACTCAGCCTGACCCCATAGACGCTGGGTAAAAGATCTCGCTACGTTGCCCTGCCTCTCGTAGTGCTAGCTTGTGCTCTTTGCTAATTCCCAACTTTGTAATTTGGAGTGCATTTAGGTGTCCCTCACGGGACCCCCAGAAATCAGGGTAACAATCCCCATTACGGAATGGGAGGGTGCTCCAGAAAGGTCCCAAAAAACTTTGGGCATTTCTACACTACACTATTACAATGCTATTATTCCACTTCCAATGTTCTATGGAATTCTGCAGTTTGTAATTTACTAGCTCTCTGGCTGAGAATTCTAAATGCCCCCCCCCAAACTGCAAACCCTAGGATTCCATAGGATGTTGACAGTGGAACAATAGCCCTATAACAGTCTGGTGTGGAAAGACCCTTAGATTCACCACTCCTTTTGTGGAGCTGATGCCTAGTAAAAGAAGCATGCATTCTTGGACTGCTTTCTTTATTAAAAATCCAATGATCTAATCCAATCTATAGATTTTGGATTAGATTATTATAATTTTAACTTTCTTAATTTGTTATCAACTATTATGTAGTTTACTATGTTTTTAAATTGTACATTATTATTTGTTTTTTGTTTCCAGTTTTAAATTGTTTCAGCTGATGTTATTGTAGGCTGGCTTGGGATCCATGGATATAAGATGGGAGATAAACATTTTCATTAATAATTGATATGGTTTTACCTGGAAGTAAGTTCCGTAGAAGTCAGTGGGTTGACTTGTGATTAGACCTCATTGGATAATGCTTTTAAGACATGTTAGCAGCAAAACCGCCAGAAATGGCCCAAGGTAGTATGCTGCCTAAATTGAAGGATGCAATATATATTCCTTGTACTCCATACACCAGTAGTAAGTTGGACTGGCAGCTAAATCTTGCTCAGTGCTGGAGTGGAGGATTTTTTTTTTTTAATTAGAAAGGACAATGACCTGATCCCTGTCCTCCAATTTTCTTGTTCTCTTTGGGTTTAGTGGCAGTCCTCACAATAGCTAAGGGGGGGGGGGATGTTTCAAGCAGCAGCATTTCACTGTTAAGTTACCCTGTTTTATTGCCATGTATCTGGGGATGCTTGGCCTTGAATGGGTCATTAAAATCCATAAACCTTACAAAAGACCTGCTCTGCATGGATAGGAAAATATCTAGAACTTGTTTATTGACATGGATCAACACAGCTACCTGCAAGTCTGAAGTCTTGCTGGATACAGTTATAAAGACTGTTTTGATTAACAGCTGCATTTAAAAATTTATCACTACATCACTGATATTACCTCCAGACAGCATCCTCAGCTACACCAAAGTGTAGCAGGCTAGCTTCAGGTGTACGTCGCAGGCTATATTGCACACACAGCTGTTGCTTCCACTACTTCCCTATGCATCCATCATCTATTTCCTGAGGCAGCTGCCTCATGCTGGCCCTTTCATATTTAACTTTCATATTTAAAGCTGCCTGAAGAACGGGAACCTCTGGGAATGTTATAAAACCATTCTGAAATGAATGACACTTGATATCAAGCTGGAAAATCCTTTGCCTGATTCAACTGAAGGATATGTTTGCGATCACAAATCTTTGAAAATTTCATTCTCATGGACAAGAAAAAATAATATAGCCATTTTTCTCCTCATTGTGGAAAAAAATCCTTAAAAATTGTGCAGTTTTCTAGGATTATTTGCAGTTTGAAATTTATTGTGCAAAAATTTATTCTGCCAAAAAATATTTGCAAAAAACAAAGCAAAAATAAGAAAAAGAAACAAACCCACAGGGATGTGTGTGTGTGTGTGCACGCACACGCATGTGTGCAAAAGGCAATATTTTCTGTGCAGTAAAGTTTCCTTCTATGTTAAAAAAAAAGTTTTCTATGCAGGAAATGTTCCAAAAAATGCCTTCTTTTCTGTGCAGAAAATTAACGTACTTTTTTTTTTTTTTGCACAGAATACATTCCAAACTGTGAAGATTTTCATTAACCAGTGTTCTCCTCATCAGGGCTTCTTGATACTCAAGCAACCCTCTGCCTTTTTTTGGCCTGGGGTTTGAATATTTATCAATCTTCTTTTTATCCCTAGTGTGAAAACATTAAGGCCTATTTAAAGTTGTGAAAGTTTGAAATGATAAATAGGTTTGTCTAATCCACTTAACCTTTGTCTTGGTTTTTGCTTTCGTGATTCTCTCTTTATGTGCAAATGCAGACAGAAGATGAGAGTGGTCCTTTTATGTTACCCTGTATAATGCCATAAATATCTATCATGCTGCATTAATCAGCAACATTACGATCACCAGGGGAATATAAGGAATACTTTTAAATACAGTATTCTTTAAAAAAATACCTTTTAACTCTGGCTCTTCTGAAAGTGAGCCTTACCTTGTCTCGAATCCCTTGCCTCACGACTTCCCTTTCAGCCTCCATCTTGGCATATTTAGCTTTCCTCTCTTCTTCCTGCTGCCGAAGGGCCTCCTGCCGTTCTTCTTCCTTCTTGGCAGCATCTGGGTCCTTCTCTTCTTCTCCTCCCAGCATCTTTCCCATGTCTTTGGTAGCCCCTAAAAGAAAAAAAGTCAAAGTAGACAGGTAAAGAGACCGTTGGGGAGTGGGGTGTGGGGAGGAGTACAGTATTTCTTCTGTAAATGTGGAGGGGGCCCCAAAGGTAACTTTCTAGGAAAAGAAGATGTCCTTCCACAGAACAAAGTGGGCTTGGGTCCAGCGACGGTTTCTTTATGCAGCTCCTTTATGCCATCTCTCATTTTAATATGTAAGGTTGTTGCTTTTTTAACCCAAATGAATTTTTCTTATATAGGTCCCAAGATGCTCCACGTCACTCAAAAATGCACAATAAGTCTAACAGTCAAAGGGTGGGGGGAGAACACTTGAAATTTTTCATTCTCTTACTCAAGAACCAAATAAGTGAGAATATGTATTCCAAATTCATAAGTAATAGACAAATAGCCTTTAAAATTTTGTTGTTTCCTCTATAGTTTCACATGAAAGAGCCATGATACATTTGTAAACAACAGAGTGGATTCCAAAGTTAAATAGCATTAGAAGTTTTATCTGTTTTCAGTATACAGACCAGAAGCAGACAATTTGTAGTCCATAGGCTACATAGTCCCCCAAAGAGCCTTATTGGCCCCTTCCAGCTCCCCTAGATTTTCTGTCCTAAAATAGCAAATCACAGCCCCTCAAAACCTTGGGTGGTGCAATTTGCCCTTCAAAGACTAGGTGAAGCTGTTCCAGGCAATAAAACAGCCCTTTTCAGAGACTAGCAATGATTGGTCAGGTTACTTCCAGTTTCTGAGAAAAGGCTTTTTCTAGTCTAAAACAGGCCTGGGGGAAGTGGCAATAATGTTTAAATGGCAATCCTGTCCCTGAGGCTTCTGTGCTGCGAAGAGAGGATGTATGTGCCATTTAAATGCCACAATTTAAGCCAAGAACCTAGACCATGGAAAAGTTTTAACTCCCAGAATCCGTCACTGAGCATGACCAATTGCCATGATAGTTGGGGATTCCAACCTAATACACAATTATCAAATGAGGACATTGTTTTTTCTTTGGAAATAGTTATAAATGAGCGAAAATTCTCAGACTTGTCTTTCTCATGGAAAAAATCCTGAAGGCTAATATGGGATAGAGAGCTTGGCCAGGAGAAACCTGGAGTCATATTTCTGTACATCCATGAAAACATCTAGGTGGTATTAGACAACATAGCAATTTGTCAGCCTGTAACGAAATGCTTGCAAACAACACTTTGGTGAAAGGATATTTGGGAATGGAGCTGAATCAGGGCAATGTGGAAATTAAAATATTGTACATTATGACCTCTATTAAGATATATATATATCTACAGTGAGAAATTATAGGCCTATATCAGTGGTCCTCAACCTGTGGGTCCCCAGATGTTTTTGGACTCCAGCTCCCAGAAGCCCTGAGCATTGTCCATAGTGGCTGGGGCTTCTGGGAGCTGAAGTCCGCGAACATCTGGGGACCCACAGGTTGAGAACCACTGGCCTATATGGTGTTTTTTTTTCATCTGTAATCCTGTTACAGTTAGAATCATAGGGCCTTTCTGCACTATACTGTTACAATGCTATTATTCTACTTTCAACCTCCTATGGAATCCTGGGTTTGCAGTTCAGGGAAGAGCCTTTAGAATTCTCAGCCGGAGAGCTCTTGGGCCTCAGTAAACTACAGATGCCAGAATTCTACAGGATGTTGAAAGTGGAATAATAGCAGTATAACAGTTTAGTGTGGAAAGACCCATAGAATGAGAAGGAACTTCACAGATCATCTAGTTCATATGTCTGATAAGAGTTAATTTTACAAAAGCTTGCATCAGTTCTTGGCAAAACCTGAAAATACTTCTGGATCTGTCATGACACAGCTTATGCCGCACAGGGCAGATAGGAGGATTTGAACCTGAGACTTCCTAGCTCACATGTATAGCTACTGTGGGACACAAATTCTCCAGTAAGAAAGCTCATACCAAAATTGCTGGCAATATGGAGACATAAGTTAAGCATTTTCATTTTCCCCCTTAGATCTTTCTGAGTCAGTAAAACTACATCAGCTTTATCTCCAGTTAGTTTATCTTCTGCTAGAGCTGCCCCAGCTGTAATGAGGCAAGCTGCTTGGGAAACTGAATTCAGAGATATAGTGACAGAAGAAAAGATACGGTTATTGCTTCTAAGCACTGCTTTATAGGCTATCATTATGCCACAAGGCAGCCTTAGCTTGCCTGCGTCTGGAGGCTTTGTCAAGGCTGACCTCCAGTATTATTTCCAGAGATTCGAGATGTGGTCCAGTGTGATTAAAATCAATGGCATAATCCAGCCCTGGCTCACAATAGCTGAACAAACCAGATTCAAGCCTGCTTCCTAGCCCTTTCCAGATCAGCCTAGGCTGGGGACAGGGACAGGTAAATTGCTCATGGCTCTGTTCTTTGTGTTAAAGCAAGGGTGAGGAACCTTTGCCTTTCAACCCAGGTGATTTGATATATATTTCACACCAGTTTCTCCCAGTGGCCAATGATAAGGGGCTGTGTGGCAGCATCTAAAAAAACAAAGTTTTCCCACCTCTGTGGTCAAGGATGCAGGAAGAAAGAGCCAGATGGACTGGCAGGCTCTGGCAAACTGGTTCCAGGTATTGCTTAATTCCAAGAAGATCGAATGCACCAGGTTACTTCCCTTGCTTGTCTAAGCTTTGTGGTTCAATAAGCAGGGGAGATCTGGTAGCATCTTTAGCCCCTCTCTTTATATAATTTGCTCCAGATAGATTTCTTTTACAATCAAACTGCAAGGAATATTCACAGCCGCACTGTCTAAACTGATATGGGGTGATGCCTGAGCAGTGCAGAGATACATTCTTTTTGCATGAGCTTTCCCTACTATTTTTCTTGGAGTACATGAATTTGTAGTGATGCATGACTCAACATAACTGCATGTATTTCAGCAGGTCCTATGCTCTCACCCGCTTTGTCATTCCCAAAATGGTCTTTCCAGATTTTCTTTTTATGTTAGCCAATTTGGGATGGAAAATAATATACCTAATAAATTTTCTACAATATGAAGCCACTTGTTGTCATGTGCCTTCTATCTTATGGCAACCCTAAGGTAAAGCTATCATGAGGTTTTCTTGCCAAGATATGTTTAGAGGGGGTTTGCCATAGCCTTCCACTGAAGCTGAGAGAGTGTGACTTGCCCAAGGTCACCCAGTGAGTTTTCATGGCTAAAAAGAGGTTTGAAGTCGCTGTCTCCCAAAGTCCTAATCCAGCATTCAAACCACTACCCCACCTGGCTTTCATGAGGCCACTTATATGGCTTCAAAGCCATGCATCTGTATTTGTATTTCCAAAAAAAAAAAAAGTCTTTTTCCCCTTCTCTTTCACTTGCATCTCTTTCACTATCACCCATCACTTTCAAAAGCAGCATTGTGTCTGAGGTCTTGGATTGGGACATAGATTGTAAAGGTCTGCACAGGCTAAACTACAAAATGTCTGCTCTCTTACCACCCCATATTAGTAGCTGCCCCCCCAAAAAAAAAATTAAGCAGAGAGTGAGGAGGTGGCAGAGAAGTATCCGGCTATGTTCCTATTACTGGAAACACTGCAATAAGGCATCTTTCAATCATAATATTAAATAATTATCATATTAAAACAGTCTTGAATTAAAACAGTTTGCCAACATTTTAAACAGCAAAATCAGAAAAACGTATAGCACATACACACACGCACATTAAAGTATACCAGCCTTTTTCATAATAACTGGCTAATGGCCAAAAGTCTGTCTAAATGTTTAAATGGTGATTGTTTGCTAGCTGAAGGGGAGCAAATAAGAGGTTGAAGTAGCCTCTGGTGAAAAACTCCACTGCAACCATGAAGATGACCCTCTCCAATGTCCTCACCAAACATGTCTCTAATTGCTGTGGCAGCAGAAAGAAAGTCTTCCCAAAACTTGGGCTGGTTCATAAAGGGAGATGCGATAAACTAGACTCAAGCTGAATAAGTTTTGTAGGTCAGAGCCAGTACTTTGAATTGAAGGATAGGGAGGCTTTGACATTTCCTCCCACTGCAAGCTCATTATAGATCAGGGGCCCCATGCCATTAATTTATAGTAAAGAAGAAGAAGAAAAAAGAAGAAGAGGAAGATTGAATTGCATAATTGCATTACTCTTTTACAGTATACGTTGATGGTGCAAAGGGTCCAAACTGCCAATGCAAACACAGTAATCATGTGGCTATCTAAACATCTGGAGTACTGTACCATTTTCATCTGTGCTGCAAATTCTGCTGCAGCCTTGAAAGGCAATGTTGGACCCATGGCAAAAAAAAAAAAAAATTAAGCAGACAATACCTACACCCTGCCAGCATGCACAGCTGGTCCCAGGTAAGATGGATGTTTGTTGTACTTTACAGAGGCTTGTCCTCTGTTTGAAGTGCTGGTAGAGGAGAGGGTTGTTTTTTTTAAAGGTACCTTTAAGGACTATGTGCAGTCCAAATTTTCATTTGCATTAAAGATTAAAAAAAATAATGAGGGAGATCAGAAACCTTGGAGTTGTCCATTCGCTAGGACAGCAGACTCAACAGGCACACAAGTCATCTGGTTAGCTTTCCCCGTTAGGGTGGCATGTGCTGTAATTCTGTTTAAATGATATATATTTTAAAATACCTAATTTTGTCATTTTATGCAAAGTAGTGTCCCCTTTGTAAGTGGTCACCCTAAGAACAGGAACCTTGAAGTTTCCCATAAATAGCACTGGAAACAGTGAACAGGCCCAAAGGGCACCATCTTTTCTACTATGGACAGATGAACAGTGGGATTTTCCACACGTGGAGGGAGAAACGGGGCAAAGCACGCAGAAACGGAGCTTACCTGAAGCCGGGTAAGTCCATCACCACGAGAAGCAGCACGCACTCACTGCTCCACACTCCTGAGGCATCCGGCAGCATCCAAAATGGCAGCATACGACTGGCGGAGGCTCTCCACCAATCGGAGAAGCTCACCAGCCGGAAGCCCGCCCCTGGCAGATCTGCAGGCATGCACTTGCGCGCGCCTGCAAATCTACACGGGGGTGCTGCGACAGGGTGGTACGGGGCTGCACTTAATAAAAACCACTTGGAAAGTGGTTTTTAAAAAACACGCAGCGGCGCCACCACCTCCGGCCGCTTCAGGGCAGTTTGAGGTGTAGAACCTCAAAATTAAAACGACCCTGCGCACTCCAAGGTGTGGACGACCTCCGGTCAAGGTTGCCCTACACCGTTTTATTAACC
Source organism: Iguana delicatissima (assembly GCA_948472985.1). Classification (NCBI taxonomy): domain Eukaryota; kingdom Metazoa; phylum Chordata; class Lepidosauria; order Squamata; family Iguanidae; genus Iguana; species Iguana delicatissima. Next base: position 109,492 of record CAOKZL010001233.1, read on the forward strand.
CCGTGTGAAAAGGGCCAGTGTTTCTACATGTCATACTATTCAAGATGCAGCCATGTCAGTTTGGTATAAAAGATGTAGCCATGTCTGTTTGGTATAAAAATGTATAAAGGGATCCCATGGCACCTTTGAGACTGAGAAAAAATAAATTTCCAGCGTAAGATTTAATTGAATTGATGAAAGCTTATGTTAGGAAATTCTTTCTTTTCCTTTTCCTTTTCCTTTTCTTTGTTTAATTCTCAAAGATGCTACAGGGTTCCTATGTTTCTATAGTAAATTATGCCAGTTATTCCTAAATCCACATCTAAACATGTAAATTAGTATATGCAATGTTCATGTGTATTTTACACATCAAGATCCTCCTTTGCCCTCTTTTTGGACAACACAGAAGGGGCAACAGTAGGTACTGCCATCTCTTAAGGCATGGGGGGATCTGCACTTCATATGCAGCAGTGAGGGTTAGAGAGTGGATCGTCTCTCCCATTTTTGAACGACCTTACTTAAATGGCTCCTGGGGAATGAGAGGACACTTCACAGACTTCTAGTAGATTTTTTTCCCCCTAGATCATCTATGCTCACAAAAGGAAGGCTTTCATTAATCACAGTGACTGCTGTTCTGTGATACATTGCTTATTGGCAGGGACACCATGTACTACAAGGGGTTCTAATGTTGTATTGCTCAGCAACTATTCTTCAGTATGTTGCTTGGGGTGCTTGGTGGAGGGAATAATTTTTTAACTTCCCCTTCCATTGCCATAGCTATATCTGGTTCCCATATCTATAACCAGAGGCATGCGGTGGCTTCCACAGGGTGGTAAGCTCACTGTAAGTTTTAGTACGGAACATAAAGGAGTTATCCAAAGAGTTGACCTTTATTCCTAATATAGGTTCAGAACCCAGGTTAGCTCCTGTGAAAGTTGAAACCCACACTAGATTCATGCTTCTGTTGACATCAGAAACACCAGCTGCCACAGATTGCTCTTTCTGTCTATCTGAATATACATAGACACACCTTTGAATGATGATATCAACAGTTAGTTTTTGGCAGTTCAGCAACAAAAGCCCTAATGAGTCATTTACGTTTAGTAGAAATCTTTATAAATTAGAACACCTGCCTGGGGAAATAAAAATGAATTCTTCTTTCAATTGGAGTATGGTATTCCCATTATGGGAATCATATTGGGGTAAGAAAGCTATTATAAATTGGATAGATATGGAAAATGGAAACTGGATACAAACAAATTCCTTTTTGTGTGCTGATAAAACAGAATTGATAAAGGCTAGGTGACAATGTGAAGCGACACTGTTATTTGATTAATAATAATTGGTTTAAGATAGTTATGTAAAAATCTAAATTAACAGCGTTAAACTCAACTCTGAAGATAGAAGAGGACAACAGAGTGACATATTGCTATTACAATTGTTTCTTTTTGTTAGAAGGTAAGTTATAGTTAGGTTAGCACTTACTTCTTGAGGTTCTGAAATTGGAGGTAAGGGAGGAATCAGTGAAAGAAAAAAGTAAAGAAAATGCTGATAAGATATGGAATACTATGGTATTGAAGAAGACAAATGGTATTGGTTACAGGTTGGTTCTTAGTTATAAGTTCTTTTTTACATTTATCTTTATTATGATGATTTAGCAACTTTGTAATCATTTATTCCTTTCATCTGATTTTTATATGTTCATATGTTTGGATTGTTTGTCTTGTTTAAAATTAATAAAAAATATTCAAAGTAGAAATGAATTCTTTCACTGGCCGTTTGGGAATTATTTTTTTTTAAAGAATATATCCTCCCTCTTGGGAAAAAAAAAAGATGAATTTACCCTGATCAGTCTACAGCCCTTTTCGCACAGCATTTTCCATGCAAAAGAGAGCCTAGAGCGTCATGCAATTGTGAGGAGCAATCTGCACAATGCACTCACAATTGTGCAACGCTCCAGGGGCTGGCAGGCACTGATCGCGCACCTTTTCATTTTCAGCTAGAAGCCGAAATTGGTGCGTGATCGCCCATTGCTCCTGGGCCCCGTGCTCACTTACCTGGCTTGTGGAGTCTCCGGAGCTATGCCAGCCATGCTTCCTGCCCCAGTGCAGCCTGGGAAACTCCCAGACTGAGCTGTGGAAGGAAGAGGCAGGGCTCTCACGCGAACAGGCAGCTCGTGTGGAGCCAAAGGACCCTGGACACAGAGCCTCTCGTCAGAGGCTGCTTGTGCGATCCCCGCACCCCAGCACCGGAAAAAGGTAAGGTGCAGAAAGAGCCTACATTTCAATTCCTGTACGCCTCTGAAATGGCATGTAATAGTCACAGGAAAACTATTTCCATGAAATTGGGTTTCACATTATTTCATTTTAAAAGAATTATTAGTTACACTAATATTCTTTTTCTCTGACGTGCTGTGGTAGGGTGTCTCTAGCGATGTTCCTCTCCATTCACCCTCACAATAATCCGTTAGGTAGGGAAAACTGGGAGACAGAATGATTGGTACAATGTTGCTAATCCAGCTTCTTTCTGATGGTTAGAGCAGTTCAACAGTGGCATATATGGCTTTGGAATGTGGTAAAGTCTCCTTTGGAGGTTTTTAAACAGAGGTTGCATGGCCATTGGTTGGGAATACTCTGATGGTGTATTCCTGCATGGCAGGGAGTTGGACTCAATGTACCTTGTGGTCTCTTCCAACTCTATGATTCTGTGAGTCTAACTCCACAGCATAAAGTAAAATAAAATCCCAAGGATGCATCCATGAGCTTGCAGAAATGCTGAAGGTGAGGAGTGATTTCCAATAAAAGCATGGGCTCACAACAACCAAAACAGATAAAACTGTAAAGCTCTCATTATGTTCAGAGAGGGGAAAAAATAGCAAAACCTACTGGATAAGGTCAGCAACTTACAGGATGAATTCAGCTAAATACAGCCACTTGGAGCAATTAAAACCATCCAGAGAAGTAAAAGGGAAAAACTTAATCTCAGTGGCAACACTCACAGCTAAACAACCTTTCATGTTACCATCTTGAATGGCCCTGGCTGTCAGATATGCCATCCAGCAACATCTGGAGTCCCTTAAGCTGCCCACTTCTGATTTGAGAGACTACAGTTTCCAAAATCCACTGACCATACAGGTTAGACAATTCTAGGAGTTATCTTCCAAAAAAGTATCCTTCCCCAATGCTGTACTGGACCGGAGAGGCCTTTAATCCAGAAAGGATATCCACATGCTGAGAGAGGGGAAGGTATGTGGTATGGTTGATTAATATTTCCAACAAGGGAAGTAAGCCAAAGATAAGATAAAAACAAGGTGTGGGACAGTGGCACAATGCACTTAGGTTTACCCCCACATACATGCATGTACTAACATTATGTAACAGCACCACCGCTCACATTTCATTATCTCTCTAAAGCGCCCAGTATGGATTTTTTATTAAAACAAATACTCTTGACATTTTCATAATCAAATGATTACACGACAGTTTTGGTTTTTTTGAAAGACTATTAAAGTTGGACAACTTTTACATGTGTGAGCTTTAATTGAAGGTCAAGAGAGCTTATTAAAAGAGTGAGATGGTGCTGGGGCAGGAGAACCTCACCACTGTGATTTTAAGGCAGCTGGAAGGAACAATTATTTCTCTTTAAAAAAAGGAAACTGATTTATTCCGGCAGCCAGTTGTGTGGAGAAATATCCATATTTCCTTGCAAAAGAATTTCAACATTCAGATTTGATAATGGACTGATCAAGAGAACTGACTGATTTACAAATCTTTATATTGTAGGGCCAGCCCTTGTCTGTGACGTACATAAGTGTAATTAGTGAATAAAGTGCTGTTAACTTCAGAGTGTGTTCTTTGGAGTGCGAGTTATCCCATACATGACAAGCACCCTGGATAACTCTTTTAGTTCAGACTAAAGTCAGAGTGGATCCACCACCCCATGGCATCAAAACTACCTACTCTCACTGTTTCCATCCCATCCTCCCCATCTCTTGTTGCCCTTTTACCTTTATCTGTCATGTCCTATCTTCCTACTGATCTCATTGAAAACAATGACTTGGCTTGGCATACTTCCACAAAAGCCAAAAACAGCAACTGCAGAGACATTGGTCTACACTTGTTAGAAACCTTCTCTTTCATTTTTGCTGTTACTTACTGTTACAGTTCTAAAAATTCCAGTAATATACTGATACCTACACTACTTGAAAACAAATTTAACAAATTTTAAGAAGACATTTCTCTATAACAAATATGGGAAAACTCTTTCATCTCAGGGATCAAGTTCAATTTCTGAAAGTTTGCAAAGGCCACATTCTAGGTGGGGGAAATCAAAGCTAGAAAAGTAGGACCAAAAATACCAACATATTTTAGCATACTGCTGTAGCTAAGCCTTAATAGATATGTTTCAGCCTTCTAGAACTGGAGAAAACCTCATACAAAACCTCGTATAAGATGATTGTGCCACAAGATAAGAGCCATTGCGATTTGATGAAGCCCAGAGGGAAAGTCTGGGAGACCAGGGGGGTAAGATTCAGTTGAAGGGCTTGAGGTTTCCTACCTTTGATTTATACTAAAACATGTTCCAAAAGGGAATGACATGTTGGATCTTAGGACCCTTTAAGACTACACTGGTATAGCAGTCTCATTCCACTTTAATTGCTGTGGCTGCATCCTATCGTATCCTAGAGTTTGTAGTTTTCAGAGTTACTAGAAGAACTCTTTTGATGAGAATTCTAAATACCTCTTCCTAACTGCGACTCCTAGTATCCCATAGGATGTTGTTGTGGTAGTTGAAGTGGAACCACGGTGCTGAAATTGTTTGGTGTGAAAGGGCCTTCAGTTGGCTATGAGTGCATCCAGACTGATTTAAAAGTCCCATATTTTGTTTCTGATTTCATATTGGGTTAAAACAAACCAACCTTGGGAACTGGTATAATAAGTCCCCAATTGTACAGCCCTACTATTGAGAAAAGCAAAGTGGCAGTGGCAACTCCTTGGCAATTCCTCCGGTGTGCCCATAACCATTTGCTTCCTTTGGAGAACAGAGCTATGTAAGCCACACAACTTCTCCTTGGCCCTCTGAACAAGTCTACTGCAATCTGGTGAAGGTACAGGATACACAAAATATCTGGTGCAGCCATCCACAGAAATGAATGGCTGGCTGGCTGGCTGGCTGGCTGGCTGGCTGGCTGGCTGGCTGGCTGGCTGGCAGGCAAAAATACTTGGCTCTGAGAAGTCCTTTCTCAAAGGAATATCCATTACTGGCTTATTTGCTGTAGCAGTCCCTTCTGTCTCTATGATCATATCTCTCCCATTCTCAGCCCAGAGTAAACAAAATGGCCTTTATACTCCTATTGCAGAATGAGAATCCAGAGTTCATAGGATGGATTATACTCTCCAGAGCAAATCTCCAGGATGCTCTGTGTGTGTGTGTGTGTGTGTGTGTGTGTGTGTGTGTGTGTGTGTGTGGAGGGGGTGCCATTTTACATTGTTCCTCCAGATTAAGAACAAACAAAGCTTCTTTCCAAATAAAGCAACATTTTAAAACAACCACAAGTAATACATCAAACACTTAAGCAGAAAGATGCTACTAGGCCTGCTGTTGTAATCTTCTAGTAGCTGAGAGCTTCAATATAGAGGAGTACTGAAAAATATACCCTCTTCCTCCAGCTCTGCAGTAGAAAGTGATCACAGAAGCATTCCCTCATCCCTCATTCTACTGCCCATACCTGTGGTATTTGAACCATTTTCACCTGACATGTTATTGCCCTGTTTTGCTTAATGTCACGGCTGCAGCCAGTGAAACATACAAAGAAACTCCCTTGATTCACTCTATTTGCCCTGGAACCTTGTTTCAGAATAAGCAAGTGAATGGAACCGCAGTTCCAAGATGCCCCAGGTCTTCAAACTAATCAGAAGGGCTGCAAGAATTACATGGGTCATTTCATCCTTTCCTTGTGCAGCAAAGTTTCAGAAATGTTCCCCTTTCCTCTACTGAAACAGCTTGACTTCGCACATTGAACCAGCTGTCTCTCTAACATGGCACTTCTGGCTTCAAAAATGGTGGGCTTTCCACACAGCAAGAGGAGCCTTTCTTCTTTCTATTGCCTCTTTGTCATTAAAATCACTTTCAGAAAGGAGCCATTCAGGCTGAGGAAACTGAACCTGCCGAGAAGAAGCCAGGGTATCCTTAAGTATCAGAGTTCCTATTTTGTGGGTGTGAAAAATGTGAATTTGTCATTTGGTCATTAGGTGGCAATCCCCAAGGCCTTGTTTACTTTGAAGCTGTGCTCAAAAGGATGCACATCTTAAGCAAAGTGCCTGAAAAATGAGAAACTAGTGTCATCAAATTATTGATGCTTGCCTATCAGGATATTGTGGTTAGTGCTTTTCCTGCCTTTCTAAAGTTCAGCCCATGCTAGACACCTTCATGTGACCTAGATCCTGGAGGAGACCCCTGTACCAATGCCAAAGGCCTTTGTTCCCATCAACCTGGACCCAAGACCCATGTGACCACCCTAAAGTTGTGACAAACAACACAATTATACAGCAGGCAAAAACAAGGGGAGGGTGAGTGAGGAGCTGCCAAGACGCGAGGAAGGCAGACCCAAGGAAGGCAGGGGGATAAATACTCACCACCCAACCTGAGTGGACCCAGTGAGCTCCCACTCAGGCTGGGCAGCGGCAGCCAATGGAACTGAGGGAGGGTCAATTTCATTGGCTGCTGACTGCATGGGCATCCAGGGCCCTACAGTTTGGCTGCAGACCCAGAAGAGGTTTTCCCTGGCCTAGGAGGGCCAGAAGAACAGTCAGCGCATTGCTCTCACCCTGCCATGCAAACAGTGCCACACTGTGAGGAGGTTAGTCGCGCAGCACGCTTCCTGTGCAGAAAATTCTGTTTTCTATGCTAATCACTTACATGCAAATTTTGTGCAGAATAACCCCAATGGCAGCATTTTCTGTACAGGAAGCTGTTTATTTTCTGTGTAAGAAATAATATTTTTGCATAGAAATATCATCTTCAATGCAGAAAAATCTGTTTTCTGTGTAGAAAATGCTGTTTTCTGTGCAAAATGACCACGTGCAAATTTGCGCTGCAAAAATTCTTTTAAGTCCAGTATTCTTCTCATTAAGTTCAAATATTCTTTCCACGCCCACCTTAAACTCTATTGTCATTCATCAGATGAACCATGGCCCTAGCTGGTTTCTATATTTAAACCATATTTAAACATCTATATTTAAACTGTATTTAAACATTTTAAAAGTGTTGGTCTTGATGTTTCTAAAAATCTGCTCCTCAATAATCAATTTCATATTGTCCAACAGAATTTCCTTTGGGTATTTTTACATTCTTCTTTCCCCTCTTCTCATGTGGGTAAGCTTTTCTTTTTCTGCAGGAAATCAGTATCCTAAGATCTTAAGTAACATGGCTGACTAACCATGCTGTCAACCACATAGATCGAGCTGAATCTTTCTTCATCTGTGATTTACATTTTAACCGAGTATCAATTATTAACCCACAAGCATTCTAGAGACATTGAATCCTCAGCTTTCCCCTTAATTTTTTTTTTAAACAATCTCCAAACTTTTCAGAAGTTTTGAAAGAAAAAGTGACTGTTCCTTTGGCCAGGAGTGGCTCATAGATCTACTCAGTAAGTTTATTCTTGATTAACTAGTGGAGGTAACAACTCTATTCTTGATTTACTACTGCTCCTCCTACAGCCACTCCCACTCCAAACCTCTAAAGAGACAGGTGGAATACTCTGAAAGCTCCTGGACTATTTAGAGCAGCTGCAGGAGAAATAGAAATTAATCAAGAAAGGATTTGTTGCCCTCACAGTACCAGATTTACCAGTTGCCCCTGTCTTTAACAATCAGTCACATCAATTAAATTTGATAGCACTATGGTCATTGTCTCCAACTGGTTCAGCAACATTTCCATCTGGCACTATGATCTGTGGTTACAATTAAGTCCAATGTCATTCCTCTCTGTTAGGTTTTATGAGCATCTGTTCAAAAGCATAGTTATCTTAACTGTCTAGAAAGTTTGCCACTTTGTCACGGTCAGTGCATGCATTATCCATCCTGTGTGAAGATAACTGAAGTCACCTATCACTACAACACTTTTTCTTCTGGATGCTTCCCTGATTTCATTTTCCATCACAAAATCACTCTGAGCATGTCCTTGGTACTGAGCATGATAACCTCAGTATTAAATTACTTTGGGGATCTATTATTGTCACCCAGAGTAATTCAGTGAAGAATTCTTCTTTTGAAATATATACATTGTTTGTCACTCTATTCTCTTGTTGATGTACAAAGCAATACGACTTTTCATATGCTGCTCTCTCATCCTCCTGATAAAATTTATGTGTAGAGATGATCATATCCCACTAGTTTCTGCTATTCTTACTATATCAATGTTCTCATTTAAAACCAAGCATTCCAGCTTCCCCATTTTGATTTAGCAGTGTCTAGCATTAAGTACGCAAACCTGTATACACTAATGCCCTTCTTCAAATATCTCTGTTATGTGCATTTTCCCCATGGTCCTTTATCCACATTGGCTAGTTATCACACTCTAATTTTACTCCAGTCCTACTGAGGCAATCGGAAACACTTTTGTCCTCATCTCTTAGGAGTGATTAATCCCGAACCAAACACTCCTGCCAGTTTTCCCATGGGGTCAATTTAAAATCTATTCTGCCACCTTTAGTGGCTGCTGTCTAGTCCCACCCTGGTTCAAATGAAGCCCATTTCTTTTGCCCAGCTTGCCCTAAAGCATTCCCCAGTACCTAACAAATCTTAACTTTTCCTTTTTGTACCAAGGTTTCATCCATGCATAATGGATGTTCAGCTTCACCTATCTAGATCACTCTCAATGTAGAACTGGTAATATTTCAGAAAAAGCTCTGTGTTTGTATTGTTCCTTTAGGATGCGGTTGATATTAACATAACCACAATAGAACCTGATTCAGAGGAAAACTTAGCTGGGAAAGGCAATAGCGAAAAGTCACCATTGGCTGATCTTTTCTTGCCATTAATGATTACTGGAAGTCACCTCAACTATCTTTTCTTAGTGCTATCATTTTATAGCTTTGGTTTTGTGACACTTTCCATCAAATGTGCTTTTTGCTTGAAGCTTTCTGTTCAGCTTCTGAGTGGGAGAAGCAAAGACATTTTGTCAAAACTTCTGGTGTCATTTTTTTTCCGTAACTCGGTATGATGGGTAGAGTTCCTTGTACTTGAATATAATGGATGTGCCATTTAGACCATGACTAAGGCAAGATAAGAGCCTCCATTTCAATATCAAACTCTACTGTGACCCAAGTGGAATAGTGGAATGACATCCGATAAGAAAGTTAACAGTAAAAGACTACAAGTAAAAAAATAATAATAATAAAAATGTCAACTTCTCTGCAATATTCCATAACTGCACTAATATGGAGAGACAGAGAAATCAAAAGGATTCTGGAAAACTTAACTGTTGATGACCTCTTGAAAAGGTGAATAGATCAAGCTGGTATTCATGTTAGTTTCACACACTTATGGGCATCATCTGACAGCTTCCAAGTCAGTGTGACAGTTGTTGCCACTGTGTACTGGCCTGGCCTTTGGTGAACCAAAGATATCATTTTGATATCACAATTCGGCCCTACTCTGCCACCAGCCAAGTGTTTGTGAGTCCACCAAACAAGCGTGAAGCTAGGCACGGCTACTATTTGCTGCTCACACCAAACCAAGCCAGAGATTGCCAGATCTGCTTTAGGGGACCTCCCGAAACAAACACCCTCATTACCAATGCGCAATAAACAAAAAGACCCTCTTCCCTGAGAGGACTCCCTGGCGAGCTGAGTGCTTAACTGCCAAGCTAGCCATATTTACATATCGGCCATACCATTGTCAATTCAGAACATAACTCAATCATGTAAATTCTGACCTTTCAGAGACATTGTCTCCAACCCAAAACTTATTGTTTTTGCCCAAGACCAGACTAGCCTACACTCGTTCTTTCTCTGATAAAAACCCACAGTTCCAAGAGCTCCTCGGACCACTCAATGGACTTGCATTCAGACTGCTCTCCTGCCTTGCTGCCGCCTTGTTCTGCGAGCTCCCCTCGGCTGCTGCACTGAGTCCTTCAACCCTCCATTGGCTTCCCCAGGACTGCAGGATTGGTGACGTATCACCCATTCCCCAAAACCTCTATATTCTAGTTAGGAGTGTGTTCATGTTTTTCTTAATAATTGTCTAATAAATCTTAATTGCTATTTTGAACTGCCTAACTGCTCACTGACCTGACACTGTAGACATAGGGTAAAAGATCCCTGCCAAGTTACCCTGCCTCTTGTTAGCCAAGAGAGTGCTCCAGCTAATTTCCCTATCTTGGTTGTGTTTGTTTTACTTGTTTGGTTGCCCCTCCTGGGACCCCCAAGTCACAGGGTAACACAGTGACTCCAGTCTGGGTTAAACCAAATTTTAGTAGAACTATCCCAAAGTGCTGAACCTATTTGGGAGATCAGCTTCAGCATCTTGGATAGCTCATTTAGAGCTTATGCTAAAACATATATTCAGTACCCCACTGACATGACACCCCTGTTTCAACTACCTATTGGACTAATATGCCAAGGGTAAGATGTTTATTATGAAACTGTCAAGTCCTGCTTCCAGAACATGGACTCTGACTCAGAGTCTGAAACAGAGGGCATCCTGAAGGCTGAAACAGGGGGCATGCCAGGACCTGCTGTACAGTGTCACAAACAGAACAGGGGGCAGCACCAGCTCCAGCAGAGAGTCCTGCCCCTTCACACACAGAGGCTAACTTAACAGTACCTACCTTTGCTGAGCACAGACAACAAAGAGAGATCCAGCATCACCGTCTCAGGATTTATAACTGGAAACAATTAATCAAGTCACAGCTGTGCTAGGCTTCACACCTACTTAGCTGACATTCTTCCCCACCAGTAGTTGTAAGAGCTTATCTGACCTTTTGCCCTGCTGGATGCCTTGATGAATGCTCAGATTGACTGTGGACATTCGCTTGCCATGGAACCCTGTTGGACTTTGTTTATGTGGGACTTTATTTATGACTCCGTGCTTACTGTCTGGAAGTAAGTAACAAGCTGGAAGTTGTTCAGTTTGTTTTGTTTTGTTTGTTTTGTTAGCTGTGCTGGGACTGAGATAGGACAGTAACATGGATAACAAACAGATTTGCATATGAAAGTAATACCTGTCAGGTCTTAACTCCTCTGCTAACAGCAGAAGACATACGTAACTGTATACCTGTGTAAATTCTTTTTCTACAACATGGTACTATTCAAAATAGTCTCCACCAATGGGAATCCATTTGTGCCAGTTTTGACTCCATCATCAGATCCACTTTAGAAAAACTCAAGACACTCCTTGGCCCAGTGTCTGATAGTCTCATCTACTTTGTCTACATCTTCAAAGTGCTGTCCTTTCAGGCTATCCTTAATCAAGCAAATAAGTGAAAATCTGAGGGTGCCAGGTTGGGGCTGTAAGGCAGATGTGGCACTACTGACCATCCCATTTGTGCAAGAACCTGTGATGTTGCCAAATAAATGTGGAGTCATGCATTATCAGAATGTAATTGGATTGCATCCAGCTGTTCCTAGGGTCTTTTCTTATGGTTGGCTTCTCAAAGTTTCTGCAGTGATGCAACATAGCGGTCACTGTTCATTGTTGTCCCACACCCAAGGAAATCAAGCAAAAACAGCCCCTTGTCATCCCAGAAGACATTCACCAGAGCCTTCTGTGCTAAGCACTGGCTTTTGAATTTCTTTGGTCTAGGGGAAGTGGAGTGCTGCCGCTCCATAGACTAATTCTTCTTCTCTGGCTCATACAGATATGCCTAGGTCTCATCTACAGTGCAAACATTCTCATAAAAGATGTCTTCATGGGCTTCAAATGCTGCCAACAGTTCTGATATTACTCACATATATGCTTCCTGTATAAAAACATGTAGTGGTAAACCTTGAAATATAGGCATTCATTGTAGTAGTCCTCAAAGTCATGCTTCCAAGGAGACTCCAAAAATGCTGGCAGCTGTGTTAAACCATTTCAATAAGCCCATTCTAGTTTTCTTCTCCACCAGGAGTAGGTCTTTTGTGAAGTCAAAGGGTCTGAATTACTCACTGAAAACCAAGCTGCCCTTGAATAGCCTGAATGACAAAAGGGATAGCTCCCAGGAATTTAAAGCTGCTAGAAAAATCTATATACTTCCCACATACCAAAACCCATGGTGAGGACTGTACTTAAGCTTAAAGTGAAAATAGAGGCTGATGAGATTGGCAACTGATGTCCTTATAACTAACCGGGAAAACCCAATCCTTTGACCCCACCCTGCAATAAACACTGGCTCTATCACAACCCTTAGTAAACACTTAATTGTTTCTGGAAATGAGCAATTTGTACCAGCCATTTCTCCAAACATATACACATGGCTAGAGGAAGGGTTAGCTGGTTTATCATATCTGTCAAACTATTCACATTAACAAAGAAAAGAATTGTTTGTTCAGCCACATTGAACAAATTCTTGCAACTCTACAAACCCATTAGTAACATCCTTGTTCTCTAGATCCAAATTTCAATTGCACGAAGGTAATTTAGAATAAGACTATACTATGCCCTCACTATTATTAACCTTCAACTAGCATTTAAAAGCCTGTAACATCCACCAAAGGGTAATGCCAAAGGCAGCTCAGTGTTTCCATATTTTTAGCATCTCATGGAGTGAGATATTTTCATATTGTGACACCCTGTTTTTCTTCAAAATTTGCTTTCATGATGATTGCACCATACCTCTTTATTCTAGCTTTACAAGAAAGAAAGTCAATTTTCTTAAATAGTTTACCCTGTAGTAAGTCAGCTACAGATCTGGAGCCAAAGATTTGACTGGATCTTTCAAAGCAATGGATGAATTTCAGCTCCCATAAGCTTGTCTTACCCACCTATTCCTCTGCTTCTCACACGGTCCCTTAACTGGTTTGCATTCTTTTCTCCATATTTCTTCATATCCTCATTTCTCTGCATCACAGCTTCTTCTAACCTCTTCCCTATCTGCACTAGAGGTTCACTAGGTTGCTTTCCAAAACCCTTCGAAAGCCCTTTCAACTATTTTCCAAAGCACTTTGGCCCCTCTTTTCTAAACTTCTTTTTCTGCTTCTTTCCCTCTTTTGGACTGTGCAGCTTAGTCAATGACATCTAGAAACCTTACACCCTTTCCCTGCCTATCTGCAAATGTTCAGGCACCTCAAGCCAGTGGCAACTAATTGCTTTTAAGTCCATGGGGGTGAATATGCTTCAATGTAAAAGAGCTATCCAAGTGCTGAAATCATTCCAAGGATAGGGTATATCATCTTGAATACTCCAGATGTGAAAGCCACCACCGTCTAAACTTAACTTACAGAAGGTTTAATCACTACCAAAAACAAAAAACACATTTTTCAATGTTTAAAGCCTATCTTCATTTTCTTGGGGAGGAAGTGGTGAATGGAGTGCAATGCTTGATATATGGCTAAAATGCCATCAGGTATCAACAATTTAGAAAATGGTGCTTGATTTTCTATCAAATATGTTAACTAAACAGTCCAGGAATATGGAGCCTGATACTTTCTATATGGAAGCATCTGAATTCCTCTTGATCAAGAAGAATTGATTTCAGTTTTTACTCATAGCAACTAGATCAGAAATTTCCAGGCATTCAAGAAATGCAGAAGAACTAGCTTTGAGGAATTGGTTGAACAGGATCTGGACATTGACATTGATAGATACACTGATATCACTATCCTTGATCTATATGTGAAAATAATGGCAATGAAAAATTTATATATATGGGGTATCCTTTTATTGGGTTAGCTGGAACAGAATTTTTCTCCATATTGCCTTCCAGCACTGTTTTTAGGGTTCTGGAAAAATTCACTTGAAGTTTATTTATAGATGGTTTTAATAATTTGTCCTTGGGCACAGAAGGAAAATTGGAATACAGTGCTTGAAATACTCCTGTAGTAGCTTGATGTCATATATTGTATTCATAATGTTATGCTGTTTTGTATGCTGTTGTTTTACAATATATATTTTTAAAACCTTCACAACAACCACAACAACAACAACAACAACTCTCATAACACATTGCATTCAAGACAAGTCTGTTGACATAATTAAGTAAAGTGAAGATGTAATGTTTCAAATTATGTTTGTTGTCGTAGGTATGAAAGCACCTTCCCATTTAGCAAATTTTGTCACTTTGGGTAAGCAAATTTCATAGTGTCTGTACACTTCTTTTACATGCCCCTCTCCTTCATATTTTTCATTGGCCTGATAACTTTTAGCCTTATTTGCCACCACTGGCCAAAATCCAGTTGCTAATCCCAGCTGGAATATGATCCCACTGAATACGCTGCTGAATGCAAAATCAACATTTTTAAAAATGCCATTGATTTTTTGCATATGTTCTTATTAGGACTACCAATTAGATTTAGGCTGTTGCTCCAAATCTGACAGTGGTGACTCACATTACAGTGCTGTGCCTTATGTGGGGGTATCATGGATGGTCCCTGCCACAATCCAGAGTGCCACTGCAGCCGGATCAAATGCTCTTTTGGGAAAATTGAACTAAAGATCCAAGGACAAAGAAAGAGGAGGAAAATGTTGCTGAGATGCAGTAGCTGCTACCAATCAGCTACAAAACAATGTGAAAGTTTGGAGAGTTTACCCTATCCTAACAATTTACTCAGCTAGACTGAATATGCTTTTTTTTAAAAGGAATGTTGAAATTAGAGGTTGCTTGACCCTAGTCACTGTAAATAAACATAATTCAGGACCCATACGTTGTGCATCAAGTACATCCACCAACCACGATGGTGCCATAATTTTCTGAACGTGAAAAACTTAAAGCCATTGACAGTCTCTTAAGAAATGGGAGAAATGTCCTTGAAGGAAGGAAGCAAATAAATGAGCGTACCCTATGGCCCAACATAAAATATTAGAAAATCTTAAAACCTCCACCTCAGCCAAGGGATTTTTAATTCACACAGGAGCCATCCAGATTCATTAAACTCAGTGTATGTGGTGCCATTGACCTTAACAGAAGGTGGATTACAACTCACCCCATGAAACTGTGGGGGATGTTTATTTAGGTTATATAAAGATCAGCTGAATGGCAAAGCTTTTCTAACACCCACATGAATATGCTTGGCAATTTCTCACAGTGAGCTTGCATATGCAAATGGCAAGTCTTTGGTCTGGTTTTATTCAGCTGAGGAGATGACAAACTGATGAAAAAAAAGTGTGCTTTTTTTTTCTTGGGTTTTTGGAGTGGGGAGCCCCATAATGGAAAGAACTGTTGCAATGGGTTGACACAACTCAAGGGAAAGTCATCTCTTCCAAGCTTGTAGAGTTTTCTGTCCCTCAAAAACAAGCTCTGAAACTCTGCATCCAGCTTGAAAAAATGACGTTGTGACAAGACAAGGCTAAAATCTTAAAAAAGAAGATTAAGAGAATGGTATCAAATGATAAAAACACCACATAAAATGTATTTTGCAATCCTAAAGATGCTTTAAAATACTCTTAAAAGGTAAGTTTGAGGAATAAGTAAAAAAACATTACTCATTATACCTTGCTCAAAAAGTGTCGTCATCCACACTTGTAGTGTTACACAGAATCATAGAGTTGGAAGAGACCACAAAGGCCATTGAGTCCAACCCCATGCCATGCAGGAATATCAAAGCACTCCCATCTAGCCTCTGTTTAAAAACCTTCAAAGAAGGCGACTCCACCACACTCCAAGGCAGCTCATTACCATCAGGAAGTTCTTCCTAATGTTTAGATGGAATCTCTTTTTCTGAAGCTTGAAGCCATTGCTTCATTGTGTCCTAGTCTCTGGAGCAGAGTTACTTCTATAATATTTTGTTACACCTTTATTATGTCCAAGCTGTGTTTCTGTGCTTGTTGCTAGCATCTGGGCCCACAGACACAAAGAGTATACCTACATTCCACAGTGATCACAGCTGGATAAAAATTTGATTGACATGGCTTTAACCTATTGAATCCAAGGGCCCTTTCACAATTATAGCACTACAATTCCACTTTAACTGCTGTGCCTCTATCATATTGAATTCTGGAACTATTGGTTTTTGAGGCACTGCAGTAGCCTGGTAGAGAAGTAACCCTCCCTAAACTGCAAATTCCAGGATTCAATAGTATGGAACCATGGCTATTAAAGTAGAATCATCACATTTTCGTTGTGTGATCTGAAAGAACTGCTACTGAAATATTTAGACTAAAATATTTAGAATTCTCTCCTAGAGAACTCTACTTGACGCCCCTGAACTATAGCAGTAATACTGTCTATAAGAGAATTCTAAACTCTCATAATTCTCATAAAACTACAGATTCCAGGATTCCACATGGTGAAGCCATGACAAGTAGGTCGTATCAAAGTGTTACAACTCATAGATGCTTCCAGTACTTCATCATGTTGGTGATTCTCAAGTGAAACCTAGAAATTTTCCCTCAGTTGGTTGTTGCTGTTGCGGTAGTGTGCCTTCAAGTCATTTCCAACTCACAGAGACTCTAAGGTGAAACTATCATGGGGTTTTCTGGGGGCTAAGAGTGTGTGAGTTGCCCATAGGGTTTGCATGGCTGAGAAGGGAATTGAGCCTTGGTCTCTAGGATCATAATCCAACGCTCAAACGACTATACCATGCTAGCTCTCACTTGGTTACTACAAAGCAAAATATTAGCAGAATCTGTTGTTCCTGTAGCAGTAACAATATGGTGAATGTCTCATCATGAGACAGAGACACAATTAACTTGACTTCCAAAATTGAAAATGTTAAATCAAAATCTAAACACAATCTCATTTTATACCAGATTGATATATAATGTTCCCTTTTGCCACAGTACAAAGCAAAAACATGTAAAAGTATCATTTATTTTCAAGCCCAGATACATTCAAACTAGCCCGAAAGAAATTCCCACTTATGGAACAGGTCATCACTTTTCAATGACCTTTCCAAGGTGTTCCTCAGAGATTTTAGGCAGTTCTGAACAGAAGTTTTTGACATATTTGGTGATTTTAGATTTTATTACATCCTGTACACCCTTTTTTAGAGCTTTGTACATGAATTGTTTGACATACTGTCAAGCTGCACTGACAAAAGAAGAAACCACAAATTGCAATTAAACCTCAAGGGTATCTGTCTAACATATGGGCATTAGAAATATGATTATATTTCATCTTCCTAGACACTACAGCAAGTTGTGCAGGTAGCAGATGATTTATGGATTTATACTTGTACTAGAAGCTCTTTCTTGCATTAGAATGGGTTCTTCTTGCGCAGAACTGTACTTGGAGTAAATTTGATTTTCATTTTATATATCTATAAGTACGTAATTTATATCTCTAAGTATATAATCCATATATTTAAGAGTGTAAGTATCTATAAGTACAAACGGGCATGAATATCGACATCTATGAGTAGTACATGAACCTTGTTACAAGTTGAAAGAACATGTAGGAGGAACAATTTCATTTGATACAGAGACCACACAGTAAGAAACAAGGAAAGGAAGTGGAAGTAATAAGTAAGTAAACCTTCGTAATCTGACAAGAAGTGATTGAGTTCAAATCAATGGAAGTAAAATTAAATATATATTGTTATTTTATTTTGAGGTTTTTTGTTTTTTTTATAATAATGTAAATTAATGGTAATAGCAGAAAGACTTGTCCTCTTTTCTGTTCTTTCTTTCTTTATTGTTAATGAGACTAGTCGGAAGACATTAGCTGATTGAAAGTAACTTTGTTGATGGCTGAAGAATTAATAACTCTGTCTAATGTCAATGTTGATTATGTATTTGCCAATTTACTTTAACCTTGTTTTAATAAAAAGAAAATGGGAAAAAAATAAATCAAGGAACCAGTGCTCTCAACTGATTGAAAACATTGATTTCAGACCAAAGTTCATCTTATTTAGTGAAGACCCATTGGAATCAATGGGATGTAAAGTCACCATAAGTAATAAGTCCCAATACTTTCAATACTGCTCTTCCAAGTGTGACAATTTTGGCATTTAACTCATTAAGCCTATAGTTCTATGCTTATTTACCTTTGAGTAAATTCAACAGGGCTTACTGTTGAGTGAAACACACACACACACACACACACACACACACACACACACACACACACATGGGAAAGAGAGATTACACTGTAAAACTGAAAACCCATACACACTGCCCCGAGAATAAGTTTCATTGAAGTCAGTGGGTCAGATCAAGACTTAGGGCCTTTCCACACTACATTGTTATAGTGCCATTATTCCATTTTCAACATCCTGTGGAATTCTGGGGTTTGTAGTTTACTGAGGCCAAAGAACTCTCTGGCTGGGAATTCTAAATGACCCTCCCTAAACTGCAAACCCCAGGATTCCATAGGATGTTGAAAGTGGAATAATATTACTATAACAGTCTAGGGCAAAAATGGCCCAAGAAGTTCTGTTACAGTAATTAAATTTGTGGGAGTTTGGAGTGATTTCATTTTTAAGGCAAAAAACTAATGATTTGAATCTTTAATGAAATAAAAATAAATCTAATGCATGTGAGAGACAGAGCATTTGGGAGCACGTTAATTTTTAAATGTAGGGACTATAACAAACATTTTTAATGTTAAACTACAGTATTTCTTTTGTTGTTAAGTGCCTCCTAAAAAGAAAATGTTTATTTAAATAAAAGTTTGAAAAAAAGAGGAATGAAGATTACATTCCTGAAGCACTTGGTCAACTTGAAAATTGGGTTTGGGTCTCATGGTATTCGGCCACTGTCAAGGTCAGAGACCTGGGCAGCAAGCCAGCCCAGAGAAGAGAGTGAAAGAGCCAGCAAAGTCCAGCCAGGAGGAGACAAGCAAACACTTTTACTCAAGGAAGTTCAATTACCAGAACACCAAGCAAAGCCATAGTCAGAATTCCAAAGCCAAGGGTCCAGAAATCAATTCAAGATATCAGCAACCAGGTGCTGGGAGCAAGGTACAGGCAAGAGGAGAGCTTGTAAGAAGCTTGCCACAAGGAAAGGGAAGCTTCCAGGCAGGCAGTTATATAGCCCCAGGCACAGGTGTGTCCAGTCACCGCTGCTTGAACTTAGCCAAGGAAGCCTCCCTTTGCACAGCCTTTTTGAGTCTCCGCCTTGATTGGGGGCTTATTGAACCAGGCTCCAGAGCGTCTTCAGAATCGGATCCCTGTTGCTCCAAAGGAGCAGGCACAGAATTGGATCCCTGTTGCTCTAAAGGAGCAGGCAGAGGGACGTCCGCACCTGCTCGGTCCCTGGCAGCAGGGGGAGCTCTTGAGCTGCAGGACTCTTCTCCTGCTAGAGCCACAGGGACCCACAGCTGCTGCTCGTCATCTCCCCCCCCCCCCCGAGCCACAGGGCCCACGTCCTCAGCAGCTCTGACAAGGGCTTCAGTTATCACAGCCACCCCTGCTTTACAGTCTTATTCAGAGAATAATGTTCTTCTTTTTTGGTTAAACAGAGAGGAATTGACTCTTCTTGTGTGGTGACTGGGCCTGTATGCTGTTGAATGTTGTAGCAGTATAGGTTTCTGTGGTATTAGGCCTCCTATAATTGGGCTGTTTTAACAAAGATCTGGTTCATCATAGTCATTTTTTTTAATGATTGTTGAGCAGTTGTTGATATCATGTTATGCACTTGTGCATTACCCTTTGATTAACTGAGGCTATAAATATGATTTGCTATGGGGATGCTGCTGCACATAGCAACCAATTGTTCAATTCTCCCCTCCTCCTAGGCTTGCCAGAGTGAAAATGGAGACGGCTCCTGTACCTTTAATGGTTGTACAGAAGAGGAGATTTCAGCAGGGGCTGCTTTTCGCACAACCAGCTAACCAATAACATCTGCTAAAATTCCTTTTCTACACAACCATTGGAGGTACAGGAAGCCTCTCCAGTTTTCACTTTGGCACCCTTAATTATCACATTTAGGAAAATATATTGTGTGATTTGACATCATGTTGTGAGTTTTCCTATCCGTGCCAAACAAAAATCTGGAACAAAGTGAAAATACAGTGACTAAGATGATAGAACAAGTATTCCTATACATTATCTTTGTGTGGCTAGTGCCATTTTTAATCGGATTTTCCTCATGTGCATAGCATGAACTGCATGTTTAAATATTTGAAGAGATGTCATGTTGTGGAGGGAGCAGGCTTGTTTTCTGCTGCTCCAGAGACTAGGACAAGGAGCAATGGACTCAAACTGCAGGAAAAGAGATTGCACCTGAACTTCAGGAAGAACTTTCCTGATAGTTAGAGCTGTATGGAAGTGGAATCTGCTGCCTTAGAGTGTGGTGGAGTCTCCTTCTTTGCAGGTTTTTAAGCAGAGGCTGGATGCCCGTCTGTTGGGAGTGCTTTGATGTATGTTCCTGCATGGCAGGGGGTTGGACTAGATGGCCCCTGTGGTCTCTTCCCACTCTATGATTCTGTGATTCTATGTATTTCTAGCCAACATGATGAAACAGAAATTTTCCAGCTAGCAAACTAAATAAATAAATATTCCAAATGTGCCGTGTTGTACTCTGAGGTAAAGGAAAATCATACAAACAACTTGGTCTGTGAATTTGCCCTGGAATTGTATAAGTCATCTTCACAAATAATTGACCCTGGGAGCAATTTAACATCTTTCCGCTCTTTAAAACTGTAGCAACACAGGGCTCCAAATACCTAGCCCAGGGCATTGTTATCCATTTCTATCACTGTTGGTGGGAAGTGTTTTTTTTTTTTTTCCAACAGTGGAAGATGCCTTGCTGTTTAGTTCTCAGAACCACAAACAAACAGCTAGGGAACTTCAGTTCTATTTCTTCATCATTCATTATTCCAGCTACCTGTGTATTTCCACATGCAGGGTGCAAACAGACTTAAAAGCCAATGTGAAGTCTGGAATCAGCCCTGGAGAGAATGTGGTTTATTACCCCAAGCTGATGTCGTAGCACAAAAATAACACAGAAAACCAAGGCAGAGGAGGATGAGTGAGGTGGAGAAGGATATCTACACAACATATGTTCCGAGGTGGTGTATTTTAAAATATCTGGGAAAAGCAACAAGAGAGGACCATGAAGACTGTGCCCTTCTCATGCCATTCCAAAAGTAAATGGCTTTTGGAAAGTGAAAACTAGGCTGGACAATCACTTAACCTACAGCTAAACCCTTCTTCCATTATTATCATCTTGAACAGGTGTCCAAGAATTGTGAACAATTAACCTAGCTTTTTCCAACTTGGTGCCCAGCTGTGCTGGACTACAAGCCTCATCATTCCCACATAGCAGAATGTCTGGAGACAAAAGGAGTTGTAAGCGGAGAGATCTGCAGTTTGCAGAGTGGAGAAGACAAAGCTGCAGCTTCCAGGCTTCAAAATTTCTGCACAAAAGCTGCAAACAACATTTACTCTTTTAAATTGCCCTTTCTCATGTTCCTTGCAGTAAGTATTCAGTATGGCAGAACTGCAGTATTTTGAATTTCATGTAAGCTGTTCTACACATACTTATGAAAAGGCGGAGCCCTCATCCTGAACATCATGATAGAAATGAATAAAATCATCATCAACAGCAACGGTAGCGATATGGTGGAAACGTGATTTTCTCCCCTTTATTAAGTGAAAAACAATTTCAGTGGTTTTCTCTCTGTTGTATGAGAATACAAGTTTTTATGAGAAGTTTTCAGTGACTGCTCAGACTTTGATATTTTTTTCCCCAAAAAATGTCAATTTGCAAGAAATGTGCTGCTGTGCAAAACTCATTTGCACAAAAAGTAACATTTTTGTGCAGGAAGTAGTCTATTTCATGGAAAATGAGCTTTTCCTTGCACAAAATGTTACAGTTTGCACAGTAAACAATTTTTTTTGTGAAAAAAGAATGTGTAGTAACAGAACTTGTTTTTCCCCAAAATTGTTTCAGAGTGCAAAGAATCTTCTTGCTGTTCTCATCAGAATGCCTTTGTGTGTCAAGACCCTTTTTCATAGAGGATGAGAAAATCTAAGAATATTCTTTACACAGCTGGTGTGGAAGTAAATGAATAATAAACTATTTTAAATCTCTTTCTTGATTTACTCCAGAAAAAGATGAAAGCTACCATTGTCATGACTGACTGATCTTATACATTATCTAGGTGTGGAAAAATTGTTCAGAAAATATTTGAAAAAAATTTTTTTTTAATGTTTCTTGAAAGTTGCGAAACCCTGATGAAAATCCAAGACTGAGTAGTTTAGAATTTATTCTATGGAAAATTTGCAATGACGTAGTGTTTTTCTGCACAAGAAATAGCATTTTCTCAAGGAAAGTAATATTTCTGTCCGGACATATTTTCTGTATACAATTTCTTTTTCCTGCAGAAAAAATTCTGTTTGCTGTGCAAAAGAAAATCATATGTGAATTTTGACAAGATCAGTCCAGTACTACAGATACTCTTCAAGATCTATATAGTTTTCAAAGACTTTCTGACAGCAGAAAGAAAACTGCAAACATTTCTCTTTGCTTCCTTCAAGAATAAAATTAGCAAAAAATTGTATCCCCAGATTCTCATATTTGCTGCCATGAACTTTTGTGTTGGGAGAAATCCAGCCACTGCAAGAAGTTGAAATGGGTAAAGAATTTTGAAGGAAAAGATTCCTTGAGTTGACTTGAGAGAGAAAGAGCAATGGTTCTGTTGTCAGCGGGGTGGTCAATCTTCTCCAGGTTTTAATCCAAACCTTACAGGAGCAACTTAAAATACTGAACTTTAGCCCCCAAATAGGTTTAGCAACTTGGATAAATCTTTTCCACTTGAGACTACATTCCAGAGTGGATTTTCCACTCCATTAGTTCTTCTGCAACTGCTGCATCTGGATAATTCATAACTATTACTGATGCTTCCAAAACTGGCATTCTAGCAGCTGGGCAAAACACCATTCACTGGTATATAGAGAGAAAAACAGAAGAGCTTTTTGGGAGAGCAAATGGATACTTTCCATGCCAAAAAAAAGAAGAAGAAGAAAAAGAAAGAGTTCTTTAATAACTGCATAGTATTTTTTTTTTCTGAAAATGCAATTTCCTCTTTTCATATTAATGCATTTTAAGTCATCTTTCTTTCTTGAGAATATCACAGGGATATGACAGAATATGACTGAAGTCATCATACAGAATACACTCTGAAGAATTCCCATACCTATGTAACTCTATTGATTTGGATGTTGTGGGGTGGAACCCCACTTGGCCCTGGAAACCCACTGGGTGACCTGTGGCAAGTCACACTCTCTCAGCTTCAGAGGAAGGCAAAGACAAGCAGCCTCTGAACAAATCTTGCCAAGAAAACCCCATGATAGTTTTGTGCTCTCTCTCTCTCTCTCTCTCTCTGTCTGTGTGTGTGTGTGTGTGTGTGTGCCTTCACGTCACCGGTTAACCTATGCCTTAGGATCACCATAAGCTAGAAATGACTTGAAGGCACACAACAACAATAAGACTCTATGGGAGAGAACAAAAGAAAATGTATAAACTGGGATGTTCTGCACATCCCTACATGTAAAGTAGATTTTAAAAAAAAAGGATTGGGAAATCTGTCAGTTTTGCTTCCTCCTTGCATTTAGATTTTGAAAACCTCAAGTTCCTTCATCCCCCAAATTGCACACGTGTGCAATTTAAAATAAAACCTACTGACGTGAAATTCTCCCTCATTTACACTTATCAAATTCAATAGGTAATGTTATTCCCAGTGTGGTCACAATGAGGAGGATATGTGACATGAGCTCACAAAGAACTCTAGACTTAATAACTTGTACTACACTTGATTGCAATAAGATAACTGGAATTTGTTTAATAGGAAGACTAGTGGATTGCAACTCTGTATGAAATGACCCTGAAAATGTGCTCAAACGGAAACATTCAGGTGAATCATGTATAAAACTATGCCTAGTGAAACAGACTGAAAATGTGGATCGCATTCATTATATGAAGACCACCTGTTTGTTTTGACATTTATCTGCCTACTTAAGCATGGGGCACAGCTATTGCTCAAATCAACAGGATTTCTATTAACTTTGGCCGGATCATAACCACACCAGTGCTGGTAGTTTTAAAGAACTCTCACATTAAACTTTGGAAGGCAACATCATTCCTTTGACATGCAAAAGTTCAGTTCAGTTCCAAATAAATTTTGCACTGACTTGAAATTCATGTCAGCTTCAGATAATCAAAAATGAACAGAGACATCATCATTTCTTTTCATGATTGGCTGTTTTTGGAAAAGGTAGCCACATGAGATGAAAATTTCCCATCTCCCATCTTCTGGTGACAATTCATCAGAGCTTGGATTGTTTAAAAATTATTTCTTTATTGCTGATAGTTATAAATGGGGGGATTAATTTGTTATTAATATTGGGAAGTGTGGCATTTAATTAATTGTGTCCTTGATAATTAATGTGTTAATTAAACAGCTTTTTAAAGAAACGAGTATTTACAGCGAATTGCATATTTGATTATCATTATCGGCCCCTAGTAGAAGTTTTGTTATTGGCTTCTTCAGAAGTGCCTTTTTCTAGTTTCTTAAGTTGACTTTCCTCAGTTAATGTTTTCCAGACATGTTGAATTACAAATCTGATTGATAGGCAAAGATTGTAATATTTGTAGTGCAGTGCATATAGAAACTGCCAGATTGGAGAAAGCTGTCCTAAAGCATGGAACTGAATAACAATCAGATTTTATGTTGATTTTATTTATCTACCCTCATCTTATTTCACTGCTTACTTTGACCAACATGTTATACACCAACATATTATACACTCAGGTGTTTAAAAGGTAACACCATGGATTGTTTGTTTGGACTGGAAAAGGTCAATAAGGCATTATGTATTCATTTTGTCAGAGACGTTGCTGCACTACTGCCACTGAAGGGCAGCAATGAATGGCTTCAAAGATCAGTTCAGACGTTGAAGAATTTGTAATCAGGAATATATTGAGTGCATCTGGGCATATGCAGAACATTTTTCTGCATTATTGAAGAACTGCGTATTTAGCTCCCCTTCTGAGTCAAGAAACATGATTTGCAAAAATAAATGCTGGAGCATATTTTTTTATGAAGGGTTCAAGGTCCCAAGTTCAGAATGTGAAGTTATTTCCAGTTTCTAACAAGATCCAGTGCTCCCTAAACATATTTTCCTCTTCAGATCATCCCCTGCAATCAGTAATGAGGCAAAACTTCTTATTCACTGCAATATAGAAGTTGTGAAAGCTATTAAGTAGCCAATTTAAGTCTCATTGGGGGATAGGACAAGCAAGTTAGTGCACAACTAATTAAGTATAACCAGTTATTTCTAAGTTCTGGTGATGAGCAAGATTAACCACTACATTAATTAGTCAAGTTTCATTAGAGAAAAGAGGAAACTATTTAGCACACGTTTATTTATTAAGTTATTTTCCAGATTTGCAATTAATTATGCTGAATAGATGTAGGGGGAATAGAATATGGAACCAATCTCCATATCACATGAAAGAGTCCTGTTTGGGTTTTCCAGCTTAAACAAAACATTAATACCTAGTGAAAAGCAATAGTATTCCAAGGAGAGATGTTCAGTCATATTCTCCTCATCATTTTCCCAATAAAAGAAGGAATGATAAATTTTACCCTCAAGGGGTAAAATTAAAAGAAAAGCATTTGTAATCATTTCTTTCCCCTCTTCAGATCGAAGAAATAGCAACTTGCAATGTCATTGTAAGATTGTATATATTAGAAGCAGAGACAGCGGCCGGCTGTACGACTAAAATTTGTAAGTAATACATCCCAAGTCACATGTAAGGCATTATATTTGGGGCTAACAAGGGCAATATAAGTCAAAGCCAACCTGACTGTACATAGAAACAAATAATGTTCCTTTTGCAAAATACCACATTGACTGCTAATTCATTATTCATTTCATGTAATGGATAACATTTAAGGATTATTTTTTCTCAATATTTGTGGGAAACAAAATGGAGTGATTTTGAAAAGACACCCTCGCCCCGATTTTATGCCATTTTCTTACTTTGTCAGATTTTTTTTAAAAAATGGAATGAATAAATAACTGAATCAGTAGCAAAATGAAGGTGCTTTGGGGTGTGCATTACTGACAATGAGTTATTTGAAGAGAGAGTGACATGATGTCTTCTTTTGACAAAGTAACTTTCCATGATAAGCATGGCCCAGTTCCATCCTGTATGATTAGTTCTATATCTGCAGGAGTGCATAACGGCGCTTTACTGTCTAAGTTAAATGAGACACAGGGGGGAAAGAAAGTGGTGATAAATAATGAAGGCATGAGATTGGTTAGAGAAAAACAAATGATACAAGCCAGGTTTTTTAAAAGCTTTTAAAGGACTGTGCTAGCTAGCATTTCTAGGAGCTGCAGACAAGCAACATCTGAAGGGCCACACAATTCTGACCCCTTGCTTTATGTACACTAAGAGTTACAGACAGATTTCTTGACGTAAAGGGTTCTGATGGGACAGATCAGGGGCTGTCTGGGAAAAGAGGCTCACAGGGTAGCAATAAGGATGAGAAGGGGCTTGAAGAATTAGGTGAGTAGATGCATCTTTGGCAGTAAGACCCTTGAGACTTTTGAAAATCAATAACAGGAGCTTAAATATAAGGAGGAGAAAGAAAGAACTGGTGTAGGAAACAGGCACAAGGAGCAACATGATGGTGCAGTGGAAGACCAGAAGAAATTTGGTGGGTTGAAGAATCTAGAAGCAAAGACTGAACAAAGGACTGTTGTAGTAGAACAGCCTGGGAATTATATGAGGCTAGGAGATAGTAAGAGCCAGTGTGGTATAGTGGTTTGAGTGTTGAACCACCATGCTGGGAGACCAGGTTCTCTTCCCTGCTCAGCCATGGAAACCCACTGGATGACCTTGGGCAAGTCATGTTCTCTTAGCCTCACAGGAAGGCAAGGGCAAACCCCCTCTGAACCAATTATGCCTAGAAAACCTTGTGATAGTGTTGCCTTAGAGTCAACATAAGTCAAAAATGATGAAGACACACAACAACAACAACAACAACAACAACAACAACAACAACAGAGATAGTAAGTGGTACAAGGGTGTAGCTGAGCTAGAATATAAACCCAAGTTTCCTGTTCCATGTTTGGCATACCATCTACCTGACTACATTGGCCCCCATTGTTATCTCATTTATTGACAGATCAACCCAGTGAAGTAGACTTGGTGACAACCAGCATCACTACATGTCACAGCTAAAATCTGAACACAGATCTATCATGCGCAGGATTTCTAAATCTGCCCATTGCAGTGCACCACACATAACCTCCATGATCTCATATAGTCCAGACAATAGAAGCAAAGACAGATTTCCACCTCAACCGATGAAGAAAACTGGGGCTGAGCTCGCCACCAGAGTGACTATCATGACAAGAATCTGAACACAAGATTCAAAGGAGGAACAGGATGACTAGAACAGCATATGAGACACACATGGAGAAATAGACACAGCTTATTTCCATGTGCTTTGGAAAGATGGAGAAAACTACTCTTGATGAGTCCTGTGGAAATCCCTTCCAGTTCTAAATGCAGAATAGGGTGCATCATGTCCAAAGTTTGGAAACTTTATTTTTTTGGACTATAACTCCCAGAATTCCCAGTTACCATGACTATTGATCATCCTGGCATGGAGAATGTGGTAGCTGTAGTCTAAAACAGTAACATTTCCATGCTCTGATTAAGTTTTACTTTCTTTCCTCTAGCATCAGCCAAGTCAGCTTCAAATAGTTAGAGAAGGCTGCGATAGTTTGTATAATGGATAATTTATTACAAAAAGGGAATGAAGTATGACATTTTATGAATATGCTTGCTGTGTAGTTAATTTTATAGCATATGTAGATGGTGAGAGAGAGAATTTTGTGAAAGCTCTCATATTATTCATGTTACTTGTCATTTTTTCCCCTTATCATATATTAAATGTAGCTTGTTAACGCCACCAGGGATACAGCCACTAACCTCATATCACATGAGGGGAAAATTTGGTCTCAAATACAGCTCTTACAGAAATACTTCCAAAAAAGAGAGAACTTTCTCTTGTGGGTTCTTGAAAAGGCACACTGAAAAGATACAAATTTGTCAGAGGAAGATTGGTCTCCTTAATTCTAAGTTCCTTGATACAAAGGATAAGATGAGCAGCAGTGAGTAAAATGGCTCTCAGAATGAGATTTTTTTAAAAAAGAGAGAGAGAAAGGAAAAAAGAGGAGAGGAGCCTTGTCCATACCATAATGTCTTGCAAATCTATAAAGACTGCCTCTTTCTTTCAGAGGATGAATGGAAGGCTCAAAGCAGAGCATTACAGCACGGTCTGTAAAGGACAGGATAAAATTCAGGTGAGATTTCACTACTAGTGTGGGGGAAAAAAACCCTTCTCCCCAGCCTTCAGGCAATAAGAAGCTTTAGGGTGCTAGGCCATGCATCTCAACAAGGGATGTTTCCTTGGTAGCTGCTTGCATCTGGTATGCTTCTTATCTCTCTAAGTTTCACTTTGAGGTGCCAAACTGTAATCTAGCTATCCCCCCTCCACCCTGCTGAATGTATTAGAGCAGTGGCAGTTTCTTCTGTTTTCCCCAGCCTTTTTCATACGTACCTTTCTTCTGACTAGTGTATGAATCACACACTGTGAGTTCTGCTTTGTATTGCGTGGAGTGGAGAAGGAAAAGTTTGCAGGTGGGAAGAGAGATCAAGGGAGGGAATAAATGAAAGAAGCTATCATGTCTCTCCAGCATATTCAGTGGCAAATTAAAACGTGTAGCAGTGAAAAGTCTAGCTAGTTTTCTAACCCAGGTTCGGTCTTTTGTTTATGAGTTTTGTAAAAGCTGCACGTGCATTCTCCATCCTGCAGAAACTTTTCAGCTATCTAGCATTATCAAGACAAGGCTAAATGCTCTCAGACCACACCTCTCAAAAGTAAGATGAGGCATATTCATTTCACATGAACATTTTTGGCAGAACTGATGAAGTGTTCTCCCTTGTAGCAGCTTTTGGGGATTGCTGCAGAAGGGTTTGCTTTTCTGGACACATTGCCCTCACACTGAGGTCACCTTTGCTGACCTTCTGTGACATCAACACATAGCTAAATTTAAGTGACCATAGAACATCAGAATATCATCTTATAGTGTTACCCCTAATTGACTGAAAGATTGTTCATGTGGCTATTCCAAAACACAGGAGAAAGAAGGAATTTTCATTACTCCCTTCTTTTTCTTATTTGGATTACAAAAGAGAGATGAACTCAAAACAAATCCATTTTGATGTGACTGACAGCTTTGAAACAACCAATGTCAGTTTAAGCCACTCCTTAGAAAAGAATAACTAGTAGACAATCTACGGTGCCATTGCCACAAATCCAATTGTTCAGTAGACCTGCTGAATCAGTGAAATGTTCATGAATGTTGATTTACCAAATTCACATTAATTCAGTGGGTCTTCTCTGGGATAAATAATTGGGTTTAGGTAACTGTTTATATCATAGTAACACACAGAACCTTAGAGCTAAATGTTCTCCAAGGACCCTAGCACATTCAGCATCTGAACATCTGATGTCTGCAACCTCAAGTGATGATGGACAGAACTGTTCAGTCTGTCAATTGAGACACTTAATATATTCAGCAATACATCAATCAGATGTTATGTAATGCTAACTACGGATTGATGAACCAAAGGATACATGTGTGAACAGGACCAAAGAGCCTTTGTTTTGGCCAGTGATCTATCAGTGGCTTGGATATAATGGCAGGATTCAAAAGAACTCCTCATCCATTCCAAAGTTACTTCTCTTGGAGACTAATCCACAAAAGATAGTGAGAATTTAATCTCCAGCAGAACGCATCCCATGTTCCCAAACTTCAGTGTTACTGTGTACTAAATCCCAAGTAGATCCTGAAATAGCCTATAAAAGGGGGTCTAGATAACAATAATAGCAATAGCAACAGCAAGAAATCTCTAAATAGCACTAGTAGCATTGGTTGGGTCCAATGGCTGCTACAGTTGCCCTTTCTATGTTGACATGCAACCTCTTGCTGACACTGTCTTTGTTTTCAGTGCCTCCAGTCCTCTCTGTCAATAGGCCAGTTTGAAATGTGTGTGCATTCGCATAAGTTTCTGTCTATTAGTCCCCATGTAGCCTTCTTCATGTTTTTGATTGTAGCTCCCTTGTTGCTCATAATTGGCTATGCTGGCTAGGGGTGCTGGGACTAGCAGTCCAATGGCATCTGGATGGCACCTCCATTTACAGCCTCTTCAGGATTTTTTCACCTTGGGCAGTCCCTTACTGTCTTATGTCACTGCAAGCCTCTTCCTTTATCATTTCATTTACTTGATCATGGAGCTGGACATTTTCAAGCCAAGTGCCTTTGCCAGCATCCTCAATACATTGTGACTTTTACTATGTGAAAAGGGACCATTGCTCCTCACACGCTGCAACAAATCCACTTTTACCACCACCACTGAGAGCTGCCACCAACCCTGATCCTCTGTAGTACAGGACTGGACAGCTTGTGGCTCTTCACATTTTCATAGAGTTTAAAACCCATCTGCCTAAGTTGTCGGACTTTACTTTGAGTCTGCATTTTGACATATTGTGTTAGCAAATATGTGCTCATTACATCCAGTGGCAGCTGGTGGCCACAATGTCAATAGAAGAGACAGCCCACTCTAGGAGCTATCTAAAGCACTGAACCCAGTTCTCAAAATAGGCTCAGAACTTTGGCCAGCTCCTTTAAAACTTCATCATCTCATTCATACTGGAAACCATCAGTCACCATTGGCTGCATTCACATTTTCAGACTCCACTTGAAAAATTTGGTAGGCACTGAATGGCACCAGGGAAGGCTCAGATGTTCACAGAATTGAAATTTAGTAGTGGCTAGCTTTTTTTTTTTTTTAATTTCCTGAATGTTAGAAAACTGAAATGTGCTACAGTATTATTTCTTGAATTTGACCGCAGATTGAGGATTTTTTTTCCAAAAAATAATGCATGTATTTAGGGGCAATCATTGATGTTGGATGTACATAATATTCATGGACTCTATATTGATCCAGAATACCTCTATAGCTATGTCTCTTTAAGAATCTACATAGTAGTTTGCTGCGCTGTCCGTACAAAATTTCTCTAACATAGTTTCTAAAAACAGACCAGTCCAGGGCCAAGTGTCCACCTCTTCTAAAAAGGAAGTGACAGCCCTCTGTACAACATATAACAAAGATCTCCATTTCTTGCCCACATGGATTAATGTTTCACACACCTGCCCATGCAGCAGGCTAAGAAGGGAAAAAAGCCTGGTCTATTGGCAAGAGAAGAACCACGATACAATTAGCTTGGGAAACAGTTCCAGCCCTCCTCTCCCATTATGCAACTATGTTGGGCTACTTTATTCCACAGACTCTGTTGCAGGAGTGGTAATCATGTAGCCCTCCAGATACGGCTGAACTGCAGCTTCCAGCATCCTTGACTCTGCCAGCTAGAACTGCTGAACCTTGCAGCCCGACAATTTCTGGAGGGTTACACAATTCCCACTCCTGGAATAGAAGAATCAAGTAGCATAGTGTTTCCCAGAGTCTCCTATTTCAGACCACAATGGAAGAGTTGCGTGGGGGAACTCTGACTGCTCTATATAGGGAAGAATTGTTGAAGGAGGACAAAAGGCAGTGATATAACAGCCCAGACACTTTCACTACATTTCAGTGTGGTTGGGACAGAACTTGTTCTAGACTACATATTCTAAAATTGAGAGGCTCATGGGAGTTATAGTTAAAAAATAACTTTTCCAAGCCACAAGAAGGTACTTTATAATAACTCACACTATTCATTTATTTAGAACCCTCACACAGGCAGAAGCTCTCCAAAGATCCAACCAGAGGTCTTTCCTCATTTCTTGTTAGCTGATGCTTTCAGAACTGGAAGTGTCAGGCATTCAAGAGTACCAGTGTAGTGATAGAATACTAAACTGCAGCTTGGGAGATCTAGATTAAATTTCCCACTCCATTATGAAGTTTGCTAAGTGACTTTGGGCTAGCAATTCCTCTCTGTCAGTCTGATCTGCCTCACTATGGGGATCAAACAAGGAGGAAGAAAGTAATGGACACCATCTTGAGCTTACCAGAGAAGAGACTTACTATATAGGATGGAAGGGCAACTAACCACATATAAAGATGAGATCTTCTGTAGACAAAACATATTCTCTGCCACAGAGTGATGAGTCCCTATTCCTGTGGACAACCTATTCAGTTTGTATCCCAAGGGCTGAACTACATATTACTCTCAACGTAGAATGTTACCTAGAACAGAATCCTGTGTCAAGTTCAGCTGTGTGTCCCCCATCCGATATTTGTGCATTCTATTTTTTCTGCCTAAGTTTAGGACCTTACATTTCTCTCTGTTGAAATTCATTTTGTTAGCTTTGGCCCAGCTCTCCAATCTGTTAAGCTCATTTTGAATTTGGATCCTGTCCTCTGGCATATTAGCAACCCCTCCCAATTTGGTATCGGCTGCAAATTTGATCAGCATACCCTCTATTCCTTCATCCAAGTTACTGATGAAAACGTTAAATAGCACTGGGCCCAGGACAGAACCCTGTGGCACCCCACTAGTCACTTCTATCCAGGATGAAAAGCAGCCATTGGTGAGTACCATTTGGGTTTGGTCCATCAATCAGTTACAAATCCACCTAACAGTAGCCCCATCCAACCCGCATTTTACTAGTTTCTTTGCAAGAATGTCTTGGAGAACTTTATCAAAGGCCTTACTGAAATCAAGAGATGGAACAGGGAAATACACAATGCAAGAACACCAAAATCCAGGTTAAGCAGTCCCACACCGTATGGAGGAGGGTGAGGAGAAATTGCTATGCATTACATTCTAAACGTTCAAATGTGAGATAGATAGAATGTAAGATTCCAACCCTATCAATTTATAACTATTTACTTGGGTAAGGAGCCAGATCAATCCTGCAGTATTATGTGCCCAAAGTATTAGAATATCCTATTTCTCTTTTCACAAGCAGAGCATTGTGTTAGATCTGCATTTGGTCTATTTTCAGCTCTTGGTGAATTGCTGAAGTTTCTCCCCACCCCACCCCACCCTTTGCTCTAAATATATGGGCCACGTCTGCTATTGATCCATGTTGCTTAAGCTGTGGAGATCAAGTCACCTCAGTTTGTGGAATTACTTAGAAAAGCTCAAGGGATCAGGGGATAATTGGAGAGGAAAAATAATTGATGTCATTTCAGTTCTTTTTCCTTTTTCCTGGAGGAAAGTCAAAGGATAACTGAAGGACACAGAACTTTGGTACTGAGAGAAATGTGTGTGATGGTGGGCGGCAGCCTTCTCTACCTAAGATGCAATTTGGTATCCTTTTTAGATTGAAAAATGCATAAAGGACGACGATGAACAGCTTTAGGCTTAATTCCCTGGGTCTTATAAAGTCAGAGAGAATAGCTGGCCATGAAAAAAAAAGTCACCTAGCAATATAGAAATAGCTGTGTTACCAACTAGATTTCAGATACTTACATCAAGTGAATAGTGTCAGGATAGAACCACCTCTTCATTCAATATCAGGGTGGAGGAACCTTGTCTATTGACCTACAGTTCCTACCAGCTCTATCCAAGCTAGCCAATGCTGGGAGATGACTGAAGGGTTTGTTGTATTTATATTGTAGCTTTGTTCCCCAAAGTGGGGAACACTTCCCCATTCCCAAACAGTGCTTTAGGGAAAAGGCTAATCAAAAAATTAGACGCTTTATGTGAAGAAAGTACCAGGTTCACATATTGGGCACATCCAGATAAGGCTAAAACATCCTTTCATAAACTCTGGAGCAGTGCTTCTTAAGCCACCTGATTGGTGGGGGGACTGCCAGAGTTTTTTTCTGCTATGCCTGGGATCAAAGACCCCCCCTTGGTGTTGTCATTTTCGTGTTGGACTAGGACTCTAGAAGACCAGGGTTTCAATCTCCACTTAGCCATGAAGACCCACTGCTTGATCTTGGGTGAGTCACACTCTCTTAGCCTCAATAGAAGGCAATAGCAAATCCCCTTTGAATAGATCTTGGCAAGAAAACCCTGCAAATAGTTTCCCCCAACTTAGGATCATTGTAAGTCAGAAATGACTACAAGCCACAAAACAATAACATGCTTGTGCCCATTGGCTACAGTGGGTTCTTTCTTTCTGGAAATTTGGTGCAAACTAACAGTCAATAGCTCATAGACTAACACTACTCCATAGACCACAACTTTGAGTAGCACTACTCTAGGGATCTGCTGCTTGTCAGTGTAAAACAGTGTAGAACTGTCTTCCCTGAGTTGATGTCCTTTTGATGTGTTGGATTATAACAGCCATTGTCTCCAGCCACAGGTACCAGGGAATAAGATCCATTGAACTTACTTGGACTTACTTCCAGCTGAGCGTGCAGAAAATTGTGCTTTAAAAAAAAGCCATCTGAACTGGTGGCCACATGTAAAAGAGTCCAAACCTCTTGGGCCTTTAGTAGTTATGAAGGAAAAGGTGTTTCATGGAATGCACCAAAGCCTGTGCTTTATAGATTATACCAAAGCCCTTGACTATGTGGATTATGGAAAACTTTGGGTGGCTCTTAAAGAAATGGGTCTGCCACAACATTTGTTTGTCTTGATTTCCTGTAAACAGGACAAGAAGCTACTGTTAGACTACAGTTGAACAGAATAGTTTCCAGCTGGCGTCAGGCAAGGCTGCATTTCATCATCCCGTCTGTTGAACTTGTATGCTGAACATGTCAGATGTAAAGAAGGATTAGACTTGGAGGAAGAAGGCATAAAAATTTGGGGAAGGAATGCCAAACAATTTAAGATATGCAGGTGACACTATATACTAGTGGAAAACAGCAAAGACTTGGAATGATTACTGAAGAAAGTCAAGGCAGAAAGTGCAAAGGCAGGTTTACAGATGAACATTAAGAAAGCAAAAATAATGAGCACAGATGGTTTACATAATCTTAGAGCAGATGATGAAAACATTGAAATAGTTCAAGATTTTTCATACTTTGGTTGAGTCATTAATCAGAATGAAGACTGCAGTCAAGAAATCAGAAGACTAGGAGGTGGAAGGGCAACTATGAAGAAAATAGACAAGATCCAGAAGTGTAAAGATAGATAATTGAATACTAAAGTTAGGATGGTCCATGTCATCATCTTTCCAATTTCTATGTATGGTTGTGAAAGCTGGACAGTGAAGAAAACTGACAGGAAGAAAACCAACTCTTTTGAAATGTGGTACTGGAGAAGAGTTCTGTGGATACTCTGGACTGCTGAAAAGACAAACGAATGGGTCCTATTGCAAATCAAGCCTGAACTCCTCCTAGAAGCCAAGATGACTAAACTGGAGCTGTTGTCTCTTCCTTGATTGAGTCTGTCCATCTGTAATGCAGTCTCACCAGAATAAAGCAATGCTTGGTAAGGTGGAAAGCAGTAGAAAAGAGGAAGACTGCATTACAGATGGACAGACTCAATCAAGGAAGAGACGTCCCTGAGTCTGGAAGGCCTGAGCAAGACAGTTGAGGATAGGGTGACTTGGAAGTCTCTCATTATAGGGTTGCCGTGGGTAAAAGTTAACTTGATAGCAGTTAACAACAACAACAAAGCTTTTCAAAACAACTGCACAGATCTTAAAAGTATAGGCAACTATCCTCTTCTGTTTTGTATCTGGCTACCTTATGTTTGCCACAGTTTGTGATAATACCAAGACATGATAGAAGAGGTCTGTGTTACAGTAGAGTCCCCCCCCCACTGGCAGGGGTCATCCAAGGGGAACACACCCTCCAACTGTCCCTCCAACTTTGGCAGGGACTGTTGCAATTTATCTTCTGTCCTTTCTGCTTTTCAGCTGCTTTTAGAATGCCTCAGTTTCTGTCTCCTCCTCCTGTTTTCCTCCTTCGTCACTAGCTTACTTCCATTGGTGAAAACTGAGTACAAAGTGTAAAAGTAGTTTGCATTCATGGGGGATGAGGAGAAGATTCTTGCCCTTTCCTGTAGACTTTGACAACAAACTGCTATCTCTTCTAGCTTGTGTGTTGTTCCTCATAATCTTTGTCATCTTGACCACCCTTTGATGATGCGTGGGCACATGTGAGCTGATTTTTATCTGTAAAATGTTTGAGGGTATGGAGTACTGAAGAGAGGGAAATCTCCAGGCCTCAAATCCCCCTCCCTGGGACTCCCCCAAGGGAGTTAATGCCAGGCATATTGGCAGGCTCACATGATAGACTTGATTACAATAGCTATTGAAGCACAGGACTGCCCCATCTCTCCATTGGGTGATACTACAATTCCATGACTCTTTGTGCCTATGCACCTGTTTGCCATTATTTGTGTATGTGTTTATGAAATATTTGCACCCATGATCCTCACATAGTGAGAACTTTGTTTCTTTTTTTTTTTCAAAAAACATTGCAAATGTTAAATGCTTTGCATAGTTCAAAGCAGTAAGAAAGAGAAAGGAAAATGAATAATACAAAAGAATAAAAGAAAAAAAAAGGAGTTATCAACTTCCTTTTGCCTTCAACCAAGAACGATGTTCACTCATTTTTTCTCAGAACTCCCTATTTGCTTTTTGTTCAAATGAAATTTAAAGTTTAAATTCACCCTCCGCCCCCCGTTTATCCTTACATGACATTTCCAGTAAGTATATCTATACTCATTTTACACTATGTAAGGAAGTAGTTGAACAAGCGTGGCATATATATACATTTCAGTTTCTCCATATGCAGAGTATATGTTGCACCACATAGAAATAATAATATATAAAAGTTATTAGAATGTAAATGTAGATATATATTTTACTTAAAATAATAAATCTTGACAACCCATCTCTTACAGATGTACATTATAACTGGCTGCCAGTCTTCTTCCAATTTATGAATTTGTTTTCCGTCCATATAATGGGTAAGTAGGTCATACTCTTTCGTCTCTATTAGCCTTAATAACCATTGGTCTATATCTGGAATATTTTTGGCTTTCCAGATTTTTGCAAAGTTAACTCTTGCTGCAGTAACCATGTAAAGCAGGATTGGATTATATATTTTGAAAAATTTTTGTCAAACATATGATTCTTGTTTAACAGAAAGAATTCTGGAGATAGAGGAAATGTTATTTGAAATATATATGTTATAACTTCATGTGTTTTGTCCAGGACAAAAATACGTGAATCTTTGTCACTGGATAAGTCCACCAAAGATGATAGTAAGAGCCTGTCTTTTCTTGGCATTTCCAGCATCTATTATTCCTGGTCTGACAGATTTTGTCAATTTTTTCCAGAGTGAGATGGTATCTATACATCTATACATCATTTTTAAAAAGTTCTCTTCCAATGAAAGCTTTGTTTTTAACCTTGATTCCACCTGCTTTCTTCAGAGCAACAGACTGCAAGGCTGTAGTTGGGCCAAGCATGCTCCCAAGAGAAAAAGAAGAGTGGGTAAGTTAAGACTTTCCATAACATTAAATAGAAAGAAAATCTTGAAAATATTTTACTGGGCAAACAATAATTTTGTCACAGAGGATGTCCCTCAGTCACCCTGGAAAACAACGGGGTCAGTGAACCTTTAAAGTAGTGGTGTATCAAGGCTCAACAGTACCCAGGGCAAGGGGGGGGTGAGCAGCGGCAGGTGAGTGGCGAGCGGGGGAGGGTGAAGCGGTAGCAGGGGGGCCAGGCAGGGGTTCCTCTTTTTGTGCCCCTGACATCGGCACCCAGGGCATGCACCCCAGTTGCCCCACCCTAGATCCGCCTCTGCTTTAATATCTGTTTATTTGATGGCACAAGCTTCTGTATGCCAGCACCTACTGTATGCCAGCACCTACTTCCACCCGCCTACCATATATAAATATATGGTAAGAGAGTTTTAAATAGTATGTTTAGAAAATAAAATAAACAAACTTCTTATTCTTGTTCTTAGTCTGAGTCATGTGCCAGCTTGGGATTGTTTTGAGGCTGAGCTCATGTACTCCTTAGTTACAGATCTGTAAATGAATGGCTGAGAAGTCATCTATATATCCACTCTGATTCATCATACATGCATCATTTAACAAAATAGATGCTGGTGAAGGCTTGTGATTTTTAATAAATAAATAGATAAATGCAGATTGAGCCAACTGGTATTAGTCTTAAACCTGGTCTTAAACTGCCATGGTTTTGTGTGGTTTGTTCTTGTTCTTTTGACCAATGAACATAATGCAATCTACAACAGTTGCACCAGTGATTTTCCTCTGGGAGAATGCTAATGTTTTCTTTCTTTGTGTTCAGTCTTCCATTCTCACTAGTTCACCATGGACAAATTTGTTACTGAGAATTGGACATCCCATTCTGAAATTGATGGAGAAAGTATACCTACAGTGGAAACCTGCATTCAGAGCCAGGAAAAATCTCTGCTGCTTCTTTCTCAACAGGAAAGTTTTGCTAAGGGTGAAAGACAGTCTTCAAAGATGAACATTCCTAATGTAGAAAGAAAGCCAGACCAATAGTTCTTGGGAAAAGAACCGGTGAATGGCCCTCTTATGATTCAATAAGAGATGAAGCTATTGTGACACCTGTTGCTCAGCAGGAATTGCCATGAATATTTTTCTTCCAAACACATCAAAGACATCCATATACTTGAGGCTTCTAAGACTGGAGAAATGCAATGGAAAGATTTCACGGCCATCAGAATTCTAGCAGGCATCACGTAGCTGTCCAAGACACAATCTCTGTTAAAGCTAGGGCAAATGTACATAGTAAGTGTTGAAAAGACAAACAGAAGCAAATGCAAGATGACAGAAAGGCATTGCTAACCAGTAAAGTTTCCTCCTTGGCAGAGCTGTGCAGAGCAAGCTTGTATTTTTTTCTGACTGAAGATCTTTTCTTAAAGCCAGATGTGTTTTAATGCTGGACCAGAGAGCCAAACGAAGCATAACTGAGGTCATCAGTGCTTACTCCCAGGATTACACAGGGTTGCAGTTATGCCCCATAAAGTTATTGCCATATTTTATTAGATGGTTTCTTTTGAACTTCTGTGTTTTAAGAAATATTGGAAACACAAAATGTATAAATTGCCAATGGCTTGACTCTGCCCTCCTTCAGGAAATGGCTACGGGAGCTTTAATGATTCACTTCACAATTGTTATGTATCACCCCAACACATGCTTGAACTTGTTTATAGCATACCTGGTGCAGAGTCTAAAGTGAGGAAAAAAGGTTGTCAATGTTTTTGCACTCTACCTTTCGTAGAAACAGAGCTAGTGCGCAACAACTCTGCAGCAACTCAGAGACTAAGCCATGCTGCTACCGAATAAAGCCAAATTGTCATGCTATAATTTTATCAGTTTCATATTGCTAAGTCACCCTTCTGAATGAAGGAGAAATAAAAGTCCTGCAATGGAATAATCAGGAAAATAGCAACCTCCATCTACAAATATTTCTGTATTATTGTTCTTAATGTCAAATTTTGTGTCCACTTATTTTTGTGTATGGACTGTCCAGCTTGTCCTATGGGAAAGCATCTATATTTGTAGATCTCAAACCTGACCATTGTAAAAGTGAATTTGAAAGACAGGACACAGTGGGAGACAACTGTACCTCTGTTATAACCACTGGTCTGCACCCAACTTTTCCTAGGCTTAGCCCTCCCCCGCCCTTAGGAAATTGGAAAGTCTAAACCATTGCTGAAACGCTATCCTGACTGATCTCCTTCCAGCTACAACTCCTTGGGCACTGGATTGCACCCTCGGTTATTCAAAAATATGTATTCATAGAGCTCTGGTCAGTTTCCTTCAATTTCAGGGCATGTCACTAACCATGTTATGTCATTCAGAAAAGACACTCAGTTGGAAGTTAAGTAGCGATGGACCAATCGAATCCTCGAATCTTCGGCAAGGATTCAAGATTCGAGAATCTGAATCCTTGCGCCAAAATAGGCAAACCAAATCTTTCGAATCCACTAACCAAATAGTCTGTTGGAGACCTGGATGCCTGAAAACCTGGAAGACCAGACACACAAGGGGAGATGGCAAATAGGTGAGTTTTTCCCATGGAGTAATAATGGCCTTTGTTAACAATTTCAGAACTTACATCTGGGGATATATTCTAAAATATTTAAATTGAACATGTAATATGTAAGTTCAGCACTATTTTCTGTGCTGAAAATCAATGGCATGTAGAAATGCTGGGGTCAGTGGGTCTGACACCTATCAGAAGTAGTGGGGTAGAGGGCAAGGTCACACAATCTCAGCCAGTGGTTGACACATGTAGGCCAGTGTACCTCCTTCCACAAGACCAGTGCCTGGTTGTAAACCTATAGCTAGAAGAGGATGAGAAGTGAAATGTCTGTCATGGCTTCTCATGAGTCACATGACAAACCACATGTAGCAGAAAGAAAAAATTGTTTTTAAAAATTGGCTCTTCCAGGGCCCGCCAAAGACCTGATTGGCTGGAAGGTACAGTCTTCTTGAGATGTCAAGGACAACTGAAAGATTCCTTTGCATAGCTCCCTTATGAAGTTCTTTCATACACAATTCTGGGGTTTGTAGTTTTACAAGGTGTCACAGGCTTCTCTGCCAAAGTGTGCTGATGCATCGTCGGACTGCAAACCCCAGGATGCCAGAAGGAGCTATTCAAAGAAAATTCAGTTTTGACCTGGATTATCTCTCTACTGTAGTATGTGGCCCTGTTTACACAGGCAGGAAAATGTGAGATTAATCCACTTTT
This sequence comes from Iguana delicatissima, assembly GCA_948472985.1. NCBI lineage: Eukaryota > Metazoa > Chordata > Lepidosauria > Squamata > Iguanidae > Iguana > Iguana delicatissima. Next base: position 150,248 of record CAOKZL010001233.1, read on the forward strand.
TCCTGACTGTGTAGAAAGGGCCTTCATGTCATTTTCAATCTGGGGAGATCCTGAGGCAAAACTAGTACAATTGTCCTGGCCAGATTTCTTCAGAGGGAGGCATGCCTTTGCCTAGGCTTTTGCTAAGGCTGAGACAGTGTGTCTTGCCCAAGATTATCCTTCTTTCCCTTGCTTTTTAAACTCTTTTTTAAAAAAAGAATTCAACAGATTTGAGATTTGTAAGATTCATGGATTCCCACAACCTTCCAGGGGTTCGGATCCGAATTTGGAAAATTCTGGATTTGTCCCATCCCTAAAGTTAAGCAAATCTCTTTATGGAATGCTCAGTTACACTGGGAAGCCATGTGAGCAATGTCTAGAAAGCACAATCTATTGATAAACAGATATTTTAGAAGGAAATATGACCCATTTTCTACTTAGTTTCCCTGTAATTTACATTCATTTTTAGTGGCATAGACTGGAAGATATTCAACACATGAAGTATTGTTACCACTGTGAACTGGCCTGGCCTTTGGTAACCTTAGATATCATTTTGATATCATAATTTGGCCCTGCTCTGCCACCAGCCAAGTGTTTGTGAGGCCACCGAACAAGCGTGAAGCTAGGCGTGGCTATTATCTGCTGAGTCATATTTGTTTACACCAAGACAAGCCAGAAACTGCCAGATCTGCTTTAGGGGACCTCCCGAAACAAACACCTTCATTAAAACAAAGAAACGTCTGCCCCAAGAGGGCACCCTGGCGAGCTGAGTGCTTAAACTGCCAAGCTAGCTGCATCTACATACTGGCCATACTATTGTCAATTCAGACCATAACTCAATCATGTAAATCCTGACCTTTCGGAGACATTGTCCCCAGCCCAAAACTCATTGTTTTCACCCAAGACCAGACTAGCCTACAGTCATGCCTTCCCCTAATAAAAACTCCCAGCTCCGAGAGCTCCTTGGATTGCTCAGAACGCTTGGACTTTGCTGAACTTCCATCCTGCCTTACTGCCGCTTCTTCCACGAGCTTCCCTTGGCAACCACGCCGAGTTCCCTTCTCTCTAATTGGCTTCTTCAGAACTACTAGAAAGGTGGCGTATCACCTGTTTTCCCCAAACTCTCTTTTCTATTTCTTAGTAGTAGTGAGGTTGTGTTTTATTAATAATTGTTTAATAAATATTGTTGTTAGTTTGAACTGTTTGTTTGCTCACTGACCCAACACTGTATACATTGGGTAAAAGATCCCCGCTAAGTTACCCTGCCTCTCATTAGCCAAGAGAGTGCTCCAACTAATTTCCCCATCTTGCTTGTGTTTGTTTTGGTCATTTGGGTGCCCCTCCAGGGACTCCCAAGTCACAGGGTAACAGTATAAAACCCAGCAAATCCAAACAGGACAATGGTGATTGTCATAAATCTGTCAGAGGAAATTTTCGATTGAAGCCACTTGTCAGAACTGCTGATCTGACTTAAATGTTCTTGTTTTTTTTTTCCTTCTCCAGAGAAGTGCTTGAGGCCAAGTTGAATGTTAATCCTTTTCCTACAGGTCATATATAGCCATGTGTTGTCACTGAATAGCTTGGAGCTGGCTGGGTGAATGGTAGCATGGAGGGTGAGGAGACATACATCAAGCTCATAAGAGTATGAAAAAAGCATCACAGTGACCTGCACTTGGAAAAAGTAATTTACTTCTTAAATTAAAATGCTCCCAGTCAACCAACCACATCCATTCCATTGTCAATTTCATTCCTTCAGTTTTAAATCTGTAAAAAAAAAAAAAAAATCCTGTGTAACTTTGTGAGTTGCATAGCAACTCTGTTCCTGTCCCACTAAATTTCTCCAGTGCTTTGCATGAGAAGAACTCTTCAAATCTGGGCTACATTTGAATGAAATTCTAGCAGCAGACACACTTGAAATGATAGAAATATGGGGTTGGAAGGGATCTTGGAGCTCATGTGATCCAATTCCTTGCAGAGTGCAGGATCTGCATTGCAGGAAACAACATTTGCATCCATGACAAGTGGCCATCCAGCCTCTGTTTAACTAATTCCAGTGAAGGAAAAAACTACCACCTGCCGGAGAAAGCAATGTTCTCCATAGTCAAACAATTCTCTCCACTAGTAAGTTTCTCCTAATGCTAGCCAAAATCTCTTTCTCTGCAATTTCCATCCACAGCTTCTAATCCCACCTTTTGGTATAAAGCCTGCTCCATCTTCTATATGACAGCCTTTCAGATATTGGAAGGCAGTCACCATATGCCCTCTTACATCACCTCCAGACTAACATATCCATAGCCTTTCAAGCATTCCTCATATATCTTGGTTTCCAGGCCTCTCCTCATTCTGGTCACTGTCTTCCAGATACACCCCAGTTTGTCAAGGTCTTTCTTAAAATGTGAGGCCTCAACCACAAACAATACCTCTGAGGCAGAATAACAATTAAACTGGCTTAGATCAACTGAGAAGAATCCAATGAAGTCACAAATGCTTCTCTATAATTAAGGCAGCAAAGTTCCAGCAGAGTTATGAATGGGTAGTTCCAGCTGCTTTCCATGTAGTGTGACCCTGTATTCACCACCAAAACAGTGGCCAGAAGGGGACACAGATCTGTGTAAGATCAGCATAATCTAATGTACACATTTGGCTATACATTTGAGTGTATAATACTGTCATTTAGGGATACATCTCACTGTAGTGATTTGAAAAGGTGAACTGTGTACCTCTGTAGTTTGCTGTCCAGGTGCTAACTGTTGATGAGCAGCTTTAAGATCTCTATTCAACTTTCCTATCATTTTTAATCCTTTAATATGACTTTCAAAGAGAGGGCTGCCCTCTGTACAGTTGACATTGAATGATACAATAATTTGAATGATATGATCATTAGTGATAACTCATTCACAAGGCTACAGAATTCATGATGATGACACTCAGAAAGCCTGTGCAGCCCTATGTATAACTGTTCAAAAGTAAGTGCTATTAAGCTCAATGGGATTCACATCCAAGTAAGTGAGTCTAGAATTCCTATTTTTTCTTCTTTCATTCTTTGATTGAGGCAAGAGTAGGTATAGAAATTTTCATGAAACTTTCATTTTCATGGGCTAGAACAAGTAACTTAATCATTTTTCTCTCTGCTGTCTGAAAGTGCTCAAAAACTGTGCAGTTCCCCCCAAAATAATAATAATAATAATAATAATAATAATAATAATAATAATAATAATAACAACAACAATAATAATAATTTGTAGTTCATGGTTTATTCTGTGAAAAATCCACACATAGGATTTTTTCCCTCAGAAAATAACTTTCTCTGCATGGAAAAAAATTATATTTTCTGTGTGAAAAATCAAAGGACTTTGCTTTCCACAAAGTCATAGGAAATTGCTTTCTGCACAGAAAACGTTTCTGTATAGAAAATGTTTTTTTTCTGCACAAAAAAACCCTTCCTTTTCATCTGGGATTCAAATATTTATGAATATTCTTTCCATTCTTAGGCAAGAGATACAATGTTGTCTTCTCTGATTGTGCTTATAGAAATTGGATGGAGTGATAGTTGAACATTGTTGAGGGAACAGTGTCCTACACCACACCTGAGGACAACAAGCCAGCTTCGAAGCTGCAGCATGTTGAATACAACCCAAAGCTCTCTTCTTTAACACCTAAGTGCTGCCACCAGCAAATGTTACCAACAGCAGCTGCCTTTGCCTAATGGTAGGGCCAACCTGGTTAAGAACAGGGCTATTCCTCTTCCATATATATTTCCCTACCAGCGACTCATCTGATTGGTGATCATTGAGTGGTCTCCAGATATTGCTGGATTGCACCTCCCAGAATTCCTCACCATTGGCATGGCAAAGGAATTTGTAGTCCAACAACTGCTGGAAGATTGTATGATTCTATCCACAGCTCTATGCTCACCTTAAATGCTTCACTATGGAGCTGGGAAATAGATGTAAAATTCCTATGCAGATTACACTTTTGGTCTTTTTTGTGTGATACCAACCAGCATTACAGAGAGAAAAAAAAAGGCATCTCAACAGTTGATCATAAAGGTATTCTTTTTTTCTATTTGCATTCACTGGACGTGACTCACTGCAGATGCATTTCTCTTCAGGAACATAAACATTGGCATCACAGAATTTCACAAAGTGGATCTTCTTTGCTCTGTAAACACATCCTTGCTGTTTCCACAGAAATCTATTTTCCTCTCTACCTTTTTGCACCAGTGAGAGTGGAACATCTGCTGCACAGACTTCTTCCTTTTGTGATGAACAGAGCAGAACTACTCTCACCGTCACAAACAGAAGGCAATCATTTTTCATCTTTCCCTCTGCTGAGTGAGGAAATTAAGCAGCACATCAGATCACTGGGCTTAGCTGAACGGGCCTTCTGATGCTCCCTTTGAGATGCAAATTTGGGCGAGTTTCTGAATGGTTGCACCTTAGTCTTGTTGTCTTCACCCCTTTCATTTCTCTCAGCATTCAGGCCATGTGGTGCTCCCTCTCAAATCCCCCTCCTGAGTTTCCCATCCCTTTTCTCATTTGCTTCCAGCTCAGCTGCTGTATCTTTCAAAAGATTCATCAGCTTCCCATCATTCTTCAAAATGGTCTTATTTATACACGATGCACAGGGCAACACAGAAATAAAACCAAGGCAAATGATTTCACATGATCAAAAATTCAACATGGTAAGAGATCATTTAGACCAGTGGTTCTCAACCTGTGGGTCCCCAGATGTTCGTGGACTTCAGCTCCCAGAAGTCCCAGCTACTATGGTCAATGCTCAGGGCTTCTGGGAGCTGAAGTCCACGAACATCTGGGGACCCACAGGTTGAGAACCACTGATTTAGACAAAGGCCATTTCCACACTGGGATTTTAAAATGGTGCAGAGCAACCTCCAATGGAGGTCTTCTGCACCATAGAGTGGACTGGGTGGACTATTTTCTTTAGTTCCACACCTCAGTCCAGTTCTGCATGACCAGAACTGGTCGTGCTGCACGGTTTTTAAAAACCTTTTTTTTTTTTTTTTGAGGTTTTTAAAAAGCACAGAGCACACGAAGCCGTGTAGGTCCGTCGCCTGGCTCTGGAGCAGATTTGTAGGCGCACGCAAGTGCGTGCCTACAGATCTTCCGAGGGCGGGCTTTCGGCTGGCGAGCTTCTCCAGTTGGTGGAGAGCTTCCACCAACCGAAAGCCACCATTTGGGATGCCGAAGAGCTGTGGAACAACGAACTCACGCTGCTGCTCTTCACGATGGACTCTCCCGGACAAAGGAAAAATCCAGTGAGCTCCGTTTATGGTCGTTTCCCTCCCAACGTCTGGAAAGTGCCAAAGTAAAAGCATATTCAACTACTTAACAACTTAAAACTATTTTAACCAGGGACTTGTTAGTAGGGATGCAATTCCTTCCTAATTTTATTCTTGAAGAAATCAGTAACTAATTTTACCAGTTTTCTTCCTGCTGTGAGAAAAAACTATCTGGGATTTTCTCTGAACAAAATTTGTAGAAAATGCTGCTTCCTGTGCAGAAAATTATGTTTTCCTTGCAAAAAAATGTAACCATAAATGAATTTTGTCCAGAGTAAGCCCTAAGAAGGAAATATTTTCATCACTCCAGGACTCTTCTTGTTGGGGTTTCTGGACACTCAAGAAATATATTTTAAAAAATCATTTTTGGAATATTCTTTCCATCCCAAACACATGTGGGTCTGGGTGAAATCATATTCTCCACAACTTGCAGGTGAGGAGAAAAATGATCTCATGATAATGAGACAAACAAGGATTTACATCTCTGTTCTAGCTTTCTGTGCTGGTATATTCAATGGTACAACAATAAATTCTGTGACGTCGGAATTCATCATATGTTCATCTATATACATACACATGTCAAAAAGCATCAACACATGCCATAACACAGAATATATCAGGACCAGCATGGTTACAATCCTACACCTGGTTCCCTGGAATTAAATGCCACTGCATTAGTGGTTCTTACATCTGACTGCAAAAGTGGAGCTTGTAGAACATTCGGGACTTTAACTAAGGATCATCAGACAATGGAAGTGCAACCTTTAGATTTCCGCTAGAAATGCAAACAACCTTGCAAGAGAGGTGTGGTGATTATTTTCCTTGTTTTCTCACTTTCTCTCTCCTATTTTGCCACAAACAGTAGTAAAATATGAAAACTTTGTTGTTACCCCATTCACTTGCCAAAACAAAGAACATTTGTTAGCATAGCTTTACTGATAACCTCTTCTTTCCTGTCGCAACTGACACTCAAGGCAGCTGACAAGATTTAAAAACCCATCCATTAACTTGTGGGTCTTCTGTTTTAGGAAGAGGAAGTTCAGATCTCATTACAGGAGAACCAGTAGGGGTTCTCATGGTCGGTGGTGGTGTATCAACTTTAAATTTGAGTCAGAAAGGAACTAACCAAAGCTCTAAACTCTGTATGCTAGATCCACATCCTACTGACATTAGAATTATTAGCCACTACTGAACTGTGGACAAGGATCCTGGGAACAGAAGCCCAAGACATCTGGAGGACTAAAGATTTCAACCCACTTGTTTGGTGTATCACCTGCCTCAGGACTCATGTAAGTCAATACACTGAGAGTTTTAAAAAGATGTCCCAAATTATAATTTCACTGATTGAAAGTATGTGCTACAGCAGGTGTGGAACTTGTGGGCCTGCAGGTGTTAATTGCTGTTGTAATTTTAATGCCCCTGTTCTCCCTCTTCATGGGCCTGTAAGACCTGGATTGGGCAGCCTTTCAAAAACGGTGACATCTTCAGATGGAATAATCTCCTCTGTAGAGCAGAACAGCCACCTACAGTTCAGGAGAGATCAGAGAAGGTCAGTGCTCTCAAAGTCATTCAGGAAGAGCAGCTCCACCTCACAGTGTAGTCTGGATGCTCTTGATCTGTTTGAAAGCAAGAAAGAATGTAGAGGGTCAAAATTACAACACCCACCCAAGTAATTGCTGATGAGGGAGGTAAGGCCACTTTAAGTCATCTTGAAAAGGAAGGTGAGGACAGTAGAAGATCTGCTAAATATTAATCATTAACAATGGTTAAATAGAGAAGCAAGGAGGAATTTAATTTCCAGAAATACTTTTTCCCCCATCGCCACAAATTTGATAGTACTGGCTGCAGCAGAAGAAAAACCATTTTCAGAAAATTCTGTATACAACTAGGTATGTGTGCTGAATTTAGATGGGAAAACATATGCATTTGGGCAGTAAGACACAGGCACAATGTTAATTCTTGTAATGAGATGTTAACAACATCCTAGTTATCTGCAGCAGAGGACCCCTGAGCCTGTTTCCTTGTATGTAAGGTCTTGTGCATGCAGACTGGAATCTATGGATTTGCTGATATTTCCAGAACTACCAAGAGCATCTTGCTGGATCAAAACAAACTTTATTTCCACCAGAAGCCAAGCAGATCCTTGTAGAAACTCACAAGCTGAGAAGGAAGGGGTGGCTGCCCAAAGCTCCTGCTCCCATATGAATTTGCCTTCACCCTTTTAAGAGGAATCAAGCACTGAGACTGAAAAATAAGTCTCAAGGATACCCACTGTTTGTTAACCTTATTTCTTGAGATGCTGCCATTCACATAGGTGGATAACCATGTTTCTCGGGTAGAATCTACCGGAAAAGATGCTTCTGTTTATTACAGAGATAACCCAGCTAAATTCATTCAAGCCTGCATAGCAATAGCAAAAGTGAAATTATTAAGAAGAGGAAAATAATGATGGCCTTTACCACAGGGGAAAAAAAATCTGATCATATTATTTAATTAAACCTGTACTGAGAAGTCATTGGCACTACCTGCTCTGCTTGAATAAGGAGAAGCATCTCAACCAAGGATTACCATATTGTGTTATCAGATGGGCTTGTGCTTAAAAAAACCCACATGTAGTTTTCTCTTCCTCAGAGTCATTGAAAGCCCAAAAAGGTAAGGCCAGTGAGGGCAACAAGAGATCAGAATCTACAAAATAGATCCAAGATCCCAACAAACAATGTTCCACCAGAGAAAGGAATAACATGCAACTATTCGGAAACTGTGCATCCAGCTAAAGGGAAATAGCCAGACACTTCTCTGCTACTCCCCTGATCTTCACCAGTCAGCAAATGGGTGTGTTGAAAGGGCTGCAGCAACTGAAAAGCATGTTGATGGAAATCTGGTAGTTGCATGATATTGGTAGAGAGTTCTAGCTTCTGTAGTTACCAAAGCCAAGTGTTGCATAGGTATCAGTTGGACTTAAGGCCGTGTAAGTCACAAACAGGATGCCAGCTGTTGTCTGGGGTTCTTGAATGGCACCATCTAGACCTAATCCCTTTCCCCAAGGCTTCAGAGAAAAGGGAGGAACCTCAGGATGAGGACACTGCCTTGAAAAGTTATTTTAAAAAACTATTTTCTAAGGCTGAAAAATAATTTTTATGCTTGGAAGGCTGGACTACAACTCCTATGTGTCATGAAAGACAAAATTTGCAAAGGTGTTAACAAAAGAGCTAGGCAAAGTTGTTTTTCTTCCCTTAAATGCAGACCTTGGAAAACTTAATTTCCAACCAGAGAAATATTTTGTTATATTTTGTGTTTTTATTTGAATGGCATGCTCTGAGTATCTGTGGTTGATGTATTATGCTTAATAATATCACCATGGGCCATCCCTAGGACTTCCTATCCTCCAACTGTCATAATTTGACAGGGACAGTCCCAATAAATCCTCTGTCAGCACTTTTTCCAGCTGTTTTTAGAATGTCCCAATTTCTCTCTGCTCTTCCCACTTTCCCCTTTTGTTCTCTGGTCACTTCAATTGCTGCAAACTAAGTGCAAAGTGCAAAGTTGTTTGCCCTCAGTTACCTCAGCAGGGGAAAGGTTTCATATCATATTTCACTTACAGGAATCGACTGTTCTCCCATCTCATTTTCATGCCAGTGAATCAAATTAGAACAGAACAGATACTTATTGACTAGTTTTCTGACATTGCTTTATTCTATTTCAGTATTTTGGCCTCTCTTCACCCCAAAGTTTCTTATTTGGTTTGGATTTCCCCTTCCCAAGAAGATTTGAAACACCTCAGTAGAACCTCCTACCCAATACAATATTATACAGGCAAATATTTGTATTTGGATATAGAAGAGTACCATGGGACTCTTATATATCCATTAAATACAAAGATTTCATTTGTTTAAGACTTCAGCAGAATGTGATTTCTCCAGATCTGAGCACACAATGTTGATCTCATCATTTTGTGCCAGGATCATGGGATATAATCATATCTTAATCCAGGCTCCACTTGGCATCTTTAGGAAAAGCAGAGTTTGGAAAAGCTACTTCATTTCCAGGCTTGCAGGGTGGGGTGGGGGGTTTATATTGCCTGAAATATTCTGAGAATTGTAGTCCAAGAAAGTAAATTATAATTCAAGAAAGAAAGGTCTGAAGAAAAGTAATCTGCTTATTTTGAGAGCAAGTTTGGAGACTGATTGACGCCCCACTCCTCTTCTTGTTTCTCTGAGGCAGCCATGACAATATTCATCTATCCAGTCTGACCTCCTTTGGCTCTATTTCTCTGAGAATTGGCTTTTTTGAAGCATGGGTCACTAGGTGTTATTCAGCCAGGTGGTAATTTTAGCTGTGTGGTTCCTCCACTTCAGGAAGTGTCAACTTGGTGTTGGCTGCTGTGGTTCTCAGAAACATCTTTCTCTTTCATTCTCTTTTATGCTCTCACAGCTGTCTATCATACTTAAGGAGATATTGTGGTTCCAACATACTCCTCCCCCCGCCTCTGCCTCCTACTCACCTTCCGATGTGATGAAATATTCTTTTGTATTGTCTGTTCATGCTAACTGGAGAACTTCAAAGAGGAAGAGTTAAGAAAATCTTCTCTCCCCTGCCACGCTTTTAAATTTGTTTTTAACTTTTCTCTTACATTAGCTCCCCATTGTAATTGTATTCATCTTGAAGGATAAGCACATCTGTTACCTTAATCCCACAATAGGTATGAATTTTCAGCATTTTCACATTTCTATTTTTTTTTAAAAAAAAAGCAGGCACAGCTAAATAGAAAGAAGATATACTTTTTAAGACTACAAATTCCAGAATCCCCCAGCTAACATGACCAGACTCAAGGGTTTAAATGAACCTATTTAAAAGACCTAAACTAGCCCTTGCTTTATGAAAGAATGAATTACTAAGAGGACTAGTAACATGGATTCCTAGGTCTTCCAAATGTGGTTGAGAAGCTGGAACAAATATAGAAAGCAATAAATACATTAGAAAAACTGCAATTCTTTGGAGCTCTTAATCCTAATACTCTGCAAAGACAGGTGTATACCAATGGGGACATGATGCAAAATTAGCACTGGCATAGCTTGGTGCAAGTGGGATAGGGGCAGGGGGCAGAGGTGTGGGGGAAGGGCTATGACATATGTGGGCATGGCTACAGGGCACAGGGAGGAGCTGTGGTACATTGTGGTGGGGCTATGGTACACAGGGGAGGAGCTATGGTATGCATGGGTGTGGCTATGGCATGCAGGGGAAGAGCAATGGCACGTGGGAGTGGGGCTACGGTGTGTGAGGAGGCAGGCAAGGAGGAGTGGCACCCCTAAAAAATTCCACCCACGGTGCACCACCCCCCTCACTTTCCTCATCCCTATGTGACTGAAAATCAAGGAGCTGCCCTACAAATAAGAATTCCATTCCATCCTCCATGAAATTTTCCTTTGCTCACCACATTTCTACCAATGAAATAACTTTCTGAGCAGCAGGGCGGATCATTCTCTCCAAACATTGGTCTTACTATGGAATGGCTTCAGGGGAATGGCTTTTGGCACAGTTTTTCCCTAAGTATCCATTCTGGTACTGCGGAGCTCGTAAGACCCACAAACAACGAAAGAGGCCAGACAACAGGTAGAGTAAAGGTGCTCTGCATCACAAAGCCAGTATGAGGAAACACAAGCAAGATCACTGATGGTGTAGCAGTGACAGAGACACACACTCTTGTGGTTCCTCCTCCATTTGCATCCCTGAATTGTCACCAAGCACAGTTATCATGGATGGTGAAGCACTTCCGGGGGATGTGGGTAGGACCTCTTTATTCACATAGGCTTTTGGTTTTTAACTGGTGATGCATCACCACTCCCTTTCTTGTTATGGTTCCAATGCTTTTGAACTCTTTTAAGTGGTTGATTTTAATGTGATAGATCATTATTTTTAAAAAATTCTCCTTATAATTGATTAGGAGGAAGCTCCATAGAGTAGAGACCATCACTAACAAGGCTCTGTCTTAAGTGCTAGTTGAAATGATAGAGCTTAATGACTGGGCAGAGAGCAGTGCCTCCTAGGACGCTCTGAATACACAGGCAGGTTCAAAAGATTGCAAGGATCTCTGTATGTATGGCCATTTCTGCACTAGACTGTTATAGTGCTATTATTATAGTGCTATACAGTGCTATTCTTCCACTTTCAACATCCTATGGAATCCTATAAGTCTAGTGCAGACATGGCCAAAGTGTGCACACATAATACACATGGACATTTGGAGCTCCTTGAAATGTCATTTAAATTAATTTTAGTTTTGCTCACTAATGTCACCAGGTACTCATATCTAACTGGCCACATATCACTGTGGTGGGCAAAAAAACCCCTTGTAGCTTTAATAAAAGTATATCTAGTAAAAATGACAGTCAGTGCTGCTGCAACAAACCACTTTCATTTCCTTCAGGCTGCAGAGACCTACCAATCTGCATATAATGGAGAGAGATTCGACGCTGGGAAGGACAGCTGTAGTTCAGCATGCAAGCAATAAATCTGAGATCAATGTGTGTTTAGCATTCAATTGATGCTTGCTTTCCTCAGTAACTAAAATTGTTTTTCAAGCCACCGTCATTCTGCACAACGATATGAATTGGTTTGTTCTATCTGACATCAATCAGGGAGGCAGAAAGACATTGTTATAAACCAGCAAAAGGATTCCCTGCCATTTGTGCCAAGAAACAAGGATAATTCTTTCCAAAACATGTGTTATATGGCTAGCTAATTTAGATAATGCCTGAGGTTGATCTTGGAAGCTATGCAGGTTCAGCCCTGGTTAGTACTTGGATGGAAGACTGCCAAAAAATATCAGATATTGTGAGCTTTTTTTTTTTTTTTAGAGGAAAGAACTGACAAAACTGCCTCTGAGTATTTCTTGTCTAAGAAAACCCTATGGAATTAATGGGGTTGCAATAAGTCAACGGGCAACTTGTAGACACACACATGTGATATTACACAGCAATCAGCTTCTTAAGTTGGCTGTTACTTTCCTATGGCTCCTATGACAACATTTCAGTACTCAGTGATCCAATAGGGTCCAGTGACTTGTGGAAAAGGAGCAATCCATAAATTCAGCTACCCCTTATGAGATCAGGCAGAAATGATGGGACTTGATAAAGAACTGCCATCTTTCTGGAGTCTTGCATTCTTTGTTAAGTGCAGTTCCATTGTGATGAGTCTGAGCTGTTCAAGTCTTACCTCAGGCACGAAGTCATATGGTTGTCTGAGATTAATAAACAGAGAAAAATTCATTTGTTTTGCATTTTAAGGCCAGTGCAGGTAATTTAGGAGCTTAGGAACCTGCTCTATACAGAATCCAGTCCTTGGTCCATTTAGGCCAGTGTTACCACACTCTGACTGGCAGTGTTTCTAGCAGGATTTTTTTCCCCTAGCCCTACCTGGAGATCTCATAGTGGTCTACCATCCAACTCCTGAGCCAAACAAATGCTGGTTTGCTTCCAAAATCAGATGAGCCTGTTTGTGTGTCCATTATGTACTGTGGCTGCACTTACCATACCAAATGTGGGGACCAAAATGCAGATCTACTTTAACATTTACATTCCTCCAAATTTTTCAGTGCATTTCTCCAACCAAAAGATGTTTAGGAAAATTAATATATGGTCAGCTCTTCACATCTGCAGGTTTAATTTCACAGATTTTATTATTTTCGAGTAGCTCTAACCCCTACCTCCCCATCTTAGGCACTTCTTTTCCAAGAGAACTTTCCCTCTTGGTGGCTCCAGTAAAAACATCAACCCTTTAAAAATCCCCCTCTGGTCCTCCTTCTCTTCTACCAGCTGCTGCCTAGCCAGCTAAGGACAGCTTGCAGCCCAGTTTCACAGCACTATAAATGTTCTCCTGATGCCAACTCCACACACACAAAGAAGGAAATAGGTGAGAGAGAGGAAGTATAGGACCACCATGCCAACTCACCCTCTTTCCCTCTCCTGACCTGGTTTGGACCCTGAGTGTCCATTCTCCCCACCATGTCTTGGCTCTCTTCCCACAGACAAATGCTGATTTTGATATATGCAGTTTTTCCACTTCTGTGCACCCCTAACCTTGGAAAATGTGGAGGGCCAACTGTATAAAGGAAAAAATGTGCACAAAAATATGTGGATGAATGAAAATAATGTATCGCAAATGGCATTATATTGAGGAAAGTGGCTTGCAAAAAATGTGTATAGGAGGGAAAAATGAGAATGCATTAAAATGTGTTAGAAGAAACATGGCCTCCCAATGCACAAATTTTCATGCAGACTTTAAACCCTCAAAGCAATGTGGAAATGGAGTAAAGTGAACTAGAGGCTGGAAAACTAAGTAACAGAGGAAAACCAGACTTGACAGTTCCATCCATCCCTACCTTTTCTTGGTCAACCTCAGCATCTATTTACAACAGGGCTTGGCACAAGGGTAGTCTGGGAGTTATTTATCAATTTCTTTGTGATTTGCAGTGGTTCAGTAAGGCAGTTTGTGGTAATGTGTTGGTGTTTCTCCAGAAAGGACATGGGGGTGGTAGACTTTTTTAGAGTAAAAGGACATGTGAGATTGTTTCTGGTAATGATCACAGATTTTTGGGCCAAATGCGTACTCAGAGGCAATGACACTGTCCCTTAACTCTTAATGTTATCTTATTAATTTATTTAATTTTATCCCATTGTTTTCCCAACATGGGACCCAAGACAGCTGACAGGATACATTAAAAACAAAGCTTTTGTGTGGCTGCTATGGGTGTAAATCTCTGCCTGTTGTCATCCTCACAGGTAAAGATAAATGATTCCCATAATTTTCTTCCTGCTGTGGGAGAGATATACACAATATTCTCTTAGAAATGTGCACTTGTGAAGTGTTCCAGGGAAGCCTTCTGTGTAGAAATACAGCCTTTTTTCTGAGAAAATAAAAGTTTCTGTGAAGGAAGCAGTGTATTTTATGCAGAAAACACTGTCCACATCTCAGAAAAGATATTTTATGTCCCCAAAATAATGTTTTGGGTGCAGAAAACTTGCATGTACTGAAAACTTCACAAATTGCAAATACCAAAAAGTATGCAAAATGCACAAAAATGACATGTTGCTTTTTAGTATGCAAGGAAACAAATAAAAATAATTATATTATTTTCCATTTCTGTTGCCTGCCTGAATTACTACCTTGGTGGACCATGGGATTCTTATGAAAAAATAAACATAATAAAAATAAACATTCTCTAGCTGGGAATCTAAAGCTGGCCTATCTCTCTTCCAATATGGAGATATGGAGACAGTCTCAGCCTAACTGGCAGATTTGTCATACAAATTAACTAATTGCATGTATCTGAAGTATTCTGAGCATCCCAGAATGCATACCATATAGGCTGAGTTCATCTTTTGCTGTTTAGAGTCTATGTTTATTGTTTCTTTCTTTCTTTCTATCAGCCATGCACTCTTGCATCAATGAGGAATTCGAAGCCTTGCCGAGAGACATCTCCTTGACATTTTTAAAATATATAACACCAATGAATATAATCAGTCTCTGACTAGTTGCACATTGTTCTTTCAGTGTCTGTTTGTTAATTAGCACCAGCAGGGATTGAAATCAGTGGTCTTTTGACTTCTGTACTGATGGTTGTGCTAGGACTTTGCTCAGTGGTTTTCACGTCACCGAGGTTTCTGGTTCAGTGAGTTTTTCCTTTGGACTCATTCCAACATAAGGGTGAGAGGGGAGGGTTGGATTTATGTTTTTTTCTTATGAATCAGATTTTGGCCACAAGATGGATTTTTTTTTTCATGTTGACTTTCTGGTCTTGCTGTCTTAACTAACATCAGCACGCAGGGTTGGAGATCATATGATGAACTGCAGTTACCATTGTCCCTCACCATTGGCTACACTGTCTAGGACTCATGGGAGTTGCATTCCAACAACACCTAAAGGTCTACAGTGTTCCCCAGCCCTATTATAACAATAACAATAACAACAACAACAAAAATCCCACCTTCCTTCAAAAATGGGGATTTTTAAAACATAATACAGCTGAAAACATTCCCCCCAAAATGAACATTATAGTGAGATTAAACTATTGACATTATTACCATGATTTAAAACTATACCTAAAAGCCATACCATTAAAAGATAAGGTGCAACTAAAACAGCTCAGTCTAAAATAATACAGCACCCTCAGACCGTTCTTTAAAAACTTTTTTGATTTGCCAGAATAAAAAGGTCAGCAGGGAGGGGCTGCCACCAAGAGGGACTTCTCTTGTGTCCTCACTAACTGTGCTTGTGATAGTGTAGCCCTGACCTGCACTTTGAGGAGAGCTGAACGCAAAGGGAACAATAAACAGTTGGACACCTCTAGCTTGCAGGTCAACCAAACTCTAAATGCCATCCGTCCATACAGGGCATTTGTGTGGGCGGTAAAACTTACAAATCCCACATTTGGGAGGGGGTAGTTCTGGGGACTGTAGTCAAAATTTATCATTTTCTTTTGAAACTCAGGAGGTGGGCACGGATAGTGGGAAAGCCAGGGTGAGGGATACACTCCTTCTGAGGTAGCACTCAGCATTAGGAGCTGAAGGAAGGGCTGGGTTCCCTTCAGTAGTATCCCTAATGATGGCTACTCAAATATCTGGGCAAAAATAAAAGTATGCAATCAGCCCACTTCTACAGGACTATACTAAGCTCAGATCCTGTCCTTAGGGACCAGTGGTGCCCTCAGGGTAAGACTTTGGGGCAACAGTCCAGGGCCCCAACAGAATGAACAAGGATGGAGCAAACACACCAGGATAAGTAAGTGGTGTATTACAAACATATTTCCACCTTTAAAGGGTCTATATGTGAAAAGGATGTAGGAGTTTTAGTAGACCATAAGCTGAACATGAGTCAGCAGTGTGATGCAGCAGCTAAGAAAGCCAATATGATTCTGGGCTGCATCAACAAAAGCATAGTGTCTAAGTCAAGGGAAGTGATGATACCACTCTATTCTGCTTTGATCAGACCCCGCCTGGGCGCCACAGTTCGGGAAGGCTATTGACAAGCTGGAGCACGTCTAGAGGAGGGAACCCAAAATGGTAGAAGGCCTGGAAACCATGTCCTATGTGGAGTGACTTAGGGAGCTGAGTGGTTTATGCTAGAGAATTGAAGGTCAAGAAGCAACATGATGGCTATATTTAAATTTTTTGAAGAGATGTCATATGGAGGATGGAGCAAGCCTGTTTTCTGCTGCCCCAGAGACTAGGACATGGAGCAGTCGCTTCAAACTTCAGGAGAAGAGATTCCATCTAAACATCAAGAAGAATGTCCTGATGGTAAGAGCAATTCAATAATGGAAAGCACTGCTTTTGAGTGTAGTGGAGTCTTTTTCTCTGGAGGTTTTTAAACAGAGGCTAGATGATTCCTGCATGGCAAAGGACTGGACTCAATGGCCCTTGTGGTCTCTTCTAACTTTGTAATTCTATGATTCTATGTCCAATCATTAAATCCAGGGTCTAAATTTACCTATCTCTACCATGGTTAGTGACTCTACCTAAGCTATGTCTTGAGTTGAGGAAAGTGTTCCCACTTCAAAAATCTTATTGGTGGAAACTTTGTCCCAAGTGAATTTCAATGGGTCTATTGAAAAGTAACACCCATCTATATAACCCAAAGCTGTGCCCCATTTTTTGGTCACCTGAGTGTGACAGAAACAATGAACTGAAACAACTTTTAATGTAGTAGTCATTTTGAGGAGTGCTGCCACTGAAAAGTCCCTTTCTCTAAGTGCTAACTTCTGACACAGGGTAAGAAACTTATAGAAGGGTCTCTGAGGAAGATCTTGAGGTTTCAATATGTATATGGGGCGGGGGGAGATGTTGCTAAATCTTTGTATGAGTTCTGCCTACTTCTAAAGTCATGTGTGTCTAAGCCAACAACTTACATTATGTAATTCTGGGACGAATGTTTTTAATGTTCTTTTTTTTTTTTTTTCACAAACAGGGACTTGGGGGAAAAACATGAGGAATCTTTAACAAAAAGTGAACTCTTGCCTTCTTTAATGAAGGAGAAAAACATATCAGTGTACCTAAACGTTTAAAGGACTTTGATAAGAGTCCTCATTTGTCAAAATATAGAATATCCCCTGCTGAGAAACTAATATTTCAATCAGTGTTCTCTAATAAAGATATTCAAAAAACAGCAGGTTGTTCTTCTAAAAGCTTCTGCCGACATTTTCAAGTGATTACTTGCTACAAATGTATTACATTCCAGGAGAACCCTGATGGGAAATGCTAAACGTGTAAGAATTTCTGGAGGCTCTTGTTAGTGCCAGGAGTAGCAGAAAGTCTGTCAGGTTTTCCATTACAGAACCATGTTTTCTAGGAGAACTCTGCCAGTTGAAACAATATTTTATGAGAGAGTGGGTCAAATGCCCAGAGGAAGATGGTTGTATCAGTATCACTTTAAATTAGGACATTTTAGGTATATAAATATGGAATTCTTTGGACAAAGTTACAAAACTCAAAGCTAAAATAAAAATCTATTTCTAGATTTTGAAGGTGAAAATGGGTTTATTCAAGCACAGGGTCCAGTCTGTTCATCTGTTAGGGTTGTCAGCCAACCTTAAGAAAATACTTTAGCGGGCCTGTTTTAATTTATTTATTTGCTTTGGGGACAGTTGCCAGGAAAATCATGGACAAAATGGAATTCCTGTCCTCCAGTCTCATGTGTGAATATTGGACATTTTTTTTAAACCTCGGGCAATTTAATGTACATATCTCTGTCCTGAAGTCACCATAGACTTCTGAGTCCCATCTCCATTCCTAATATAAGTTTTACTAACTTAGGGCCCTTCCACACTACTTAGTTATAATGCTGTGATTCTGTTTTAATAGCCATGGTTTTCATCCTGTGGAATCCTGGGACTTGCACTTGGGGAAAAGCATTCAGAATTCTCAGCCAGAGAGCTCCTCTATTGCCTCACCAAACTGTAAAACCCAGGATTCCGTAGGATGCACCCATATCATGTAAAGTGGAATCATAGTGCTATAACTGTTTGGTGTAGCCCACCATCCATCCCCTCAATCCACGATATGGGCAGTAATAACACTGCTGTACCTTACAGTGGTCTTGTAAAAATTGCACGGGTCTTGTAAAAAAAAAATGTCTATGCAATGCTTTGAGCAGTTGAAAATACGGTACAAATGTTCAGTTGACTATTATTAAATGATTAAATTCTAATAAGAAACAAAGAAAGGAGTATAGGGATTGTTGGTATCCCCATGATGGTAATGGCAAATGGTAGATTCCATGTCAGTGGGGTGGTGCCTTTGCTCCAGATTGTAGTCCAGACGTTAAAAAAGCCATCTAAGGTGCCGAAACCGACTTGCAAAATAGGTTATTTGGGGTAACCTATTTAAAATAATTTGTTTGCTTTACAGGAGGCCTGTAAGTAGTGAGGGTCCTTTAGGTAAGAAGGCTGATCTCTACTTCCCTTTATCGTCCTGAATGGAAATTGTCAGAATCTTGTTAGGAGCTATTGTTGGAGTCATCCTGGGTGTGCTGTACTGTTAGTCTCTTCAGTTCTATTCCTCTATCAATTTTATTCTAGTTTTTATTGGATACTATTGTATAATATACAATATGTTCTATTGCTACTTGGAATTAGTTCTAATAGATGCTTTTGTACTCCTTGGGGTATTTATTACTGCTCACACAATGCAGTACATTTGGATAGCTAAGTGAAAAGCTTACCTCACTTTCATCTCATTTCCTACTCTCTTGGCTTCCTTAATCCCACCCCATGTTCTGTCTTTCCCCCATTCCTCCCATTCTGCTTCACTGGCTAATGCAACACCCAACCTCATTTTTTTAAAATATGATCTGACATTGGCCAAAACATAGCGCTTTGGATGGAGGTAGTTCACCCATTGAGTCAAGTCATCAAGCAATGAAGCAATACATAACTCCAGCTTCTTATGTTTTATGGAGAATCTACTTTTCATTTCAGGAAGGCTCACTCCCTTAAAGTGGCTATGATATGAGGAATGCTTCATATGGTTGTGCTTTGCTTCTCTAAAACTTAAAGGTTGAAATTCTATACCCAAGTTGGGGGGAAGTCTGGCCCTCCAGATGTTTGATCCACTGAACTAGCTTAATTAATGCAGGAGGATGATGGAAGCTGCAATCCAAGAACATATGAGGAACTACACATTCTCCATTCTTGCCACACTTCCTTATCTGGAAGGAAGCTCCACTGAAGCTGGACTTCTACAGGAACTGTGGGACAGAGGTTCCTAGTGGTTCCCTTGTCAGTGGAACATTGAATTTGCTTCAGGGCTCAGACCAAACGTTAAATGAGCTATCCAAGTTGCTGATCCTGTTTTGGGGAGAGGATTCAGCACTTTGGATAGCTCTTCAGTACAGTTACAACTGGAACCTCAAACAGGCCCACTGTCCCAAAGACTTGGAAGCTCTTTACTGTCATAGGACAGCATAGCCATTTCAGGGGCCCAGTGCTTATCAAGCAAGAGAGAGATAAAGGACCATAATTTTGTAATGAATGTTCCTGGAGTGCCATTTTTTAGAGAGAAAAAATTTCACACCATGAAATAGTTTCTTTCACAATATCAGCTGAAGCCAATGTTCAGTTCACCTCTAAATGTTCAATCATTTCATGTTAGTTAGTGAACAGTTATTTGGGCTATTTCATTAAGATGTGATTGGCACATCTTCATTAAAATGTGATTGACGTATTTCCATACAGAGGATAATTTCAGATTTTGCCTTATGTGTTTTTTTAACGAAGGAAAGAATAATAAACCAGCAATGGGTGATGATGGATAATTTCAGCATGTTCAGACTCAGGTTCTACATAAGGAATTACATCTTAATGAGTAAGCAAAACATCGAGGTAAAAGGAATGTCTACTGGCTGAACACCAAGAGAGCCAGTGTGATGCAATGGTCTGAGTGCTCAACTAGGACTCTGGGAGAGCAGAGTTGGAATGCATTCTCCCTATGCGTGGAAACTCTCTGAGTGGCCTTGGCCAAGCCACAGCTCCAGAGGAAAGCCAGGGCAAATATAAAAACAAATATTGTCAAGAAAGCCTCGTAAGAGGTCACCATAAGTCTGTATCTATTTGAAGGCCCACAAGAGCAAAGGTTACGTCCCAGAACATCCTGACCTGAAACTGACTGACTACAGGAATTAGGCATACATTGTTGATTGTCTATCATCTGCTGATCACTTGTTTAGATGTTGGTTCAGCATATAAGTAATCTACTGCTTCCATGTGCTTCACTAACTAAAAAATTATTCCTGCATCTTTGCAGTTTATATCTCTGTAAAGACAACCTGACAGTTTTGAAAGGAATATAAAGAGTTTAAAAGCGAATAGCTCAGAGCTTCCATTTTGTCAGCATGTCAGAGTGTGGAGAGAATTCTCGCTAAAGCTGTTTCTTTAATTCACCAGTTGGCCTCTGTCTACCTTCTGAAGGGGCAGGGGGCTTTTTCATCAGCAACAACCCACCTATGTGAGCCACTGAGGTGTAGTGGTTTGAGTGCTGGACTACAATTGGAGAGCAGGGTTCAGATCTCACTGGGTGAGCTTGGGAAAACAACACTCTCTCAGCTTCAGAGAGACACATACCCACTCTGAAAGCAAACCCATTTTAAACAAATCTTACCAAGAAAACTCCATGATAGATTCACCTTAGGGTCACCATAAGTCCAAAATGATTTGAAGGCACATAATAAGAACAAAAATTAAACCATTTGGGGTAGGGTAGGAAGGTGAGGACAAAGCTAAGAAAGTTAATAAGACAGGCAGAAACACAAAGCATTCCAGTGGCTCTTGAGTGCTAAGGGACAAGGAATCAGCCTTACACTGGCGGCCTTTTCGCACTACACTGTTATAGTGCTATTATTCCACTTTTAACATCCTGTGGAATTCTGGGGTTTGTAGTTTGCTGAGGCCAAAGAGCTCTCTGGCTGAGAATTCTAAAGGCCCTTCTTTTAAACTGCAAACCCCAGGATTCCATAGGAGGTTGAAAGTGGAATAATAGCACTATAACAGTGCAGTGCGGAAAGGGCCTCAGAGAGGAAGTAACTTCCTCCTCTCTCTGCTCAAGAGCAGCTGGAACTAGGACAGGCCCACTTGCAGAGGAAGGCAAAGGCAAATCCCCTTTGAACAAATCTTACATACCCCAAAAAATTGTGATCGGTTCAGCTTAGGGTCCCCATAAGTTGGAAATGACTTGAATGCATACAGTAACAACAGCAACAACAATATCAACAGCCCATATACAGAAAGAAAGCAGCCCTTCTTATAAAATAAGCCATAGTTGCATTGAGAGTCCCATTCATTTCAGCAAACCCCTATCCAACCCACTCTGCTTTTTTAATCTTGCTATCATTCCAGGAGAAATTCTGCCATCTAAACAAACTCTGTTTCTTGTGGTAGCTGGTGACCCCGATGGCACCTGAGCAAGAATTTTACTGTGGGTTTTAGTCAGAAATGTCAAGGATCTATCCTAGGTGCCAAACACTGTACCCAGGTAGAGTTTGTACTTCAGACATCTCCCTTAAAGTTCAGACTAAAACCCAGAGTAGAGGGGAGCTAGTGCCACTACCTGCTTTGGCCTGAAAAGTAGCTTTTACAGGAAACGTTGACAGAAAAGCAGCCCCTTAAACAGGAAAAAGTACAAACGCAAAGAGTTAAACAGAGTAGTTTGCTATTTGTTGTTTGCTGGAGGGAGAAGAAGCCCTTTTGACTTCTGTTTTGTTTTTTTGTTTGTTTCATTTCTCAAGTTAGCCTGATAGTTTGCTAATAAATTATAGCTTGTGTTTGTTTGTACAGGAGAAATCTCTGTCCATATACCTGTGAGCACCTTTCAGAGAGTCACCTGTGTATCTTAGGACAGCAGGTTATTTTTAACAAGCTGTCACAAAGGTGCTGTTTAAAAATCCTTTTATTATCAGCCGCAGGGCAGCCACCATTTCAATACTGTTTCTGTGTGATTTATTCTGTCTGTTTGGATTTCTCCTTCTACAGGACTGGAGGGGAAAAAATGCAGGGCTTCTATGACCTTGTGACTTTTTCTTTCTCTTCCTTTTGTCACTGAGACATCTTTCTCACCGGTAACCAATTTTCCATATTCATTGTACAAGGCACATTTGGGAACGTTTGGTTGCAGTTGGAAAAATGGTGGGAAAGCAGAATGCTTTCCTTTCAAAACTGTCTCCCCAGATGGGAGCACTTTTACAAGTAGTGATGTTGTGATCCGGATGGGGAATTTCCTTCCACACTGGCCTCTCATGGAAAGAAGCATGGGGAATGAGCTGGGGACAGAACCTGAAATGTGGAGTTATGAATTATGCCTTGAATGAAGCAGAACTGTGTCCTGAATATGGTGATACTTGGCCTTTGTGACTAGGTTTGCCAGAGGAGAAATTGGAGAGGGTTCTTGGACCTTTAAACAGCTGTGTAGAAGAGAGAATTTCAACAGTTGTTGCTTGTCATGCAATGAAATAAGAAGCAATACCTGCTAAAGCTCCCTCTCCTACACAACCAATACAGCAGCTCTTTCCAGTTTTCAATCTGGGAACCTTACTTGTGAATCTATAAGCTTCTCTGGAAATACTTGTATTTAAGGTCAGGATCTAATACTTTGAGTGAAGGATTGAATTTTAGTGTCTGAGAAGGATTAAACAGAAAATACCAAACCAAAAACTAAGCCTAAAGCCTTCCTTCGTTTAGCCACTGACTGAATGTTGAAGAAGTATTGTCAACCTCCACCTTGCTACTTTTCATGTCATACAACAACCCATGACAAGACTCACAAATTTTAGGAAGAATAAGACCACATCAACAAGGGAACAATTTATGCACCCAAGTACATGTGCAGCAGATCTGCCAAAAGTGCAGTGTTCTTTGCCTTTTGAAGTGTACTAGAGTCAAGACTGACAGCCAGTGACTCAGTTGGACAGCTCAGAGTACAAAAATAGCACTTTGAAGTGCATTTCTTTGTTTTTTGGGGGAAAATATTAATCCAGAATGAAAGGCAGGCAGGTGGGAGTGATGGCATTGGATCTACAAAAGGAAAATCTTCCCCATTTAAACCCACTGATATCATTTTTACCACTGGGAAAATGGACCAATTTGTTTCATTCTTTCTTTAGAAACGCTGGAGTTTCAAATAGTTGGGATCTATGTGTGTGTGTTGTTACATTTTCTCACTTACAAATGGATTGTTCCAAGCATACTTCTTGTGCGAGAATACAAAAAAACAAAACAAAAAACCTCTCACCTCAGAAATGGATTGTCAAATATGAAGTTTCATCTTTTGTACTTTATTAACATTTTAAGAAGTGTGACTAAATGTCTTACTTTGAGGAGCAAATTCTATGTCTGAAGGTGTTCTTCACTTCAAGGGCTGCTCTGTCCAAGTCTGGTTTAGAGACCAAGGCCTAAATCC
Organism: Iguana delicatissima; assembly: GCA_948472985.1. Lineage (NCBI taxonomy): Eukaryota > Metazoa > Chordata > Lepidosauria > Squamata > Iguanidae > Iguana > Iguana delicatissima. Next base: position 173,966 of record CAOKZL010001233.1, read on the forward strand.
AATTATTAAACTCAACAAGAGAAGAGCCACTGAATCAATGAAAACTTCATAATCAACACTTAATTTCAATTGATTCAATGGGGCTAATCTTTAGTTGGGACTAATAAATTGATGTATATCTTGGTAAGTCAACATGGATGTAAATGCCCCTGATTCAATAAATTAGGTAGAATTAACTGTTGAATTTAGGCCCAAGAATGGGGAACAGGAACCCAGGATCTAAGTATAATTGCTAGTTCCAACTAGAGTGGTCCCATTAAAACAATGGGAATTACATAAGTGTCAGTTTACCATTCACAATTGATTCAGTGGGTCCAATCTTGCTACGAGTAGCAACATTCCTCAAATTTCCCCATTAACAGATAGCACCTGGAAAATAGTTTGAGCTGTGCGCTTGTCACCTAACTCTATTCCAATCAGAGATGGGGAAAGGGTAGACCATGGGCCTTAGACCTCTGCCCCCCTTTCTTGTAGCCCTTCAGGTCACTCTGAGATGTCCAAAATCCTTGGACCCCCCACGCAGAATCATTTTATGGTTAAAAAAAATCCTAAAATAGTTCCAAACACCACAGAACCATCCCAAAATACAGCAGTTTGCATACCCCATGACCCCTGTGAACTAATGGCCTGACTCAGTAAAAGCACTCAGTAGAAGGCACTGCAGTCCTATATGTTCATATGAATTGATATCTCAAGGAAATCTGTTTAACTAAATTTGCAGCATTTCTATAGTGTACTGCAGCAACTTTGTTCTCTGGGCAGTTCACAAAACTAAAGTAGTAAATGCAACAATACAATTCAATATCATAAAACAGCAAATTGCAGTATAAATTTATGCTACACCTAAAGTAGACAAGAGTTACACAGTTTGTGGCCCATCAAGCTGGCTTGCCACAAGTTTGGCAAATAGCTGATGGAGTGCCTTTTGTTTGGTGAGTCGCAAGTTGCACAGAACTGAAATAAATTCTACTAAAGCTTCCAGAAGGTGGGTGCTTTTGAAATTACTCAAGGTAAACCCTCACTACAGAACTCTGTTTTGACTTATTTCATTGTGGCTCTCAGTTTGTCACTAGTAGGTGGGATATAGTAATTTTGAGTTTTGGACAAATAGCCTGGGAGATCAGGGTTTGAATCCCCACTCACTGATGAAAGCAAGTCACACTCTTTCAGCATCAGATGAAGGCAAAGGTAAACCTCCTTTGAATAAATCTTGCCAAGAGTAAATTAAATATCCAAATTAAAAAAGGATAGTTTTGGGAAGCAAATTTGTTCCATGCTATCTAGCTACCCAAATACCCATCTCTATTCTCCTATCTGTTCATATTCATCTGTGTGCAACATCATTTTCTTTTAGGAACTTTTATATTCCACATTTCATCCTTTGATCAAACGCCCAAAGAATAAAGTAGTAATGAAAAGTTTATCGCCATTCTCAAGCTTACTGCTTAATTAACTTGTGATAAATCTGTCAGTTTAACTTTCAGACTAACTTGTTCCATGATCCAAATTGTCAGCCCTTCATGCATTCAAAGCTGATAGATTATCTTAATTTTGTAAAGTCATATGAATCATTTGAATTTCATCATGTCACATTTTGAAATGCTTTTTCCCCCTCCCCACACAAATGCACACATAGCTCCAGGAAACATTACAACTTGTTTCTGTGACTAAGTGTCTGCTCTTTGTGTACCGTAGCCAAAAAAGGTGATAATGAGGTTTTTTAGCAGAATCTGCACCACTTACTGGAGTTGAACAGGGTGAATGCAAAGATCTGAATAGATTCCAGCCACTGGGAAGTGGAGGGAAGTGAAGGTTGTTTAAACACTTTAGATGGAAGATAAACACTCTGAAAATGAGGACAATTTCTAGTCTATTAGTCTGCTTTGGATCAAGCAACAACCAGAGAACAGAAAGCTTTGCACATTACGACCAACTATTCCCCTACGCTCTGCATTGCAGCTAAACAAGATGCTGCAGTGCCTAAGAATTTATGTGTGACTGGTAGACTCCAGGTTGGAAAAACACACTTTCCTTGGATTCAGCTGTCAAAGTCTTAGGAAAACTGGCCTGAAATTAGGGCTGCCTATGCTCTGTGGAAGCTTTAGTGAATTCATTATATGGTTTAATCACAAAACAAGGGATTAATAGGTTCATTTCAAATAAATATGCAGATTGCCCAGACTTCAGTATACAGGCTAATTCGAGCCATTGAAAAATGGTCTGTTTCCATGGGACAGAAAGGGACTAGAGGATGGCTTTTATGTTTTGTGTTTTTTAAAGTCCTATTATTGGTAGAAGAAAAACAGTCTCTGTGAATAAATGGTTCTGTCAGTAGAAATTTACCCTCCTCTGTTAAAAGCTGCTCTCATCAATTAGGCAAAAAAATTTTTTAAAAAAAATTGCTTAAATCTTTCTTCCTATTTGAAACCCCTGGCATTTTGCTCAGTAGTTGTTTTGGCCACCAGATCTCTGAAACAGTGATAGCTGGTGGCTCCCTTGTCAATGATGTGGTGAGCCAGCTCCAGGTTTTAGGTGTAGCTTTAAAGGTGCTATCAAAGGTGTCGAACATTTTTTGGAAAAGCGAAGACTAAAACCTGGAGCTGATTCATTGGGTAACTGCCACGGAAGCCACCAAGCACCACTGAAGACCCCAGGAAAAGAACTTTGTCACCACTCATTACATGACTTTTGAAATGGGACTTCATTCTACACTTGTTACTAAAAAAAAAAAACCCTCCCAAACCCAATTACAAGTAATTATTTTACATTTAACTTGTTACTTCCCAGCAGTGGCCCAGGAACTAAGACCATTTCTGCACTAGACTGTTATAGCACTATTATCCCACTTTCAACATCCTATGGAATCCTGGGGTTTGCAGTTTCTGTCTAGTGTGGAAGTGGCTTAACTGCCTGTAGTAACCATATCCTGATTGTAGTGTCATGAAGCTTGTCCATTTGGTAAGTTGCTTCAGTTGATCAGCTTCCTAGATGGAAGCTGCAGACATGGGAAGCAATTAAAAAGAGATTCTTTGCCACTATTCCTCATGTCTTATCTGCAGGCTCAATCAATGGAGCTGTTTTCCAAGGGTGCACACTGTGGCCTGGTCAATGCAGAGCTGACGGAGTTCAAAGGCAAAAGGTGTGATAGAGCAGCTGGCTTGAAAAGACCATCAGCTGAAAAAGTGGCTTCCTCCTGAACGCCAAAAAATAAGAATAATAATGCATTTTTTTTCCACCAGGGGCATGGCTGGAACGCCAGGAGTCACTAAAAGTCTAATTTTGCCTGCAGGGCTTTGATTGCAGCTAATGATATGAGAGACAGAAAGAAACCAGGTTGACTGACAGCTCCCAAGCTGAGCCATCACAGCAGGACAGCTGAGGGTGGAAAGCTTGTGTATTTATAAGCAGAGCACATTAATGTGAGAGAAGAAGAGGCAAGGAATATCTAACAGTGCTATGGGGATGTGACCAAGTTGTGAGACCGCAGGATGCGGCAGGGGGTGTAGTTTTCCATCTCTGAATATTGTTCAGAGGGGTAACCAAGTTTTGGAGAATTTTCAGATTTCAAGGGGAACAAAAAAGAGTTAAGACCAGAGATATATCTTAAGGTACCTTCTATCCATCACTTCCTGGAAACCCAAGAAAATATTAATGCAGTATCTTAAAGCTTCATTCTGAATGTTGTCCTCCTCTTTAGAAAAGAAAAAAAAAGACACAGATCTTTCGTAACAAGTAAGAAACATAATGACAAGAGTAAGTGAAAAATCACAATACAGCTTTAACAAAAATCAAGTTTACACAATCAAAACAACATCTGCTAAAAAGATGTTTTCATAATTCTCAGTGGGAGGATGGAGGCTGCGAGCGTGGCAGACCGCTGAACAAGATCTTGGCCTTAATCAGTAAACGTGTGTTTTATTTATTTATTTTTTTAAAAAACCTTCTCAGTGAGCAAAGAAATTTGATTAAGTGTGAAGTAGAACTGGACCTGAAATTCACCTCTAATGATCCATCAAGGGGAATTTGGAGGTTTGTGCTCGGGAGGAATTCTTATGTAATTCTCCAGGTACAAAGTTTTGATCACACTGATAACTTTTCCAGGGGAGTAGGCTGTAAACATCTCCTCCTCCTTCATGCTATCATCATCATCATCATCATCATCATCATCATCTCTTCATTGAGGACAAAATACTGCCAATGAATGTCTGATCTTTCACTGTTCAGTATTATGTGATTGCAAGCATACCAGTATGTCTAATACCTTGAGGAAAGGAGCAGGACCTTACTCACAAGGCCTGCCCCACTATTGATTTGACTATCACCCATCTTTCCCTGCTTTTGGCCACATCTCTGTCTCCCTATAGGAACCAGCTAGAACCCTAAGATCTACAGATGAAGACTTTCTCTTGGTCCTGCTTCCATCCCAGCCTCGCCTGGTGAGAATATGGGAGAGACTCTTCTCAATGGTTGCTCCCATCCTGTGGAACTCTCTTCCAAAAGATGCTAGGCTGACCCCTTCCCTGCTTAAGCAAAGACATTTCTTTTCAAGGAGGCTTTTAATGGAGGAACAGGGGAGCTTTTATTTATTAAACTTTTTTTTAATGCTATGTATCTATCTATCTATCTATCTATCTATCTATCTATCTATCTATCTATCTATCTATCTATCTATCTATCTATTTGCTTCTCTGGAAACTATCTTGGGTCCCACTTTGGGAGAGAAGACAACACAGAAATACAATCAATCAATCAATAAACAAGTAGGGGTTACACACAAACGCATGCATGCACAAACACAGCTTCTCCATACAAGGGGAAACCCTGAAGATTGGGACACATATGGAAAACCTCTAGGTCCAGACAGCCCCTTCATGTGACTACCAAATATGCAACCAGTGGCAGTTGCAGTTCCACCCAATGGGACTAACAGGCTTCCAGCAGCAGTGTTTACCATGAGTGCAGGTCCATCGCCACTGCACAAGGTTGCTTAAAGCTTCCTCTAGCCTTGCACATGGCCCTGGTGCTCTACATGAATAACATCAGCCGTGAGAATCTCCAAGATGACTTCTTTCACTGCTAGCACCTGCCCTTATAGGAACAGCTGTGTTGTCTGCTTCTTCCAGATGGAGTGGCTTTTTCAAAATGGTTGGGGCAGTGGCTGAAGGGGACGAACACTGCAGTAGCTCCTGCAGTATGATAACATGTTGCAAGGGGGTTCACAACAGCAGCTTATCAAGTAAAGATTCAGACACTAGGGCCATTTCCACACTAGACTGTTATAGCACTATTATTCCACTTTCAACCTCCTATGGAATCCTCAAAGGCCCTTCCCTAAAATGCAAACCCTAGAATTCCATAGGAAGTTGAAAGTGGAATAATAGCACTATAACAGTCTAGTGCGGAAATCGCTTTGGAAAAGTAGCCACTCAACAATAGTCATCTGAAGCCATCCATATGTTAACATTAAAGAATGGAATTCTTCAAAAATAACAGATCAGAGCCTGGCAAAAAATTACTTTTTTTTTCTGGACGACAACACGAACAATCTCCTAACTATCATGGGGAATAGTCATGGTGGTTGATGGATTCTGGGACTCATCCTACAAACATTAACTTGTCCAAGCTCTATTAGAGATCAAAGACCTTCATGCATTATTTCATGCATTCATGTTTGCTAGTAAGCAACATTGTTTCAGGCATCTTTATAGAATCATAGAGCTGGAAGAGACCACAGGGGCCATCGAGTCCAACCCTCTGCCATGCAGAGGGAATACACCATCAAAACCTTCCTGACAGATGGCCATCCAACCTCTGTTTAAAAACCTCCAAAGAAGGAGACTCCACCACACCCTGAGGCAGCACATTTGAAGTGTGGTGGATTCTCCTTTTTGGAAGCATTTATATTTGATAGTAAACAAATAGATATTCCTCACATGTGTGAGACTACATAACCTATGATGAGGACATCTGACATGGTTTTCCAGCTTTCACATTGTTGCTATTCTTGTTTCAAAAGCAAGAATGAGGGTACCAAACTGTGCTTGCTGCTGTTACTATTGTTAGAATGAAGTCCTAAATTAGATTTCATTGATGGGAAGGCTGAGGTTTTCCTCTAATAGTCCTGAACTGCATTAACCTTGAGTAGTATGGCCCCATCTGTAGTCTGTGGAGAGCCACTTAGCAGCATCACATTCCCCATTGCTGTCGCTCTGGCCTTACTGGCAATAGGCCTGCAACAAGACCATTTTTCTTCCAAACCAATGACTTGCCATCATTCCCAAAAGGCCTGCTATATCTGAGGAGCAAGTGGATTCAGTGAAAAAGCAATTGAGAGAGAAGGGGACTTGCCTCAGCAATGTAAATAATGTGAATACATTCAACTGGTCTTGCTTGTGTTCTCGTGTCATTCTGGGCTCATGTGAATGATAAGCTATCAAGAGTAAAATGACATTTGAGTGAGACAGAGAAGCAGTGAGGTCATGGTATATGCCATTAACATCCTAGTAAGCAAATGTCAAGCTGTCATATCCCAGAGCAGAGACATTACTTCACCTCTAGAAGCCCCAGGGACTATACAGCTCAAAGGGTCAAATGAGAGGGGTGAGATATTAATGGATCTCAGGCACAGAGTTAGGAGAAGAAGGACAGTGACAGTCTCCTAGAGTTAACTATGTTGCAATAGCAACACCAACGGCATGGGATTACAGATAGAATGAAAATGGCAGCCTAAGGATTCATTTGTTGCTGGAGTAATTAAGAGATGCAAATCTTGGTAAATTTTGTTCTTACAGGCAAAAACAACTAATTTTATCATATTTTACCATTTTTCACCACACAGTTTCCAAAGAGTTTTCGTACCTCAGGACTTATTCTGTTATGTTGTTATTGTGTACCTTCAAGTCGGTGATCCTATGGCGAACTTTTTATGGAGTTTTCTGGGGCTTAGAATAGATGTGCCCAAGGTCACTAAATGGATTTCCATGTGAGGAATTGAACACTGGTCTCCAGTGTTGCAGTCCAATGCTCAAACCATTCTGTGCCCTTCCCCAAAATTCCATCTAGTTTTTTCCCCCAGAAAACAGCTTTTTCTATGCAGAAAACCATTTTTTAAAAAATAAAATAAAATACTGTGTACTTTTTTTAACAGTATTTCCTGGTAACTGAGTTCATGTTGCTTTGCCAAGCCTTTGCTTTGTAGATTCAGTTCTTTGTCTGCTAACCATTGGCCATTGGCCACCATTGGCCATGATTCTACAGGCCCACCATGTTGTTTGCTGCTGATCATTCCATTGGTTATCACAGTTGGTTTAGGGACAGAGAGGGGTGCCAAGACTCTCTTTCCATCTGACAAGGGTTATGAAGTGCAGCCCCCTTCCCACATTCACTGCAGTGGTGATGCCCATGTTCACAGGCATCATAGAGGAGGAGGAACATGTAGGAGTTGGCTCCATTGCCCCCTGGCAGAGGAAGATGCAGTGGCAGATACAACCTTTCCTTAAGAAAATGTTGGTAGTGGTGGTAGAACCTATACTCCCCATCCAGAGAAAAGTGATCCCCACAATAGGAGGAGGAGGAGAAAGGCAGCAACTGCCTTCCCTCCAACACCAGAGAGACTGGTTTTATTGTACAGAGTTAGCCGTTTTCCGAATGCCAGTTCTGAGAACCTCAGAACTAACTTTATGGTAACATTGATTAGGAAAATCACCTGTACTACCAGCTAGGCTGGCTAGATGATTCTGTCAATGTAACTTTCTCAGACTCTAGCCTTCACTATGCTGGTTGGGGGATTCTTCAACTGGAGTCAAAAAGCATAAAGTTTCCAAACTCTGGCTAAAACCAAATGTCATTCTTTCCTTTACCGGTCAAACCTTCAAGATCATTACTTTTAAAAAAATAAAACTCTGCATCCTTTTAGAAAGACAACAAGGAAGCCTGAGATCCTAGCCTGTCAAGTGCATCTTTTAAGAAGATGCTTGCTGGTTTTTGAAAAAGTGAGAAATGAATTATTCACTCTGAACACCTTCTGCATTTAAACTGCTCAGGGTGCTGAGCACTTCTCTTATCTGAAGGACGCACTTTGTTCTATAAATAAAGCAGGGGGTTTACTAAAAGGAGAGATGTTTAAAACTTCTGCAAAAATAGGAACACGGACAAAGAACAGAATAACCCAAAAGTTAGAAACAGCCTACTTTAAAGAGTGAGGCTGATATCAAGAGCACATTCTTTTCCTCCTCAGTCCCAGTTTCAGCTATGAGCCTTCGTGCGGATGAAGTCAAAAGTAACCATTTTGAATCCTGTTAGGTAGAAAGGTGGAACATAAATTAAATATAAATAAATAAATATCCACACAACCACGGATGTGCTGAAGTGCTTCAAGTATGATTCTTCCCCTCTGTATATTGATGACTAGAGTACTGTTGGATATCACATTAGTGTTCCTATGCTGGAATACCCCCAGTGAAGGGAAAATCCAATATGAAGAATGGTGCTCCTGTGCACAGCGAAATGGATATCTGCCACTGGTGGTATGCAGCTTTTTGTGGGCAGGACATGGTGAGGAGGAGTCAGCTTTGGATCCGAATCCAATCTAGCACTCTCTCTGCTACTCCATTTGGCCTAATCTCAAGTCGTGTTTTGCTTCTAAAGCCATCTGTTACAAAGCTGGTAAAGATGGTAAACAAAATTGTTCAATGCTGCACCTCTTGCTAGTGGGGCTATGTCCATGGGATGGTGAATCCACTTTGGGCTTTAAGTTGTACTTTAAAGGAGCTATCTAAAGTGCTGAACCCTGTTCCCTTTCTGCAACTTGGAGCACACTTACTACCCCAATTGACACAGCAGCTACCAGTGTCCGCTGCCTTTTGCCCTGGCCAACCGATGCTCAGCTTGGAAGAGTGATAGATCTCCCACTTCACTCAGAAAGGCCTTGCCTTTTTTTCCTCATCCAAGGCTTAGAATCACTTTTTAAATGCTTCTAAAGAGCAGCTAAAAGTCAGAGATGGTAAGCCATTCTTTGCCTGGCACCAAAGAGAGTACAAGACATGTATGAGGTGTGTGACTTGTGAGAGGGCATTTCGTGATTGGCAATCCCATCACTCTTACACCCACTTGCCAGATCTCACTTGGCAGAGGCCTGCAGATATAAGAGCTCTCAACCCAAAAGGGAATTTTTGGCTGAAAGAAATCCTTGTCAAGAATGCATGTTCCTAGACACAGCACCCTTTACCTTGATATGTTCTGTTGTAACATGGCTTGATGTTCTGGTGATGTTTTGTATTAATCCATATTCAGAACAATTCAAGAAATATTCTTCTCCACTAGGAGCAGGTCTTTAGTAGAGCTAATGGGTTTTCTTTGTCCATTTAAGACAAAGTCATCCAGCAATATATTTAATCACATCACGGACAGAGCACAATAATACTCTGTCTTGGGGTTTGGGACGGGGATTAATTTCTTTGCAGCAATTATGATGATTCAAAGCTGTACTCTGACAATATTGGTAGCAAAATTTATTAAAACAAGAACAATTGCTCCATTGTCATCACACTTATTTTTTTTTAAAAAAAGACTCCATTTCACCTCCCCAAATTGCTTTATTTTTTTTCTTCTCTTTTTCTTAATGTCTGTCCTCTCTCTCTTATCAGTAAAAAAACAGTGCCAAACATGTCTTGAGAAACTTCAGTTCTTCTAAGTTAGTCATCTGCCCTCCTGCTGGCTTTTATGACTTCATACACCTCATTTGCAGATGCATTAGAATGATAAATAATAGACTAACATCAACACGCTTAACAGTGTTGGCCCTAGATGAAATATGAAGGAGATTGTCGCTGCATTTGCTTACCCTTGCTCTCTGGGTGCTTAGTGTTTTATTTAAATTTTTATAAATGACCATATTACTGCCCACCCCACCCCACCCCACTGTTCATATTTCCACCTCAAATGCACTGGTTTTGTAGAAATTGCCTGGCCTTGCTTAATCGTAGCAAATGCCCAGTGAGTGAGAAAATGCCACCTACAGGTTAAGAAAGTGAATGACATTAATCCAATTCTCACCAATTTTTTTCTCCTGAACATCAAGGCCGAAAGAGAAAGAGAGAGAAGAAAGGGAAGGGAAGGGAAGGGAAGGGAAGGAGGAGCTGACAACTAAATTTCCTTACATTCTTTCCTTTTTACTACTGGAACCTATAACTGAATCACAATTTAACCAATTAGGTAGATTGCCCCTTGAGGACAAGTAGGCACAATTCCAAGCCATCCTTTTTTGAAAAACAGCAAGAGGGAATATCTCAGCTGCCAGGAAATCTTTAAAACAAAGATAGGCAATTTGTGGTATTTTAAGTGCTCTGCAACTACAAATCCCATCATGCCCAGCCAACATAGTCACTTACGAGGGATGGTAAGAGTGCCCATCCAGCAGCATATGGAGGGCCATGAATAGTTTACTACTTATTTAAAAAATCCCTCAGAATGAGCTTTGCTTCATCCTTTTTAATAGCTGAGCCGCATATCAAAACCAAGGTGTTAAGTGGCATCAGAGGCCTTCACACAAAATACAGACACATAGAACCTGAGTGGTGTAATGATTTTATGCCCATATCCATCAAAATCCCAAACCATTTAAAGTTTTTATTTTTTAAAAAAACCCAAACTTTCATTTTTGTGTTCCTTGAGTACCCCAATTTACATTTTTGTACACATCACATCTTCAAATACACATTTTTTGTACACACTGCAGTAAGTTTTTTGAGTGAAATCTCAGGACATTTGGAGAAGCACTGGAGAACATCAGTGTCTGGATTAGGAATGTGAAGAAATCTCGGCATTGTTGAGATTCCATTCAAGATTCTACATCATGGTGAAATAGCACCTAGAGGGTTGTCTGACCCACTTCAGGGAACTTTTTTTCTGGAGAAAAGCCAGACACTAGGTTGTGTTTAAAAAAAAAAATCTCATCCTGGCTTTTGTGATTTGTGCAAAATGTATTTTGCATAAAACTCCTGACTCTGAGCAAAATTGGTATCTTTTTCTTTGTTAAGCTAACTACACAACACAGCTGATGATCACAAGGAACTAAACAGACCACCCAGTGCCACTACTTTGGCTCCAAGGCAAAAGTCATCACCTGTGACTCTGTGACACTGGTTTTTTTTCAATACTGCCCATTTTAGAGAAATTCTGGAAGAGCATTCACAAAAACATACACATTTTCTATGAGACCAGCCACCCAAAACCCCCATCTCATGGTACCGCATGCGGAGGAGAATTTTATGAGAAAAAGTATTTCATTTGCCATGTGAAGAAAAAGCAAATTAGGATTTACACCCCTAGATCTGATTCATGTATTAGTATAGGAAGTGCAAATGTGGTCAAATCTCTTTCAAATGTGGACCAAATTCCGAAATTCTCTGCATGGAGGCTGACCTGGCCAGGAAGTTGCTGGTGGAAATCATTGGGTTGCTGCTGTTGTGTGCCTTCAAGTTTTTTTGACTTATGGTGACCCTACGGTGAATTTATCACAAGGTTTCATTAACAAGATTTATTCAGAGTAGGTTTGTCTTGTCTTCCTCTGAGGCTGAGAGAATGTGACTTGCCCAAAGTCACCCAGTCAGTTTCCACGGCTGAGCAGGGATTTGAACTCTGGTCTCCAAAGTTCTAGTCCAACACTCAGACCACTTCACAACACTGGCTCTCTAAACTCATATGGTATTAGGTAGGTATTTGGAGAGTGAACACATGCCAAATTGATACAAGCCAGGAACTGATTTGACTGATCGGTTCACCCTTACTACAAATTAGGATCAGAGCTTGAAAAATTTGAATTGCAACCCACAGCATCACTCGCATAACACGACCAGTGACCATTCTGGATGAGGAATTCTGGGAGTTGTAGTCCAAAAAGATTATTTTTGCAATATCTAATTACTGGTAACGTTTTCGGTGGAAGGAGAAGGCTTGGCTACAGCTATACCGGAGCAGAAAGCTTTGATCAAGAAGGGAGAAGATTTCATTAACAGCATGAAATCAAGCTATGACAACCAATGAACCATAATTCTTCAGTCTAGTTAAGATGCAGCGTGCTGTTTCTAAAACAGCAGAGGTGAAGCATTAAATGACCCTTCTTCTCATCTGTCAGTTGGAATCCTGCCCTTCAACAGTTTATCCTATATGTTCTTCTATGAGCATTCATACTCCTTCACTCCAAAAGCCCAATTACAGTGCAGGTTCAAATTACATGCCCATTTGCCAACAACAACAACAAAATCCCTACATTACTAAGAAACCATAGGTTGTATCCAATGGCAGGTGATGGCTTCCACATCAGTGGTACAGTGACTCTATTCTGGGCTTAAGTCCAAACATTAAAAGAGCTATCCAGATTGCTGAATCAGTTTGAGAGTTATGATCCAGAGTTAGACAGGTTCTTCAAAGGTCAGAGCACAGTCCCTATCCCAATGACAGGAAAGCCACAACCCCTCCAATGGTTGGATCCTGATTAAGTCATATTTGAAGTATAAGACCCACATCCATTGATGCCAGTGACATCAGTGAGTGTGCGTCTAAATATGGTTCACTTCGGATCCAACACCATAATTTCAAATGTCAACATCAAATCTTTAATTTTATAAAGTGAGGGTGATTACTAGAGAAATATTTGTGCATGTCTTAATTGAGCTAATGGAACAACATTTTATTTTCTGGGATAGCAAGGAGTAGACATTAATTATTAGTTGTTGTCCTCTCAAATGTCAGAGGCCAAGGAAGACTCCCTGGATGCAACAAATAAATGAAGCACCGAAACACAGAGAAACTGCAGGAGAAAAAAAAAGTTACAGGAGAAAGAGAACTGACTGTGACTGTATCCCGATCTATCAAATTATAACTCAGTTCTCTTTGCACAGCCGAACAGTTCCACTCTGGAAGCAAACGTTGTGACAACTCACATTAGGCAGAGCGAGACAGCCTCGGCAGACATCTGATCTGGAGGAGCTGTGAAAGGGCACCAAATGGTCAGTTATTTCAGTTTATTATTGTTGCATTTTGACTGCCAAGGAGGGAGGGAAACAGAGTTTGGAGGTAACTATTTTGAAATAATGGGTTACAGACAATTAATTCCGTTTTTCAATAACAAAGTCATAACCAAAAGCCCTTCCACACCATGTAGTACAATACTGCTTTAACTGTCGGTGGTTCCATCCTATGGAATCCTGAAGTTTGGAGCTAAAGGAGGGCCTCTAGTTATGGTACAACTGAAACTTGATTGGTGATACATGCCTTTCATGATGTAACTATCACTCTTTTAGTTACTTTCATGGTTATGGATCATATGGCCTCAATACTTGGCTGTGTTTTACATGCCAGGGAAACAACTTGCAACTTCTACCTTAAAAAAAAAGAGTAGTAATGTAGATTTATTTTTTGAAATTGTGACTACAATGGTAACCAACTTACCTTCATAATATAACTATTGTTAATTACATTTAAAAGGTAATTCTGAGGGACTTTTTAAACAAGGGAAAAGCCAGACACCAAACTGTGTTTTTTTTAAAAAAAAAAAAAAATCTTACCCTGGCTTTTGTGATTTGTGCAAAATGTATTTTACATAAAACTCCTGTCTCTGAGCAAAACTGAAATCTTTTTCTTTGTGATGCTAACTGCACAACACAACTGATGATCACAAACAGCTAAACAAACCACTCAGTGCCACTACTTCGGCTTCAGGGCAAAAGTCATCACATGTGACTCTATGGCCATTTCCGCACTATGCTGTTATAGTGCTGTTATTCCACTTTCAATCTCCTATGGAATCCTGGGGTTTGCAGTTTAAGAGGGGCCTTTAGAATTCTCAGCCAGAGAGCTCTTCGACCTCAGGAAACTACAAACCTCAGAATTCCACAGGAGGTTGAAAGTGGAATAATAGCACTATAACAGTGCAGTGCGGAAATGGCCTATGATTCTGTGGTTGTTGTTTTTTCAATACCGTCCATTTTAGAGAAATTCTGGAAAAGCATTCACAAAAACATACACATTTTCTATGAGACCAGCCACCTAAAGCCCCCATCTCATGGTACCTCATGCTGTGGAGCATTTTGTGAAAAAGGTGTCTCATTTGCCATGTGAAGAAAAAACAAATAAGGATTTACACCCCCAGATTTGATTCATGTATTTTTCATATGGCATGGTTTCTTAGGCCCTTTTCACATGGCATTTTCCATGCGAAAGAAGGCCTGGAGTGTCATGCGATTGTGAGGAGCAATCTGCACGACGCGCTCACAATCATGCAATGCTCCAGGGGCCAGCAGGTGCCGATTGCACACCTTTTCATTTTCGGCTAGAAGCCGAAAATGGTGCATGATCGCGTATTGCTCCCGGGCTCCGTGCGCACTTACCTGGCGTGCGGAGCCTCCGGAGCCATGCCGGTTGCACTTCCTGCCCCAGCACAACCTGAGAAGGTCCCAGGCTGCACTGTGGAAGGAAGAGGTGGGGTTCTCTCATGAGCAGGCAGCTTGTGCAGAGCCAAAGGACCCCGGATGTGAGAGCCTCTCGGCAGAGGCTGCTCACGCGATCCCCGCACCCCAGCGTCAGAAGACAGTAAGGTGCAGAAAGGGCCTAGGCCTTCTACCATTTTGGTCAGCCTCCTCTAGACATATTCCAGCTTTTCAATATCCTTTCTGAACTGTGGCTCCCAGAACTGGACACAGTATTCCAGGTGAGGTCTAACCAAAGCAAAATATCACTTCCTTTGACCTAGACACTATACGCTTGTTAATACAGCCCAGAATCACATTGACTTTCTAACTGCCACATTACACTGCTGACTCATGTTCACCTTGTGGTCTACTAAGACTCCTAGATCTTTTTCACATGTACTGTGCTCAAGCCAGGTGTCACCCATTTTATATCTGTGCATATAACAGAGATATAGATATTGACTAGGAGTCAGTGGAATATTACAAGTGCAAAAGGATACACAAACCATGAAATAGGGACAAAAGATCAGGCATGGGTGGTAAAGTTATTCTTTAAAGATATCAGTTGATGTTCACGTTGGACAATGAACCCACAAAGCCTTTTCTTTTCTCTTTCTGCAGTGGTGTGTGCACAGGTAGAACAATGTAGGCTGAATACTTTTCAGATTCTTTTTTAAATCATGCATGAAGGTATGAGTCACCATTCTGCAATATGTTCAGTGAGCTGTAAAACATAAAACAAAATAAGATACCCGAATAAAACAAACATCATAAATGCCATCAGACAAATGGGCCTCAAATTCCTATTTCCATCCCCACCACCCTCAATTATGCCTTTGTACCCTTACATTCCAGTGTGCAATTACCAGGAATAGGACACTGACAGATATCGCCAGGAGCTGCTAGGACCTGCTGTGCACAACTGCCCCATGTGGTAATCTAATGAATTGCAGCTGGCAATTTCTTGGCAAATTACTTCCCAATCCAGCTGTTGGAGCTTCCTGGACAGCAAGGAATATAAGAAGACTTCTTGTTCTGGTCTAGCCTTGCTTAACTCCTGATGAATTTTTGGATCATTGACTGATCTTTGGTCTTGCCGGCTGGCTTGTCCTCCACTCCTGATTTTTTCCCCCAGCCCTGATTACGAGTTATCCCTGAGATACACTTTCCTTATCCATGGCCATTTCCACCCTGCACTGTTATAGTGCTTATTATTCCACTTTCAAAATCCTGTCGAATTCTGGGGTTTGTAGTTTACTGAAGCCAAAGAGCTCTCTGGCTGAGAAGTCTAAATGCCCCTCACTAAACTGCAAACCCCAGGATTCCATAGGATGTTGAAGGTGGAATAATAGCATTATAACAGTGTAGTGTAGAAATGGCCTCTCTCTTTCTTTCTGTCTCCTGGTTTTAAAGTACATGTCCTGAGCAAGGAGTGGAAAGCAGAGTTCTCTTCACCCAACACAGATGCCTCTATTTGTGGATTGATATGTGTTTTTCAGGAGCATAGCTGAGGCCAAGTGTTAAGGCTGGATCAGGTGAATGGCATCCCACTATTATACCACAAGCAAATTGGATAGGTAGTTTCTATGACTTATCCTCAAAAATAAATCTCAACATATTCATCTAAATCTTGACAGTATAATAGAGATCAAACTTAGGGAAATGCTAAGTTTCTTGAAATAATAATCACCATTTCCTATTACAAACAGGGAGCACATTATTTATTTATTGGAGTAAGCATATGTGTGTACACACACTAAGGTGCCTCTTTGTGTGACATAAAAGAAATACCCTGCATCTCCTCTTGATTCAGGCAGCTAAATTCTCAAAGCCCCTGCCATCCGTTTCATGCTGCAAAGCTCTACAGCTTTCAGTACATGATTCATATCATTTCGCCTTCTCAAATTGTAATCAAAATGAAGGTCCCAATAGGTGTGACTGGTTGCCAGTGGGGACTTTGTTGCACGATATGTGAACAGTTACTTCAGTTGCTTAGACGATTTCCGCACTACACTCTTATAGTGCTATTATTCCACTTTCAACATCCTCTGGAATTCTGGGGTTTGTAGTGAGGCCAAAGGGCTCTCTGGCTGAGAATTCTAAATGCTCCGCTCTAAACTGCAAATCCCAGGAGTCCACAGGATGTTGAAAGTGGAATAATAGCACTATAGCAGTGTAGAGCAGAAACCGCCATAGTCTCCATGTGTTTATCCTGGTGAAGAGACATATGAGATTTTGGTCTACCAGTCTGTCATGGACGAACATTCAACTTCAAAAAAGTGGTGAAGCTGCTAGGATACCTCGCACTGTCCATATTGCCAAAAAAACACATCTTTTAAGGAGGTGGTTCTTAATAGTTGCCATTCCCCAGCACTTTGGAGCTTGAGAGAAGACAGAAAGCTTTTAAAATTACACTGGATGTGTCCATTCTACACAGTTATAGCACTTCGATACCACTTTAACTACCATGGCTCTGTCTTAAGGAATGCTGCAATCTGTAGTTTTCTGGAGGATTTATAATTGTTTGCCAGACAGCATTAATGCTGTAATTCAGGGAAGGGTGCTAGAGAAATCTAGCTCTCTCACCAAACTACATATACTGGGATTCCATAGGATGGAACCATGGTAGTTAAAGTTGTATCTAAGTGTGTAAATGTGCAGTGTGGATACACCTGCTCTTAAACTGAAATGATGTTTTGTGTGTGTGTGCGTTAATTGAATACAGTAAGTAGTAGCAAAAAGAGCACTTAAAAGCTCTTATAGTACCTTTACATATTTTTTTTTAAAAATACTCAAGAGGAAAGGACTTCTGATTTTTTTTTAAAGAAGAATTCCTAAAACAGATGTTGACACCGTAGGAAGGAATAGAGGTCACTGCCTCTGGGAAAAGAGGATCATAACCAGGGTTTCACCACTGAAAAAGCCTGACTTAAGTTCTAGCATAGCAAAAGCCAATAATGGAAGGGTCATATAGTAAGTAAGTAAGGCAGAATAAATTCATGATCCCCAAGGTATGCAGGCTATTAAAACAGAGATGGAAAGAATATTTAATAATGTTCAAAAACTGTCAAACATATGTTTATCCAGAGTCAGACGACTCTGGCAAGAAGATTCCTGGACTGACGAGAATCTTCGCAGTTCGTGACTGATTTTGCACAATATTTGCACTTTTTTTCACATTTTTGGCATTTTCTGTGAAGGAAACAACATTTTCTATAATAGAAATGGTATTTTCTCTACAGAGAGGTCTGTTACCTGTGCAGAAAATGCTGTAACCTGTGTAAAAATAAAAAAGTGTGAATTTTGTACTAGAATACGTCTCAAATTGTAGATAGTCATCTAAAACTGTGCAGAAAAATGCTAAAGTTGGTCATTGTTTCCTTCAAGAATGAAATTAATGAAGAATTATGTCTCTTCTTTAAAATAATAACAGCCATTCCCTGGAAGGAAATAGAAAGCTAGTGTAGAATGTCAGAACTGGAATTGTGTGATGAATGCATCTCACTCTATGCAGAATAAAATGTGGAGGTCTCTAAATAAGCTGCGTCACCTTCAAGAGCAAATGCCAAGTATAGTGT
Organism: Iguana delicatissima; assembly: GCA_948472985.1. NCBI lineage: Eukaryota > Metazoa > Chordata > Lepidosauria > Squamata > Iguanidae > Iguana > Iguana delicatissima. Next base: position 192,012 of record CAOKZL010001233.1, read on the forward strand.
ATTCCTTCACTCCTTTACCTGTGCTGGGGTTTTTTCCCCTAGTCCACAATGTTTTTTTACCTTTTTTACCCCCTCTCTTTGTGCTACTCTCATTTCTTGTGTATCAAGTTAGAAATCTAAATAGTGAATAGTTTTAAGACAGAATATTGCAAGAAGAGAAGCCCTGATTTAGTGGATGATTTGACAAGAACGTAACACATCTGTTTCAATCACAAAGTACACTCTGCAGTGGTTTACCATGCCACCTAGCAGGGATTTTAAGAACTGTACTTGATCAGAAAGAGCTGGACTGGAAGACCTCAAGGAAATGAAAGCAGATGAAATTTAGAGAAATAAGAAAAGGACCAATATATCCTTTTCTATTGTTACTTTAGGGGAAAAGTTTGCCCTCATTTTAAGAATGATAGCCTGCTTTTCAAAATAAATGTTTTGTCAAGATAGCTTACAGATGATATCATGAACCAGGTAAAGTCAATATATAAAACTTTTAACTTACAACAGCCAGGTGAAACAACTTGGCTGGACCAATAAAAAGCATCTTATCATCCAAAATTAACATTAAAAATCCAACTTTTGAAAGCAAAAAAAAAGTCTCTGTGGCCAGTTTAAAGACCCTAGCAAGTTCCTATGGGTGAAAGCAGTCCTTCAGAAAAAGCAGTTTGGGATTGGGTCACTTTACAACATAGGACACAAGTATAATTAGGAAAAGTCACTTTTTGTAGTCTAAGCTCTATTCACAAATTGTGCAGGGCAATTCTGCCTTCCACACTGTACTTACACTCCACTATCTGAACTGCAGAGTCCATCAACTGCTTCTGAGTACTGGTATATTTCTGTGGCTATTGTTTACATAGCTTTACAGAATCCCAAATGGGGAGAAGAGGGAAGAGAGAGGGAATCATCACAGAAGCTTTCATCTAACAAACTTTGGTTTAGATTCAGATTATGATACCCTTTACAGTTACATAAGAATCACTGTCCTGCTTCAGGTCTAATTCCTTTTGCTGTAGAAAATTCTGTTCAGGTTAGTATGCCTCTGTTTATTATCTAAGCACATACCGAAAGTAGAACAGTGCAGCAGTATTATCTAACTGCATGATCTAATGCCACTGGAGGATGCAAACGCATATGTGGACACCTGCCTGGAAGTGCATGTGTGTAGGTAAACATGGATATGTTTTGCCTGCTTCTAGACAAATGCCTTCTGTTACTTTTCTGTACAGGGCTGGCTTGACAGCGATACAATACACCACTCTAGCCTATGGATGCCTACTCTGGATTTACAATGCAATAATTTGTGATGTACAGACAATCCCATTCATGTCTACTCTGAAATAAACCCTGTTGGTTTCTATGAAAATTAGTCCTAGGTATTGCCTTGGGTTATGACCCAGCAGTGTAGCTGTTTGGATGTTGGAACTAAAACTCTGGGACATCAGGGTTTGAACTGATCAGTCACTCAGGAAAACCAGTCAGTGGGAAATACACTGGGCAATTCACACTCTTTCTGCGTCAGAGGAAGGCAATGGAACCCCCCCCCCGAATAAATCTTGCCAAGATCCCCCCTTCCACCCCAGGATAGGAACACTATAAATCAGAGTCAACTTGAAGGCAGATAACAGAAAGATGACCTTAGGGTGGCTATTAAAGGCTGCCACGTGGTCAGTTATTCCATTTATCCCTCCTATATTATCATACTGCAAGAGAGAAGTACTGACTAGTGTTTCCATGCCAGGTAAACAAATGTTTCAAACCCACCCTGCTTCAATGTTTGAGTGTTTTGTTTTGTCTGGTCAGTTTTTCGTTGCTGTCTTCTCCCAATCCATGAGTTCTCAAAACATCTTCCGTGGCCTCTTAGGCTCCAAGATCATTTTCTGTGTTTCATTTGCTTTCTTAACCTTGCATCACTCTAAATTCCAACAGCTGCCTCAATGCCGGCTGCAAGTCTGACATTGTTTCAAGGTCAATATTGCTGCAAATAAGCTCCCAAATTCAAACCATGCTGCAAATTCTTGATAAGTGGCTCATATAAGCAGGTTCATCATAGTTTCTAGGTAATGACAATGGGACAAGCTAAGATGCACATGAAAAAGCGGCAGTACATTTAATTTGTTTTGTTTTGTATTGATGTGTTTTGCACAGTGACTGAATCCGACTAGTTTGAAATTAGCTAATTTAAAATTGTCAAACCAATCAATTGAGGCTGAACCTGTTATTACAATCTCAGTTTGCTCCAAAGTGGGAAAATACAGTTGTATTCTTTCTCAACACATTTCCAACCTGTCTTATGTGCCTTGCCTCAGTGCGTCGTATTGATTTCCTGACTCATTTCACCCCTTTTGAAAATGTTGGCGGACTAAATTTGTACAAAGCATATTCAGAAGTGCTATTCCCCCCCCTTTAATACTACAAGCCATCGCATGTCTAGTTTCAGAGAGACCAAAACTCCTACTGAGTTCTCATTGCTGATGCAATACCTAAGAGGGTTGTGTGAATAAGTTTAGGCTATAAAGCAGCAATTAGATAGCTGATTGGTTAGACTGATGTTGTTGTTTTTAAAAGGTACACCCTCTTTAAGATGCAGAGAACCATAGGTCTAATTAAAAGCACATAAATAGTATTACCAAACCTGCTGGGATTTCTTACATCCTTAATGTAACTCACACCCACACCCATCTTAATGAACCACAAACTCACCATGGCTGAAATGTTACGTTACTCAACTACAGTAGAGGCATTGAATCAACTGGATTTGCTGACATGCTGAATCACCATTCCGTAATTGATTCAGTGGGTCTCCTCTAGTTGGGACAAACCCACAGCATTCCAGACTGTGTTTGATTTCACAGCTAAGATCCAAATTGGAATTCACAGGTTGCATTGCTATCTGAAGTCCCTACCATGGTCTTGAATCCTGTATGGGCACATACTGGCATGTGTACATGAGAACAGAGATGATATCATGCATCCTTTTCCACTAAACCAGTACAGTCCCTTAACAAGGGACATGTGCATGATCAACTGTCATACAGATTGCAGGAAAACTGTCATACAGATTGCAGGATGCACAATGGTGTCTTCCATATAGGTTTTAATTCAAAGGAACTATCCAAGGTGTTGAATCCTATCTCCCAGGTACCTGCCCAACACACAGCCTTTTTGCACAGCATTTTCCATGTGAAAGGGCCCCTCGAGTGTCGCGCAAGTGTGAGGAGTGGTCCACACGACGCACTCACATTTGTTCAATGCTTCAGGGCCTGGGAGGCACCACTTGCACACTTTTTCATTTTTGGCTTTAAGCCGAAAATGATGCGTGATCGCACATTGCTCTGGGGCCCTGTGCGCACTTACCTGGCATGCGGAGCCTCGGGAGCTGGGCCGGTCATGCTTCCTGTCTCAGTGCAGCCTGGGAAGGTCCCAGGCTGCACTGCAAAAGGAAGAGGCGGGGCTCTCGTGCGAGCAGGAAGCTCGTGCAGAGCTGAAGAAACCTGGACGCAAGAGCCTCTCACAAGAGGCTGCTCACACAATCCCCACACCCCAGCGCCAAGAAAAGGCAGGATGCCGAAAGGGCTATAGTCCTGGACAACCCATTCGGGCCTAATCTGGGTCAGAATAAGTAGTAAAAGCACAAACAAGTCCATGCACTGTTTTTCTTCATCTGGGTGTGTAAGGAACTAAGCTCCACCTGTGTGTTGCTGCTAATCTGAGCAATCAGTGTGCTGAACCTCTGTGTCATAAGATGTTCACTGGGTCTTCTGGGGCAGACAGCTGCTAAGTGGGGTTGCTGTGAAGCCCACTATGTTAAACTGAACAGTCAGTACAAGGGAGGGGGGAAAGGCTGACACCAGCAGTTTAACTGAATGCTGTTTATTAAACACGGTGGCCCAGGCCTATGTAGCTTCAGCCATTTCCCATAGCACTGCTCCCAAGAAAAACTAAAGGTCTGCAAACTCTGTATCATTCTTAAATCCAATCCAAAAGCACAAAAAAGGAAAAGAAAGAGAGAGATGAATAGTGCAAATCAGTGATGGATTACCCATACATGAGCCACATTCTCTTCAGTAAAATATACCCCAATGGGTTGTAAATATAACTACTTTTCAAGCATTTCCATCTGAGCTGGCACCTTTGATCACTCAGGCACCCACAAGAGTAATACATTAGCCCAGTAAATGCAAACAATTTCTACATTTACCTATGTTAGATATGTGTCTGAGCACTAAGGCACTCTGTAGGGATGGAGCCAAAAATCAGAAGGGTGTGGTTAGATGAGGGGACTAAGACCCGATGAAAAGAGCTGAAAGAGAACTGAAAACCAGGAGCCAGCCCAGAGGCTATAGCCTAGAATAGCAGCTCCCTTATGCTCTCTGTGTTTGTAAAGGCAGCCACAGTGTCCCATCTTCTAATCTATGAAGAATTCAAGGAATGTTGGTCTTCAAGGTAGGGTAGAACAATATAGGAGTAACAAGGAGACTGAAACAAGGCCAGGGTTTTGTTCCCACAGTGGCCAGATAGATGGCCACAGGAAATACATTAGTGGCTGACAGGTTCCATCTCAGTGGAGCAGTAAACCTACTCTGGATTTTAGTCTGTACTTTAAAGAAGCTGTCCAAGGTGTGGAACATTAGCCTTAGAAAAAGTTCGGCACATTAGAGAACTCCTTTGAAGTTCAGACTAAAACCTGTATAGATTCACCAGCTCCCTGACATGAAAGGTACTAGCCACCACTGATGACATTAAGATAATAGTGCCTTCCCACTCCAGTTGCCCAGTACTATGTCCACTGTTTTCAATCAGTCAAAGAACACTTACATTTCATACCGGATTATAGAGGTCACATATGATAAAATCCAGGTTCACTTCTTTTCTTGTTTATTTCTTGATCAACCATTGTTGTGCACAATAATTTGGGACACTTAGACATTTTAACTCTTCGTTCTGATTCCAAAATGTGTCTACCCCACTCTGATTGAAGGTAATTGAAGCCACCCATCACTACAAAATTTTCTGTTTGAAATGTGTACTTGAGATAATTTTCCAGTAATTAATTGTTGTTTGATAGATATTTTTAACTTGCCATAATGACATGATGAGTTCTTCATGCAGTGATCTCCTAGTGCAGGGGAGGGTAATTAAACAGGCAGTGGGAGATGCTTCCACCTGCAGCCCTAGTTGGCTGCACTACCATGCAAAAGCAAAACCAAAACCAGAAGTGATGTGAGGTCACCTCTGGTTTGAGTTTTGGTTGATTCACAACCATATGGGGAACTTCTACAAAGGTTTGGGTTGATCAGAGCAAAAATGCCATGGAAAATGGTTCCAAAATATTAAAAGGGGGGGGGGTTGAAGACTTGGGGATGGCCTGGAGGGGGCTCTAGGGGATGCAGAAATAGGGTTGGAGCCACAGTCGGCCCACTTTTTCACTAGTCCTCCCTAGTGAGATGTCTTTCTTCACAAATCTATGTAAATCCCCATGTGTTGTTTGAGTGTGCATGCTAAAAGCACAATTGTAGAACATGCAACACTCCGCTATTGCACACAGATAAGAGTTTGATAAGATTGAAGAGTTTTTTGTTTCTTTGTTTTTAAATTCTGCTTCCATTCCAAAGCATTTCACCTCCTCCAAGTGTTGCCAAACCTTGTCTCTAGTTTTAACAGTAGAAGGTAATAAAGACTGGATTCAGACTTAGGCCATTTCGGCACAGGGTGAGAGAATTGCCCCATGCCAGTACTTACCGGACTTCTTGGCTCAATGCTTGGGTCCAGGCTGGTCCAGAGCAGTGTGTGGCCACTGCTCTGCACTGCTCTGGGAACGAAAATGGCAGCTTCCGGTTGGTCGAAGCTCTCCACCAACCGCTGAAGCTCGCCAGCCTAAAGCCCGACCCCGCCAGATCGCAGGCTCGCACTGGTGCGAGCCTGCAAATCTGCACTGGAGCACGGGCACGGAGTGGCACGCTCCGTGCTTTTGAAAGACCTGTTTCAAGCGGTCTTTCAAAAGCACGCTGGACAACCACTTCAGGTCGTTCCGGAGCAGGCTGAGGTGCGGAACTACACTAAGTGAGTCCGACCCAGTCCGCTCCCAGGTGCAGATGTTCTCCCTGGAGGACGCTCTGCACCATTTCTTTAAGCCCGAGTGGAAATGGTCTTAGTCAAACCTAGAGAAGATCCACAAAAATCTATAAGCCACAATTATCTGATTCTAGTGGATTTACACTAAGGATTTACACTAATGATTACACTAAGTCCAGATTAGACTCCCTATGTAGAAGTGTCATCATTTATCCTGTGTTCTAAGATGCCTAATAAAATCAGAGCACACATCTTGATCCCAAGTGAACTTAGCTGAAAGCCTTGAAGATACATCTGAGGAGCAATAATGCACAGAACTGCATGGAACAAGATAATATGAATACGAAAACAAGAACATGGTCAACACTGGATATATGTATACTGTATATTTTAATACACTGGTAAATGCTAGATGCTAGTAGAACCCTATAACAACACATTGATGTGGACAAAGCATTTCAAGTGAAATATAACTGTGACAGAATTAACATGTTTCTTTAAAAAAAAATGAAAATAATGTCTCCTGCAACCTCCTCTGGAAAATGCACTTGCCCAGATTTTTCCCACTTAGGCAATGTCTTGATCTCTTAAACCAGTCCTCCTCAGCCAGATGTTCTCCAGATGTTAGACAACAAAGATATTAGAAAAAAACTTCCATTATCTACAGCCACCATCATGTCCACAATAACTGGAGGATAACAGGTCTAAAGAAGGTCACCTTGAACTTTTCCAGCCTTTCTGCCTTGCTACTCTTCTGACCGGAGCTTCTTCCCAGAAGACCTGTGGTGCTACCTCTTTCTTCAAGCCCCCAAGTCCTATCTTTTGCATGAAGCCTGTGACCTAGCACCATACACCTCATTCTCAACTCAAACAAAAACCAGTCATGTATAATCTTATATAACTTTTGCCTTTTCTTTTCTTCCACTCCTGAAGGGCAGGGAAATTGTGGACTGAATCCAATTGCTCCTCCCAAATGCTCCCATTTAATTAATTTCTGAATAGCAATTTCATACTTTTGTAAATCTCAATGATTCAATTAGTCTCTTATAGTCAGGTCTAGAAGCTGGATCTAGGCCTATGGATTGTTTTGCATCCTAGCTGTGCTTTTGAAAGCCTACCATATACGTTTGTGGTGCTACCGTGTACATCAGCAGCAGCCACACTTACATGAATTGCACTGGTGTTTACTTCTGGGTACATATGTTTTGGATTTATACTATCAACATTAGCTAAAATAATTCAGAAAAAAATATCTGAGTTTTCAGGGATGCAAAGCATGGTATTTCCATGTCAAATGAAAAAAAAAATGAAACATTACTGTGGATACAATCCATTCCGACATGAAAACAGAGACAGGAAGATGTAGGACCAGCAAGGGTTTAATGGAGCTCTTCACTTCTTCCCCACTGATCCTCCCCACTGATCCTCCCAGCATGAATAAGGTGCATGCCAGAGCACCAAGACGATTCATATCTCGTGGGCACAAAATTCCTTATCTCTGGAATGGCCTATACCCTTTAGTGTGCTGTTCACTGAGGAAGAGGCAGGGAGAGGATTAGATCCTTTGCCAATTCCTCCTTATGGATGCAGCAACAGCCATAAAGGGACAGGTCCTTCTATGCATTTCTTCTTGAAAACCAATTGAACTCAGTTGGATTTAAGAGCAAAGCCATGCACAGCCAAATAATCCAAAAGAAAAAGATAATAAAAAGAAGCTGACTGTGAACATTCTACTTGTATGTGAGTTTTTTAGGATCAAACTGCTCATTTAAATCACTTGCAGATGAGCAGAACTCTATTTCCTTGTACATGAAGAAGAATTAAATTGAATATAAATGTGTCGGATGAAGTAAATAGCTTCATAATGTGTTTATAGTGCAATCTGCATCCCAACAACATAATATAAACATCAATCCTACTGTTTGTGGGACAGTAATCTGCAGAATAAAAGCTAAGCCTTGTATGACTTGCAAAATCATTGAGAGGTCTATCCCTGACCTTCAAAGCTAGCTTTAATGGAATTGGGAAATACTGGTCCATGGAAGACCAGGCATGTTAAATTCTGCACTGTAATGTACAGAGGAGGGAAAACAAACCTTCCATAAGAACACTTGAGTTGCAAATTCCTTGAACAGCATTTTCATTTGTACTGTTTCTTGTCAATTATTTCTACCATGCCTATGAATCGTCCATGAGTGTCCATTCAAAGATCAGACACTGGCCAAGACAGACAACACAGTCACTGTAATGATCAGCAGTCGATTTCTTACTGCGGCATTCTCTGCAAATGACACCAGGCATCAAAGTGCTGTTGGATGCCTCTGTACCAAAAGTGCAAACCAGCAAAAACACTTTAACTGAAATGGGTTTCTCCTCGCCCCCACAAGCAACCTGAGCAGACAATGAATCTGTCAAGAATTACATAGCAGAGATCCTTCTTAGTCTTCCACAGAATGACCGTCCCTAGTTCCTTAACTGAGAACCATGACACTTAAATTTGTTTTAAAATAATTTACATTTGTAATGCAGACATGGTGGCTTTGCCCCATGACCCTGTTCTTTAAATATACGGTTCAGTCCCCATTTTTCTGGTTTCAATACTTCTGCTCTCCACAGTTCTTAGAGACATTCCAACAAAGTTTTTTTAAAAAAAAATGCAGAATAATAAGTAATGAACAGTTGGTGGAAGAAACACTGTATCTCCATGAGTAGAATAGAATGCTGGATGCACATGAACCTGCTATAAGGTTGAGGTAATTCTCAGTGCTGCCCCCTATTGGCATTGGCTCTGAACAAAGAGATAGATAGACAGACAGACAGACAGACAGACAGACAGACAGTATTTCCATTGAGCATCATGGGAAAAATATACACATTACATCAGGAAAGATTTAAGAAGTAAACATGCAAAGAGAAAACATTTAAGCCATACAGCTCAGCAATCCATACTGGGCTTCTTGAAAACACTTAGCCGCTAGAATTACCAATGTAAAATTGGCATTATTTGCTATGAAAACACCAGTCTATGATGGGGAAGGATATAAATCCATGCCTTCACTAAGTATCTATATCATTAGACAAACCATACCAATTGTCATTTCACTACAGATTCCACACTGGTGGTTCAAAACTCTTTCTTCCTTTAAACAGAGACAAAATAGCATCGTTTTCCTCTTACCTCCTAAAGCCTGCTTCATTACAAATTCCATGGTGATGGCTTTAGATTCCTTCCCACCAGATCAGTTCTCACATGCAAGTTCAACGGTGACAAGTGCTTGAGTTGCAGCCTGCAGCTGAATTCACAAAGCAAAAGATTAGCATTAGGAGGGCTGTGCTTAGTATTCTGGGCCAAGCTCCACATCTTACTGCATTAGATCTCCTTGTCCTTTTGGAAGTCAACTAGGCTCAACAGCCCAATACACACACACATACACAATTTCTCATGCTGAAGCCAAAGTTACTTGTTTTACTCATGTTTGGGACGGCTACAAGGTCTCATGTATTTCTTAATATATGATTTTTAAGGATTAAGAAGAAGGAAGTAATCTAATGCTCATAAACTGTCATGGGATAGCACTGAATTAATAGGGAACTATTTTTGGAGTTACATACTACTCGTTTTGAATATTTCTGTTAGAATATCAAGCACAGCAAAGCTCTGCAAAATAAATAAATGAATAAATAATCAGCTTTAAGTTCCATTTGCTGTGTAAATAGATCTGCCGTGGAGATTGTTAATTGAACTTTCCAGGCACCTTCTTCATTTTCATATTGGTTCATTAGAAAGGACTCTCCATTTGAATCCAGAACACATTTGGTTTACTTGACATTTTCCAACTGGCAAAGAGTTTAACATCTGCAACTTCAGTCATCCTTGGTGGGTTTTGAGAAAGACTGCTCTGAAGGTTGCGGGGGGCAGGGGGAGTTCTAGCTGTTAAGAGCAGAGGAAGCACTGGGGGGCATTTGAAGGTTGAAGTAGTTGTGCTTCTTAAAATCTCACCAGCAGGCTCCTCTGTCTAAATCTCTTAATGGGCAGCCTCATGTCTGCATCACTGACCAGAAGAGCCACTCCAGGCAAATTGAGTTAAATATCAGACACATTATGATAGAGAGAGGAAGAGGCAGGGAGGGAGGGAGGGAGGGAGGGAGGGAGGTTTAATCGAATTGGCTATTGAAACGGAATCAGTATCACATATGGTAGAAAAACCTAAAGGTAGACCAAATGTATTCTTCCTTTTTAAAATAACTGAGACGAATTATGCTGAAAGTCGCTGGGAACTTTACTTGGGTAATGAGACACTAGACTTCTTACTACTGACACTGGATGAAATTGCAGCACAGATTTTCAGGCTGGGGCAACAAAGTTGAGGCTATTAACTAGCCAGCAAACCTGTCCATTTCCCCTACTGAACATGAGTTTTCACATGCAATATTGTGTATACTGTTTGACAGTTCCTATCCAGCTATTTGACAGGGCAGAAACTCCAGAAGTGAATAGAAGTGATTACAATTTGGATCCATTAACCAATTATAACCCTGTATGCACACATACAGTTTTCATGGCTCTGCAGAGCAAAAGAAACACATTTCCACAGTTTTCCAAAATCACACACCAAGCTTTGTTTTAAAAAATCAAGCAGGGGGCATTCCTTAGTTAGATGTATTTTGCTTTGGAGAAAAGGGCAAGAAATCTAGAGAGGATTTATTACAGAGAAAAGGCAGTGCTGCATCAGCTAGTTATTTTCCCATTCCAAACTTCTGTCATCAAAGAAATACTGTGCTCTCACACTTCTGTGGTAGATAGAGGAATCATTGCATGCACCAAAAGAACTAGAGACTTGGTTAAAATGCCAATGAGAATTCAATGACACCACGCAGAAAGAAAAGGGGCTTTCCCACACGTTATATTTTGCACCATTGCATGGAGGTACCCAAACTGTAACAATGAAACCCTCCAAAAAAGCTCTCCACTAGAGAACTTGCAGGGTCAGCTCCCTGCAATCCCTCCATGTCCAATTCCAAGAGGCTTCCCAGAGAGCGTTACGTGCACCAAAGCTTGTCCCACAGATCCATCCTCGGCACTTTTCCCTTCTGTCCTACACCGACAGCCGCCAGTCTTGGCAAGCAGGAAACAGTGTGGGAGGGTTACGTGGTGGTTGTTTTTTCCCTCTTCGTTTAGCCTTCAGGACAGCTTACCACCACACACAAGCCCCCCGTTTCCTCGAGGGAGCGCTCAGCGGCAAGGGATTCAAAGAGAAGGGGGCAAGAGTGATTTCAGCACCAAGGACACTTCCCCAAGTCCAGGCGCTGCCTGTGCCAAGCGGTGCGTTGCGGCCAGCGCGAGGAAGGCGCAGGACCCTGGACAGCTGCTGACCCCGCAGCCGCAGAGGGGGGAAAGGGCCAAAAGGGGGGATACCTCGCTCGGTGCCGGCGCTCCTGCAGTCCGGGCTTTTCTCGGATCAGGGCGAAGGGTTTCTTGCGCTTCTTCTCCGGCTTCCCTAGTCGATCAGCCTCCCGCGACCCGCCGGGTCCATGGGTGACTTGGCAGCACAAGCCGTCGGCTGAAGGGCAGGGCCAGCGAGCAGGCGCAAGAAGTTCTTTCCCTTCCCCGAGTGTCCGGACAGGAGGAGGATGAAGCAGCAAAGCGCGAAAGGACGAGCCGACAGCGCCTTTACTTTCACGACTCCCTCTTTTTATCACGGGATTTCCGGACCATCCCACTGACACTATTCCCTCCTTTACACACCACGCTGGCTCCGTCCTCCTCCTCCTCCTCCTCCTCTTCGTCCGCCTCCCGCTACCGAGGCTGCTTGATCGGCATTTCTCGCGCTTCCGTCTCCCCTCCTCCCCGCCTCCCCTCCCCTCCAGCATCCCACGGTAAGGGTTTCAAGAGGTTAGCAACTACTTCTTGCCGCAGGAGGTTGTTGGTCGCACACCTGCAGTTGGGGGTGGGGGTAGGAGCGGGAGCAAGATTGCGGATTCCCCGGAGGGAGATCTAAATGCAAAGGGATCCCCAACATTACAAACGTCTGGACGCCATAAAAACCAAACACACGCCACCGACTCGTCATACTCCTAAGCCGTTTGAACAGATTTTAAATTCGGGTGAGGGAAGGCAATTGTATTCGATGGGGTAACTAGATCGGCTGTGTTTCTAATGGTATGTGTGAAGTCGTGCCAATCTGAAACGTTCAGAATTGTGTGGGGGGGGAAGATGTAACTTGGGAGGGGGAAGCAAAGTCAGCAGTTTCTCTGCAAAGCCTCCCTGAAGCAGTCTTCTCGGACCCGAGAGTTAGTATATCCCCGAGCAGCTGAGTACCTCTGATTGTAAAGTCGCCATCACCACCCCCGGAGGAAAAAAAGGAAGGCCCCTCCTGTCGTCTGAGGGCATTGCAAGGTCGTGGGAGGGGAGCCGGTCTCCCTATGCATCCATGACGGAAGGACCTTCACCTCCAGCTACCTATCCCCCCCACCTATAGTTAAACGTGTGCGGATTTCGAAGAGTTCTTTGACCCCCCCCCCCGCGGATCCCCCTCTCCTCTCTCCGCCCCTCGATTCTCGCCGTCAAAGGGGCGTCTGAAGGTTATCAGAACAGTATGGCTGAAGAGGGATGCCAGGCTGTCGAGATGCAGCCTCGGAGCGGGGCGTGTCAGAAGCGAAGTCAACCAGGACGTGGAAATGCCTGACTGGAAGAAGAGGGGGAAAGGTTCAGCTTTCACGGGGGGAGGGGTTGAAAAGCTGAGGTGAAGGAGGGAAGGGGCTACTGAGGCGGATTTGGACGAAGGAGGAGGTGGAGGGAAACACATTTCGTCCTTCATTCCGATTCGCCCCCATCATACAAGCAGCGATGGAGGCCCTCTCCCTCCCTCCACTCGCCCCGCGCCGCCGCGAAAATTAAAAAATGCTGCAATAGTGCTCTCTCTCCATCCATCCATCCATCCATCCCTCCCTCCCTCCCTCCCTCCTCCTCCTCCTCCCGGCTCTACTGCAGAGACCCGGTCAGCTGATGCAGCCTCCCCAAAGATGCCGGAGGTAGTTGGTAGTTCTGTTCTTGCGTGACGGGATGGAAACGACCCGCACGGGCTGCAGTAAAGAGAGAGAGAGAGAGAGAGAGAGAGAGAGAGAGATGGGCGGGGAGAGACAAGGGAGGAGGGCAGTCCAAGCAGAATGACGGGGGAGCTATCCAATTAAAAAGAGCGCTATTGAAGGAAAAGCAGGAGGGTCGGGGATGTGGGTGGGGGTTTGGAGGCGGTGGAGGATCCGTGGCTGGGAGGCGACGTGAGGAAGCGGGTCACTAGAACATGCGGCTGCCTTTCTCCAGTTAGAGCCAAGGTCAAAGGAGCGGGCAGGGGGAAAGGGTTCGGGCACGTGCGGAACAGGGAGTCGTGGGAGGGCCAAGGATCAGGCTGGACAGGGTGGAGTAGGTGAAGCCCTGTCTTAGACGTGCTTACTCGGAAGTGAGTCCCACTGGGTGTTCCGGAGCTGGCTCCCAGGTAGGCTCGAGTAAGGCTGCAGTTGAGACCTCATCCACTTTGGAAACAGATCTCGGGTCTTTCCACAAGGCGGAGAGGATGTTAGCGCGTTGGTCTGGTTCCGCAAAAGCAGGCAGGAAAGGGCACGCCGTGGCCTCTTAGAGGCTCGTCAACTTAACGTGGCATAAGCCATCGTGGAACAGTGGTGATTTCTCAGTCCATACCAAAACTTAAATCATAAGGGCAAAAACAAAAAAAACAAAAAAAAAATCAAAGATTCAGCATTTAAGGGTGCCAGGAGGTTCACCGGTATCATTTTCATTCACTGAGTCTGATGAAGATGGTAATGTTGTTATTAACTGCCATCAAGTCGACTTCGACTTCTGGCGACCCCAGAAGAGAGACTCCAAGATGAGATGAGAGATTCCAAGTCACCCTATCCTCAACCGCCCTGCTCAGGTCTTGCAGATTCAGGGATGTGTTTTCCTTGATTGAGTCTATCCATCTTGTAATGCAGTCTTCCTCTTTTCCCACTGCCTTCTGCCTCAGTAAGCATTACTGTCTTATCTAGTGAGTTATGTCTTCTCATGATGTGGCCAAAGTACAAGAGTCCTAGTTTAGTCATGCTGGCTTCTAGGGAGAGTTCAGGTTTGATTTGCTGCTTTTTAGCAGTCCAGAGTATCTGCAGAACTCTTCTCCAGCACCATGCTTTGAGTGAGTTCATTTTCTTCCTATCAGCTTTTCTATCAGAGTTTCTTCCTACCATCTTCCTATCACTCACTGTCCAGTTTTCACAGGCATACACAGAAACTGGAAATATAATGGTATGGACAATCCTAACTTTAGTATTCAGTGATATATCTTGACACTTCCAGATCTTGTTTAATTCCTTCACAGCTGCCCCTTCAAGTCCTAGCCTTCTTCTGATTTCTTGACTGCAGTCTCCATTCTGTTTAATGACTGAACCAAGGTATGAAAAATCTTGATCTATTTCAATGTCTTCATCATCTCCTTTAAGGTTATGTAATTCATCTGTGCTCATTATTTTTGTTTTCTTAACATTCAGCTGTAAACAAGCCTATGCACTTTCTGCCTTGACTTTCTTCAGTAATCATTCCAAGATTTTGCTGTTTTCTGTTAATAGTATAGTGTAATCTGCATATCTTAAACTGTTGATATTCCTCCAATTTTCATGCCTCCTTCTTCTGAATCTAATCCTGCTTTACATATGATATGTTCAGCATATGAGTTTAACAGATGGGGTGATAAAATGCAGCCTTGCCTGACCCCCTTGCCAATTGGAAACCATTCAGTTTTTCCGTATTCTGTTCTAACAGTAGCCTCTTGTCCTGGATATAGGTTACAGGACAATCAAATGTTGTGGCACACCCATTTCTTTCAGAGTGATCCCTAATTTCTCGTGATCTACACAACTGAAAGGTTTGCTATAATCTATGGTGCACAAGACTTTCTTTTGAAATTCCTTGATGTGCTCCATTATCCCATGTATGTTTGTAAAATGATCTCTAGTGCCTGTTTCTTTCCTGAACCCAGCTTCGACGTCTGGCATTTCTCACTCCATAAATGATAGAAGTCTTCATTATAGAATTTTGAGCATGACTTTGCTTGCATGGGAGATTAATGCAATAGTCCTGTAGTCACTGCAATCCCCAGTGTCTTCATTCTTGTGGACTGGTATGTATTTTTAGCATTGAGCATGTTCTGTTTTCCATATTTCACAGATTTTACTTGGAATTAAAGTAGAGTAGAGCCTCTCTAACTTGAAGCAGCTCTATTGGTATGCCATCTGTTCCTGGCAATGTATTTCTCCCAAGTGGTCCGGGTGCAGCTTTCACACCTTTTAAAACTGAAGGTTCATCTTCATATGAATCTTTCAACCTTTCATCTCTTTTATATAGTTCTTCTATCTATTGTTTCCATCACTGTTTTATTTCTGCTTGGTCATTTAATGTGTACTTCTGCTGGTCAAAGAGCATCCTCACTCTTGGTTTAAATTTCCCTTTGATTTCTTGGATTGTGTAGAAGAGGTCTCTTGTTTTTCCTTTTTTGTTATCATCCTCTGTTTCTCTGCATTGATTATGATTTTAGTGCTCTTTGTCCCTGTCTAAACATTGCTAAACAGTTGTATTCAGGGTTCTGACTGTTTCCATGAACTTGTACTTTGGCTTCTTGTCTGTCCTTGGCTGCTTGAAGAATTTCATCAGTCATCCATTGAGCCTTATCTTTCTTTTTGTCCACATATAGGATTTTTTTTATTCTTCCCTGACAATGTCCCTGGCTTCAGTCTAGAGTTATTCTGACCCCCAGTCAATTAGGCTTAACGGTTCAAATCCTTCTTTTATATTATTTTTAAATTTTACAGGGATCTTCTTGAGGTTTCTTGATGGTTGACATAGGCCCTTTCTGCACGAGGAAGTTAAAACGGGCCAAGGTGTCCTGTCATGGAGGTCGTCCGCAACTTGGATTGGACTAGGTTTGGACTATTTACCTTAGTTCCGCACCTTAGTCCAATCCAAAATGCCCCCAATGGTCCTCCAGCGTGCTAAGTGAAGACCGGAAAAAAAATGGTCTTTCAATCTTCTGGAGCACGCCATTGCATTCCTGCTCACTTGTGCAGATGTGCAGGCTCGCACCAATGCGATCCTGTGATCAGCGGAATGCGGGCTGTGGGCGTGGTCAGCATCAGCAGTTGGTCCGGACTCACAAAGAACAGGAAGCCACCATTTTGTAAGCCTGAGCAGTGAGGATCTACAGACCTCAGACTGCTCCGATTTGCCCTGGACCAAATGGAGGAGCCCTGCAGACGGGCTTAAGGGAGAGTCCATGTTGCTTCGAGCCAAGAAGAACTGGTGAGTAATGGCACAGAGGGATTCACTCACCTCATGCAGAAAGGGCCTTAGTGTTCTTCTTTACCTTTGCTCTATTAGTAGTTCATGGTCTGTGCCACAATCCTTCTCCTAATCTTGCTTTTGCAAAGAGAATGGAGCTTCTCCATCTTTTGCTTCCAATTATGTAGTCTATTTGATTTTTATCTTGGCTGTCAGTTGCTTCTTGGGTTGCATGAAGAATGTATTTGTGATTAACAAACTGTTGCCCTCACAAAATTCAGTCAGTCAGTCTTGTGCTTCATTTCTTGATCCTAGGCCAAATTTTCCTACAGTCTTTGATTCTTCTCTGTTTCCAACTTTTGCATTCCAATCACCTCTGATTAACAAGAAGTCCTGTTTTGGTGTGCGATCAATTTCTTCTTGGACTCCTGCACAGAATCTTTCAGTTTCTTCTTCTTCTGCCTCTGCAGTTGGAGCATAAACTTGGATTGTGGTTAAATTGATGGGTCTTCCCTGAAGTCTTATTGATATAACTTGGTCAGACTTTGCCTTGTATCCTTTAACTGCTTTTGCTATATCTTGCCTCACTATAGATGCCACCCCCATTTCTTCTTTGATTTTAATTTCCTGAGTAAAATACTGTGTAATTATTTGACTCAAAATGTTCCATTCCTGTCCACTTTAACTAGCTCACCCCAAGTATTGCAAACATTTATATGTCCCATTTTTTCTACTATGTCTAGATTCCTCTGATACATGCTTCTCACCTTCCATGTTTCTATAATATGTGTTCTGCAGCTTCAGACCTTCCTTTTACTTTTGAGCACATCAATGACTGAACATCCCTTCAGCTTGAGTCCAGTTGCATTGTTAGCCACAGAGCTCCTAGTAATTATCCTCTGCTCTTTCCCAGTAGCTCATCGGGTGCCTTCTGATCTGGAAGTCTCATCTTCTAGCGCTATCACTTGTTTGCATTTTGGATTGTCTTATCATAGGATTTTCATGATAAAAGACACACAAACAGGGTTTACCATGCCTCCTTCTGCACATGGTGCTACTGCCATTGTCTCTGAGAGATCCTTTGCCAGTGCCACCCTGCCCTACCCACCCTCCACACTACTACTGCTGCCTAGTAACTGTTTCA
This sequence comes from Iguana delicatissima, assembly GCA_948472985.1. Lineage (NCBI taxonomy): Eukaryota > Metazoa > Chordata > Lepidosauria > Squamata > Iguanidae > Iguana > Iguana delicatissima. The sequence goes on from CAOKZL010001233.1 coordinate 209,546, forward strand.
CACATTTAATCTGGCTTCTCAACAAAAGCCTGTCTGACATGGGAGACCCTTCCAGCAGCACTGCTGCAGCTTCCAGGAGCATGCAGTCTCACCACAGAAAGTTAGTGCCATTGGTGGCAAGATGGTAATACACTGTGCTTTATTGTATCTCAATCCTACCTTACCCGTTCTCTTTTTTTCCAGGGCTTATTCTTGTGTGTGTTTTTCCCAAATCCCAATCTTTGGGATACTGAAGCAATAAGGGATGAAGTGTAAATGTGAATGGGAGACAAATGATCTCCATCAATAATATTTCAGATCTAAGGCATGTCTGTGCAGTCTATTCCCAGATTCTGCTGTCCGCTGTAAAGTTTACAGATGCAAAGCAATGGTGATCTGAATCAGGTGTGTGTGTATGCGTGCCTTCAAGTTGCCTGTCAACTTATGGCAACCCCATGAATTTCATAGTGTTTTCTTAGGCAAGGAATCTTCAGAGGTGATTTTGCCAGTTCCTTCCTCTGAAATATAGCCTAGAGCACCTAGTGTTCATTGGCAATCACCATACTGTCTCAGTGTCAACCCCCTAGTTTCCAGAGTTCTCTGGGGGAAGCAGTGACAGTATAAAACTGATATGTGTGGGGGTAAGGACTTATATTGGGTCAGAGGTCATTATTATACTTTATTTGACCTTTTAGAATATTAGGTCCACTCTTCTGAGGGCCTTTCTGACTTATAATTTTGAAAAACACATTAAAATAAACTGTAGGATACATTTTCAATGCAAGATTCAGGGTTTATACTTACCTAGAAATAGATCTCACTGAACTAGATGGTTCTTTTTTGAAATATATGTGTACAGAGTATTCATTGGTTCCCGAATATGTGAATACTCTGTGCAAAATTCCTTTGCTTAATGATTAACTGGAACTAAAATAAGGGACCCCTATTTGTGAGACAGAGGAAAAACTTCCACTGGATTTAAAAGATATAATGCCTTTCATTTTAGAAAGTCATCAAGCATTGACTCCAGCCACACTAAGACGCAATCCAATGCATGCTTATCTGGGAGTAAGTCTTATTTAACTCAAAGGGGCTTATTTCTGAGTAGACATGTATATGATTGTGCTGTAAACACTCCAGTAAATATGATGGATATCATATTTACTTCCAAGTAAACATTCTTAGGCTTGCCTTGTAAAGCATTTATGTCTAATATTCACAATGTGTGGTTGAAGTGTGTAAACTGATTCCTAGAAATACCATGCATTGTAAAGAAGCAGTTTCTACCTGTAGTCTATTGCAAGAGGCAGATTTGCATGGCTAGCAGACTGCTTGTGGCTCCCACAGATTTCTGTGGTCACTGCCACTCCCCTGTTACCAAAACTGCAACTGGACTGCTGAATATTGGCCATGCACAAGCAGTGTACAAAGAAGCAGGGAAGGCTACCATTTTCTTTTTTTTAAAGAGGTGCAAGAGGAGTGCACAGCTTGTCTTAATGCAGAATTCCTGAAGCATGATGCTCTTTTTTTAAAAACAAGTTGCATGATTCCCATGAATACTGTTCTAAAAGGAATGTAAATGTGGGCTTTTCATCCAACAGCAATATCAGCCCTGTAGCAGCAGCACATTATGGCCTCCCAGTGGACGGAGGGGTCCAGTGTAGCCACCTATCCCTGAAAAAGGTGCTCACCTCTGCACAGCAACCCAAGCAAATAATCACCTGTTATTACTGTCCTCAGGTGATGCATTGTGTCCAGAGTTATTTGTGCAATAGTGACATTCCTATTTAGAGCCCTTTTTTAAAAAAAAATTATAGCATTTGAATACTGCCTTTTGTCAACAATCAAAGTTGTTTACAAAAAAACATAAGGGAAGCATACAAAACAACCAGCAGGGAAAAGTGTGATTTAATGTTTCAGAGGTGTACATTCTTAATCTATTATGTGTGTGTGTGCACATGCATGCACCTTCCGGTTGTCTATTATGGCAACTCCATGAACTTTGTAGGGTTTTCTTAGGTAAAGAATATTCAGAGGTGGTTTTGCCAGTTCCTTCCTCTGAAATAATCTAGTACAAATTATTTTAAATAGATGGGTTATATGGGGTTTTTTTCTAATGGCCAAGAGACAGCAAAATATGGAGAAGGATCTAAAGATGAGGGAACCACACAGAAAAAGCTCTCCCCCTGGTTTTGCTGGTATCAGGAGAAGTGATCCAGCTGATGACTTTAGTATGCCAGTACATAGCCATGGGTGAAGGCATTCTTTATAAAATGCATGACTTGCTTTTCCTGAAAAATTCAGAGAGTATTCATAATTAAAATATAGGAACATATGAACCAGCTGTTTCTCAGACCTCTGGGAGTTTAGGCATATGTCCCCCATCTCACAGTAAGCATTACCAAAAGCACACTCCTTTCCCCCTCACTGGCCTGAATCCTTCTGGCAGTCCCAACTTCAGTAGATCCATGGACTCTGAATGGTGAATCAATATTTATGCAAATACTACTGATCCAATGGATGTACTCTCGTTGGGAATACCATCAAGATTCAGGCCCCTGTATACTAACAGTTCTTGGGAGATTGAGTTGAAGGGTGTTTGCTCCTTTAGGGAAAAATGAAAACTATTTCAATTAAGAGGTAGTCTCCTCAAGCAGAATTTATGCATAAAAATGCATATTCCACTGAGACTAATTTCATGGTACAAGACAACCAGCCAGTATTAAAGTTGCAAAAAGTGAAGATTTACTACAGTTCTCACTCCACATTCATGGATTTGACTTTTGTGAATTTGATCATTTGTGAAGCATGTGCATGCCTTCCTGCCCATTCCCCTCCCCACATTTCCTTGCCTTTTGTCCAGGTACATGTGTCTTCCTTCTCCATTTCTGGGGCAAAAGGCAAGGGAATGGGAGGGGGAGCACCATACACAGAGTAGGAATGTGTGCATGTGCTTTCCGTCTCATTTCCTTGCCTTTTGTCTTGGCATGTATATGCCTTCCTTCTCTGCATATAGTGCTCCTCCTCCATTCCCTTGCCTTTTGCCTGGGCACGGAGAATGTGTGCTGGGGCAAAAGGGAAGAACATGCATGCATTCCTTCCTATTACCATGCCTTTTGCCTGGGCATGGAGAAGGAAGGCACATACTTCTGGGCAAAAGGCAAGGAAATGGGGAGGAGCCCCAGAAAGGAATGGGAGGGTGTGCGTGAGGGGAGTTATTCATGGTTTTTCCACTTTCATGAGTGTTTTGCACCCCTAACCTTCACAAAAGTGGAGGGGGCACTGTACATGGTTACACCGAAACATACATTCTAAAAATGAATACATTTATATTACCTAGGTTCTAATTAACTATAGGCCAGTCTTAGGCAAAGGAGCTGGGAGTTACAGTCTAAAAGAAGGAAGGGAAAAGAGAGAAGAAAGAGGCAGAGAAGTTTCTGTGTGACCACATACACCTGAGCATTTCTGGGGTCATGTAGTATGTAGATGCCTAGATTGATTGATTGATTGTTGATGACCTTGCATTATAATTAATATTTGAGGAAATGGGGAAAACTTGAGCAACAGCGTGAAATGAATGCATGGATGAAAAATCTCATACTACCTAAAGCCCCCACTGCAGATTGGAAGGGGTAGATGAAGAGAATGTTTGGCTGATGCAGTATTTTCCAACCGTTCTTTTGTGGTCCATCATTTTTTTATGGGCCATGTGGGCCTGACCTTCACTGTCTTAAGTAAACACACAGGAGAAGCTAAGGGCATCTTCGCTACAGAGATATAGCAATTTGAGGTCGCTGAAGACTGTCATGCTATATACCTACCCAAACTACAAATCCCAGGGATCGATAGGATGAAGGCATCACATTTCAAGTGATATCAAACCAATATAGCTGTATTATGTAGATACACACATTCATTTGGGTTCTAAGCTATTCTTTCCTTCAGGCAGATTATAGGCAATTTGCACCAACTCTCTACTCCATTTGCAACCTTTCTTCCATATCATATCTCACACCTTTCCCAAGGTTTTCTAATCCTAACAGGAGTATCAGGAAGACTTTTTTCAACTCACAATTCCTAGCCCTCCCCCACAAAAAAACAATCCAGCCCCAAAACACCCATCCATTTTGTACTCCTTTAGACTCATTGCAAGACAAGGCACCCCCTGCCTCCTAAATGTCCACATTTATGAGGCTTGGAATGTGTTTTGGACAAATCAACTATGCACAAAACTATTATACGTCTTCAAAATACAACTGGATAAAATGCATAAATTTGGGGAAAATGTTCAGTGGGAAGTTTGCAGACAAAAATGTAAACAAAAATAATGGGAAAGAAACACATATCCCATTGAAAGAAGTGGGATTAAAAGCCTACATCTAACTACATCCATGTAGAGCAGACCTTTTGAATCAATGTTGACTTACCAAGTTGTGATTGATTCATTGGGTCTAGTCTAGTTAGGAATAACATTTGGATGTAGGCCTTTGAGTCTCAAAAGGAAATGCAGCAAAAAGATGGGCTGAGAATGCAGGTGAGATTCAGAGGACTGCAACAAAACTGAGAACAAGAGATTTCTGCATCCTTACCCTCAAGTGTAAATTTTTGAAGAAGCCCAGGCACAGGAGGGGATAAAGAGGGAGTGGGGAAAAACAAGCTCTCTTCCATTTCCAGAAAGGAACTTAGATTCCAAGCCTTTTGTCTACATTTTCTGTACATCTTTATGCACATTTTCAATTCTTCTCAGTGCTCTTATCCCTTTTAGGAAGATGTGCAAAATAAGAACTGCCTGTAGTAGCTTCTTCTATAAAGAAAAGCCACCGGGAAGCTGTTACCCATTTTAAATTACATTAAACAGCTGATGTTATTACAATAGTTCTGGATCAGTAGATTCATCCCCTGAATTTGTATTTTTTCAAAGCCCTATCTTAAATTGGGCTTCAGTTTCCAGTATTTAGTTTCCAAAGCAAAATGTGCTGGGGCTTAAATTTTGTTGAAGTGCTGCTTCTGTTTTGAAGCCTCCCTTGTACCCCAGCCAATACTCAGGCACACCTCAGAGTGACCACAGTTGATTTCAATGGGCTTAAACACACTTAACTCTGTGCTGGACTTCAGCCAGCTGGAATAAACTAATACAGTGGCTTAGAGCCAATGCAGACATTAGCACAGCCTGCTAACTGTTGCAGACAACCAGCTTGTGGAGAGGAACTATGCCTGTGAGCAGTCTAACCTCAGAAATGCCAAGTCATGCAAGACTGCAATTTCCCTTATACAAGCAGAAAAGCTACAAGCTGAGCTTTTCCTATGTGCCAAAGGAGATTGGCAATTTCCAACGAGTCCAGTTCCTACTGTAAAAAGCCACATGTGAATTGATCTCTTGCATGATAAATGGTTACAAATGGAATCTGCATAATAAATAAATGGATGGATGGATGGATGGATGGATGGATGGATGGATGGATGGATGGATGGATGGTGCAGCTCAGCCATGTGTTCTGGCAGGCGTGCGCCATTGATAGTATAAAGGCAGGTGGAGGCAACCTGTGCCATGTGAGATGTATGCATTCCTTGCATGTGGCTCTTGGATGTATTGTATGAGTTCTGCTATCATCCCTTGTTTCTTCTTCTGGCATCCTGTGTCTACCACCACCACTACCTGGAAGAGGACAAAAGAGAGAAAGGAAAGTTCAGAGGCAGCTGGTAAATCCATTGTTGTGGGGGTGATAAATTCCCCCAGGGCACTTTCACATTACATAATTGTAGTGTTCTGAATCCACTTTAAGTGTCATAGCTGCATCCTATGGAATCCTGGGATTTGTAGTTTGTGTGTGTGTAAGCACACATGCACCTTCAAGTCAAGTCAATTTATGACAACCCTGTCAATTTCATAAGGTTTTCTTAGGCAAGGAATACTCAGAGGTGGTTTTGCCAGTTCCTTTCTCTGAAACATAGGCTACAGTACCAGGTATTCATTGGTGGGCTCCCAGACAAGAACTAACCAGGGCTGATGCTGTTTAGCTTCCAAGATCAGATGAGATATGGTATCTTTAGGGCATTTAGGCCCCTTTTGCAGTTTGCAGAGGGATATTTAGAATTTTCATGCAGAAGGCTCCTCTTATGCCTCTGACCAAATGACAAAGCCCATGATTTCATAGGATCCAGCCCTGGCAATTAAGGTAGAATGTTAGTACTATAACTGTGCAATGTGAAAGTGCTCCAGGTTTTACAGCTGTTTCCCAGACAGATCTTTTAAGTTATAAGAAGCTCTCTAGATGCCAGACCTTTTTGGGGGGGAAATAGAGTTCAGAACTTGGACAGCTCCCATACAATCCAGATCAGCTGCAGAAGGCTTAGCCCTAAACCGGAGAAGTGGATCCAGCAGATCCACTGGGCAGTTTCAAGCACAAACACAGAGACTGAAGAGTGGAATGCAGCTGCTAGAGAAACAGAGTGTCCTGCAGAGAAGAGCTAACTTCTTTGTGAAAGGCTGTGAAAGATTTGGCAGCCAGTGTTCCAGTCTCATCAGAACTCTGATATCAGAGAGTCCCCCAAGAGGAGACACTCTGTACGCATTCTGGAAATGGTTGTGAATTCCTGGGACTCAAAACCCCAGAAGAGAGGAAAAGTATACCAGTCTAGAAACCAAAGAGAGGAAACAGTTCATAAAGGAAGAAAATAGCTGGGCAGAGCCACACAAATAAAAAAAGGGAAGACACCATGACCATGCAGCCTCCAACCTCCCAGCATAAACAAAAAGGGTATTGGAGAAAACAACCCTCAGCCTCTCCTTGCCTGATAGGATTGCTCTATCCTTGCATGTTTCCAATTAACTTAGCATTACTTGCTGCAAACCAAGGAAAACCAGACATAAAACTAAATAGCACAGCAAACAATGTGGCCTTTGGTTTAGCTAACCTATGTCATTTGTTGTCTCTCTCTCTTTCAAGTGTGAAGAGAAGAGGGAAAGTTATAATGTATTGCAATGCAGCATTTCTTTAAGTTCTGAGAGAGAGCAACGAATCTTGGCATGTATATTTATTTATGACCTCCATTTTAAGTTTGGACATAAGCTCTGTTTCCTGACTTCTATTTATCAAAGGGAGAAGAAAAGATGTCGAGAGAGGAGAATATGTTTTCTATCAGCTTTCACCACTTTGGTACTCTCCAAGTGTTTTTCTTGAAATTCCCATCCCACCTCTGCTAGTCAGGGATGATGGAGCGGGCTTTGTTGGCTGGAAAGGATAGGAATTACAGTCTAAAACAGTTGGGCTACATCTGGAGAATAATAGGCTAGGAAAAGTTCTTGCAGATCTTTAGCACAGAGGGAGAGAAGAGGAGAGAGAGGGAAGGAAAGAGTGAGAAGATAGGATAGATGTAGCTGACTGTGGCCAATGAGAGAGCAGCTGGCTTGAAAGCTCCTTAACTCTTAAAGATATAGATTCTAGAAAGAATACCATAGGAATATATTAAGAATATGATTGCTGCTGTTGTTGTTCACTGCTGTCTAGTCTACTGCAACTTATGGTGACCCTATGGATGAGAGACCTCCATCACCCTGTTCAGGTCCTGTGAACTCAGGCTGTGGCTCCTTTGATTGAGTTTATTCACCTGTAATGCAGTCTTCCACTTTTCCTACTTCCTTCTACCTTATTGAGCGTTATTGTTTTTTTTTTATCATGTCTTCTTATAATATGGCCAAATTATGACACCCTCAGTTTAGTCATCATGGTTTCTAGGGAGAATTCAGGCTTGATTTGCTCTAGGTCCCATTTATTGGTCTTTTCAGCAGTCCATGGTATCCGTAGAACTCTTCTCCAGCACATTTCAATTGAGTTGATTTTCTTCTTATCAGTTTTCTTCACTGTTCAGCATTTACAACCATACATAGAAATTGGAGATACAGTGGTATGGACAATCCTAATTTTAGGATATATCTTGACATTTCAGGATGTTCTCTAGTTCCTTCACAGTTGCCCTTTCAAGTCCTAGCCTTCTTCTGATTTCTTGACTTCAATCTTCACTCTGATTAATGACTAAACCAAGATATGGAAAACTATTTCAATATCTCCATCATCTAAAATCATCTATGGTCATTACTTTTGTTTTCTTAATACCTAGCTGTAAACATGCCTTTGTACTTTCTGCCTTAACTTTCTCCAGTAATTGTTCCAACAATTTGCTATTTTCTGCTAGTAGTATGGTATCATCTGCATAGCTTAAATTGTTGATGCTCTTTCCTCCAATTTTCACACTTCCTTCCTCCAAGTCCGATCCTTCTTTATGGAGATGTTCTTCAGTTGCATTTTAATATGGTGGTTGGTTTAGTGTTCTCCTTTACCTTTACTCTAGCTTTTGCTATTAGCACACAGTATGGGCCACAGTCTGTTCCTCGTCTTGTTTTTGCAGAGAGATTTTGGAGCTTCTCCATTGTCTACTTTCAGTTATGAAGTGTATTGGATTTTGATATTTGGGCATCAGGTAATGTCCATGTCTACAGTCTTGTCTTTGGTTGCTTGACGAATGTGTTTGCAACAATCAAATTGCTGGCCTTGCCAAATTCAGTCAGCTGCTCTCCTGATTCACTTCTTGATCCTAGTCCAAATTTTCATACAATCTTTGATTTTGCTATGCTTCCTACTTCTGCATTTGAATCACCTGTGGTTAGCAAGTCCTGTTTTGGTGTGTGATCAACAGTAATGTTTCTAGGCCCAGTAGCACTTCGGGCAAGTGCGGAAGTTGCACCCCTAGGTGCTGCTGTGCCACCGCTGCAATGGGCCAGGAAGGACCCTGGTGACAGCAGGTGTGAGGGGCAGCAGAGGCAGGCATGGCAGTGAGTGGGGGTTGGCGACAGACGTGGGGGTGATGGGTGGGCATGGGTTTACAGCAGCGGATGTAGGGAGGTGACAGGCAGGTGCTGGTTGGCAGCGGCGGACCCGGGAGGGCAACAGGCGGGCTCAGGAAAGCAGTGGCAAGTGCGAGGGGGTGACAGGCAGGCTCAGGAAGGCAGCAGCAGGCGTGGGGGGTGACAGGTAGAGGTCAATGGGCAGGAGGGTGCCCCCAGGGCATTTGCGCCCAGGGCATATGCCCCAGTTGCTCCACTCTAGGTCTGCCTCTGGTGATCAATTTCCTCTTGGAATCCAACACAGAATCTTTCAATTTCTTTTTTTCCCCTTCTGACTCTGTAGTTGGAGCATAAACTCAGATTATGGTTATACTGATGGGTTTTCCCTTAAGTCTTATTGATATGATTCTGTCAGACTTAGTATTATATCCTTTGACTGTGTTTGCTACATCTCTCCTCAGTATAAATGCCACCCCATTTCTTCTTAGGCTTCAACTTCTTTAGTAAAAAGGTATGTAATTATCTGACTCAAAAATATCCCATTCCTGTCCACTTTAGTTTGCTCACCCAATTATTGCAATGTTTATACATTCCATTTTTTATTTTACCATGTTTACTATAATTCATGCTTCTCATATTCCATGTTCCTATAATATGTGTCGTGTTGGTAATATATATATAATATATAATATATATAATATATAATATGTGTTGTGTTGCTTTGGACTTTCCTTTGAGCATGTCAGCAATGGATTGTACTTTCACCTGAGTTCAGTTGGGTCATTAGCCACAGTGTTACTTGTAGTTGTACTCTACTGAACCCCAGTAGCTTGTTGTAAACCACTTAAGAGTGCTTAGTACTGATAAGTCTATAGAAATGTAACTGCTATTGCTATTGCTATATTTTTGGATGCCATCCAACCTGGGAGTTTCATCTTCTGGCAGTATGTCTTATTTCTTGTCTTATCATAAGGTTTCATGAGTAAAAAAACATTCAAAAGGGGTTTACTGTGCTTCCTTCTGTGCACTACTAGCAGGTATTAGCTATGATGCTACCACGTTGTCTGAGAAATCTTCCAACCAGTGTCACTCCCAACACCCACAACTGCTGCTGCCCAGAAGTTGTTTGGCAAATTTGATCTGGCTCCTCAACAAAAGCCTGTCTGACATGGGAGACCCTACCAACAGCACTGTTGCTTCTTGCCTCACTGGAACATACAGTCCCTCTACCATGGAAAGGTAGTGCCATTGTTAGGAAGAATATAATACTATAAACTAATATAATAAGAATATAATAATTGGTCAAGTCAGATGGGATAAATTCTCTGTTCAACTACTTCTTTCATGAGTACAACATGACCAATTTACAAATGGGTAGATGCTTCTCACAGCACATAATTTATGTCTAGTTATGAAGATTTTTTCCCCCTATAAAGCTACACAATCAATAGTAACTACAATGTCATAAGTCTGCATTGAGATCCAACATGGCATAGTGGTTTGGGTATTAGACTAGGACTCTAGAGACTAGAGTTCAAATCCCTGCTCAGCCATGGCCACCCACTGAGTGATCTTGGGCAAGTCACACTCTCTCAGCCTCAGATGGAGGCAAAGGCAAACTTTCTCTGAACAAATCTTGTCAGGAAATCCCCACAATAGGTTCACCTTAGGGTCACCATAAATCAGAAATGACTTGGAGGCACACAATAACAATGCAACCAATTCAGCCAAATCCCAAATAACAAAGTGAATCAGGCTGATTAGGACTAATTAATATGAGATCCAGATTGGAACAGCATGGAACCGATTCAGTTCCAAAGTAGGACAGGTAGTCTGAAGTCAGTGGGGAGAACTGGCAATCCAGATCCACAAAATGCAACTAAAAGATAAGGACCAAATCTGAACAGTTGAGTCCAAACTGATTCAGATTAAATCAGGTCCATATCTGTGTTACTGAATTAGATTCTGGAGCCAAATAAATTTTTGCTTAAAGCAAAATGCCTGCTTTAGGGTAGAATGGGAGGTGTCCTTGAGAGAACATGCATGCTGCAAATACTCTTCAGACACTCCAATATGACCATGTGCTTTATGAACAGAAATGTGTTGGACCTTTTTATCCAGTCCCTCATGGAAGAAGAAGAAGACTCACCTGGAGCAGAGTATACAATTGTGTGTCCCTCCAGACATTGCAGAACTGCAGTTCCCAGCATTCCTTACCATTTGGCTTTGCTGGCTAAGGCTGATGGAAGCTGCTCTTCAACATCTGGAGGCCACACAATTCCCAACCCTGAATTAGAATTACTGGAAGGGGACAGATATTGCTCAGTTGCATGATTGTCCTCAAGTACCATGATTGTCATTAGGGATCGGCCAAGTGGAGCCCATTAGCTATATGGGCCCCAATTTGCAACCCCTAAAGCCCCTCAGAAACCCTCCAAACTCCCAAACTCCTCCATTTAAAAAGAAAAATCAGGCATTTTTCTTTTTGCACAAAAAACATCCAAAATGGGTCAAAGCCACTGCACAATGCAAAACATAGTAGTTCTGTCTCCACTTAGTTTTGTCAACCCACCCCCATACTCCCCCAAACCTTTTACTCCAGAACAGCAGAAAATCAAGTAAAAATGAATGTGGAAGTGACATGACATCACTACTGGCCATGTTGCCACTCCAGTGCGGCCTGCTTCCGGGGGTGGGCAAGAGTGAAAAATGATCCCCACCCCATCTCTAGTTGCTCATCACTACTATACAACCTCCCTCTACCCCCAGGATGGAACAGCAGCCATTTACTTCTATGGAGGACAGTCCAAGGGCACAACTCAGGGATAAGAGTCCCTTGATCCAGGGATTCCTCTCTCAGGGTGGAGTGTTCCTGTTCCTGCCAACCATATTTGTTGCCTTGTCCCATAGAGTTCAGTAGGATCCCTAATAAACTAAGTAAACCCTTTTACTGCACGGCCTTATGCCTTCATCTATGGAGCCTAACCCTGGGTTCCATTTCTTGGCAGCATAAGGGTGGCACTGTTAAAGGGTGACTGAATACTGGGAAACAGCTTTCCAGTCGACCTGTTCTCCTTCCACCAGCAAGTAAAAACTTCCGTCAGTCTTTCAGGAAGTCATTGTGATGGCCTTCTCATGGTGTGCTCTGCTGTTTTGTTGATTTTTTATATATATATTGTCTTCTAATGAAATTTTAAATGGTTTTAATTCTGTAGGTTAATTGTGTACGTGTGTGTGTGTGTGTGTGTGTGTATTTATACATACACATATATTTGTTTGATTCTAAACTGTATCAGTTTTAATAATTTGTAGGCAGCACTGAGTCTCATAGCTGGGGGAAAAATAGGATATAAATGAATGACATCATCATCATCATCATCATCATCATCATCATCATCATCTTCCTTATCATCAGGATGGACAACCTGCAGCCACAGAGCTCCATGTGGCCCCTCAACCTAACTTCATGTGGCCTTTAGTCAGTTTCAGAAGCCCTCTGCTATCAATAAGTTGAGACCCTGAGCAAGTGTCAACTGTCCTTCTGAAAGAATTCTGGGCAGGGAGAGAGGATAGGAAAAGTGTTGTCAGAAAATGAGAGGCAAATAAAAAAGGCACTGGCAGACAGAAGAAGGGAAATGTCTGGCCTGCCAGCTTTGTATTCTGGCTGTGCCTACCACTTGCTTCAGCCCCTCCCAGCCCTGGCAGGCAACCCTCAAGAGATTATGCCCAAGGGAATATCATCCTCCGTAGAAGCTGCCCACCCCTGTTTTAAATAGATGGATCAGCAGACAGCTAGGTAAACAATCAGGTGGCAACATGATTATATGCAAATCATCCTCGCTAAAGCTTACATTACGGAGACGAACAAACGAATCTGGCAGGAAGCTGGCAAAGAAATCCATTAGAATTTTATGTGTTGTGCACACAAAGGTCTCTGAAGTGAACTTAATAATTGAGTGCAACAAATAATTAATGTACATGGAACCCTAGGATCCTCTTGTTTTGCAGTTTAGAATAGAGTTAATTTTGCTAAGGCCTCAGTCCTATGAATAATCCTGAAAAGTGCTGATGTCCATCTTTATTCACCAGCCACTGCTGGGGGGCGGGACAAAGGAAAATACAAGGAACAGGAGAAACAGAACTACTTACAATACTCAGAAATGGTGCGAAATTAAGTTACATCAACACCTTCAGACCATGGCCAGAGAACTTTGTAGCCCTCCAGATGTTGTCACACCATGGCCAAGGTCCCACAATGCTCTGCTGGTGGAGTTCTGCAGCACTAGAAGGCAGCTTCCAAGCACTGAAGCATGCTGACAAAGCCACTTGGTTGCCAGAATGGGGTGACAAGAGGTGAGCAGCATCTAGCTATAGTTCTACACCCAGAAGATGAGAGTATACATTGTCTTATCATACCTCTAGTGGGTAGATGTGCACTGAATAGCTCCTGCAATGTCCAAAAAAGAATATATATTCATGTAACCCTAGGATGCACAAACATAGATCACCAAGAGAATTGCAGCGTACCAGTTCTGCAGAGCCTGCATAGTACTGGCTAGGTTTGGTGGCAATGAGAATCCAGCAACATCTGGAGGCACACAGCTTCCCTGTCCCAGCTTTAGAGTCTGGTATAGAGTCAGGGTCATGTGGCAGTTAGGGTGTTGTACCACAACTTGGGATATCCAAGTTCAAATCTCCACTGAGTTTGAAAATCACCTTGAGACAGTCATTGGACCTTTTCACGTGACATGATTGTAGTTCAGGGCTGGAAGGGTACTTATAATTCCCTACCAGATAGTACTAGTGCCTTACCAAACAGATCCCTGAATCCTGTAGGATGTAGCCGTGGCAGTTAAACTGGACTCATATTGTTCTAACTGTGTAATGTGAAAGGACTCACTGGCCCTTTCCATGGCCTACTTTGTTCTGGTGACATCTGGTACAGGTCCTGGTGTTTTCTCTGCCAGGAAGGGAATGCAACAGGAGCACTCCCATCTGCACTGGCTGCCTCCATGAATGGAGAAAGTACAATGGTGCTGCCTCTGCCTTCTGCAGCATAGCCGGGTACTGTTCCGGGCTATGCTGGGGCAGGAAGTGCAGCCACTGTGCTTCCGGGACCTCTGCACCTAAGGTTAGTGCAGGTCACTGGTCACTGATGGGTAAAACTCATCAATGATTTACTGTGCAATCTCACTGCCTGGGGACGGGAGAAAGATGGGATTTGGATGACATCATGCAGAACTGTCTGGGTCCCATCATTCTCCTGTCCCCAGTGTGGGGTGACAATGTCCTGCAGAAAGGGCCACTGTCTCTCAGCCTGACCTGCCTCACAAGGGTGTTGTGAGGGTGAAGCTGGGACAAGGAGAGTCACGTATGCCCTCGTGAGTTCTCTGGAGAAAAGGTGATATAGAAATGTAATTTGCACCCAATGACACTATTTGAACAGTTCCATTAAAATGGAATAATTATCAAGTTACATTCATGACTTCTTAGCCACACAAACACAGACACATGCACAACTTTAACAAATATTTAATATTTGTCACTGAATCCGAATTCACATTTGCTATCAGGTGTTGCCTGATTTACCACTACATGATATCAATCAAACTGATGAGATCTTTGCTATAAAATCTTGTCAAATGTTGAATGCCTCTGTATGGTCAACTGTCTAACACTTTCAAATCTAATATACCTGTGGTTTTTCAAACTGTCTTCCACTGAATGAATGGTGGAACAAATTTGTTCACAAAAGCTTGGAAAAGTTCTTTCTTTTGAAGTTCAGATCCCAGAATCCTCTAGCAGCATGGCAAGTGGCTGGGAGATTCTAGAAATTGTAGTCCAAAAAATAACTTTTCTATTTTCTGGTTTTCCGTTGCTCCAGAGTTGCATCTGAACCAACATGTTCAAATTACAGCAAAAGAACTTTTGCCTAAACAATACAAGGTATTTCCTGGTGGCTCTAGATGTTTGGCAGAATGTCTCAGAAGGTGAAGAGCTCTCTGTCCTTAATAATTTTAAATGGAGATGATATGGCCACCTCCTAGGGATATTTCAAGCAGTACATCATCTGACAGTTAGACTATATGACCTTAGAGAGCCTTCTAACTTTAGGGGTCTTTCCTCACTACACTGTTATAGTGCTATTATTCCACTTTCAACATCCTGTGGAGTTCTGGGGTTTGTAGTTTCCTGAGGCCAAAGAGCTCTCTGGCTGAGAATTCTAAATGCCTCTCCCTAAACTGCAAACCCCAGGATTCCATAGGATGTTGAAAGTGTAATAATAGCATTATAACAGTGTAGTGTGGAAAGGCCCCAATTCTACATCTCTGTGAATGCTGAATTCTTTGAAAGCTGATAAGATATTTCACAGATCAATAATATAAAAGATTCCCTGCCAACTACCAGGCACATGTCATGTGCTAGCTAATTTGCTCTCACGGAAAACATTCAGAGTTTCAGCAGAAGTATTTGTTTGGAACAAGCAAGCAACACAGCAGCTTTCAAGCATTACTGAGACTGACGAGTGTTGGAAGGTAACAGGTGTTATACCTTGACATACAAATTTAGGCGCTCATGGCAGTGATTGGTGAAAGTCATAAATGCGACATCACCCCACCAGAACCAGAGTTTCCAAGCTATTCCCAATGTTTATAAAACTTTCCTTTTGAGAACTAGGGAATTTCCCATCCTCTTATCTTGGTCCTGACTGTTCTCATAACACTTTCCCACCCTTTCACATCCCACCCTTCTGATTCCCACCCGCTTTACACCAGATGCTTTGGATATCAACTATTGTCAGATCATTTCTTTGGTGCCTTGGTGCCTTTTGAACTCATACCCAACTACAAGTTTCAAACAGCAAGCGGTGATTGAGACATTGCAGCAAACAACAATTAGCAATGGATACCTTGTAGTGCTAGCAATCCCTAGTTCCCCTTCATCTACTGCCTATGTAGAACAGGTACTATTTCCCCATTCATATGACAGGAGACAAGCCTCCTGACATACATTCGGTTCATGTAAATTATGCCCCTCCAGTCTTCTCCAATGCTCAAGATATCTCTAGAAGACACACAAGAATTTCTGATTAGTCCCCAACACTGTGGAAGTATTTCTGTTGGTAAAGAATTTACAAGCTATAGTGACAACACCACTGGAGATCAGCTAGTAACACTGCAGTTCAGCTGAATAAGAAAAAAACACACCAAACAGAAAAAATGCATAATATGAACTGTCAAATATCGGATGTTAAGATCAAATCATTGTCTGTTAAGCGCAGATCTCAAATGTTCAACAAATATGAAACTATTCAGTTCAGTGGCGGAGCTTGGAGTGTGGGGAGTGGGGCAGTAGGGGGTGGGGCTATGGTATGAGGGGCATGGCCACTGTGCATGGGGGCATGGTCAGGGCGTGTGGGGCGTGGCCAGGGTGCGCGGGGGCATGGCTACAGGCCAGGATGCCCCAAAAACATTGCCACCCAGGGCAAACCATCCCTCTGCCCCCTGTCCCTGTGTGAATGATTCAGTTTCTAGACTGAAGCAGCATCAAAATGGTCTTGGAAGAGTTTTGAGGAGTAAATTAATTAAGAGTTTTAAATTAAAGAGTTTTCAGGAGTAAATTAATATAGGTGGTTAGGTATATGAAAACCTCCTGTTTTATTTTCAAGGGCCTTGTAAATAATTACATAAATAATTAGAGCTATATTTCCTAGGCCCCAAAGAGTTGATTTTATAGTTTTAGTGTTAGCTTTTTAAAAACTAGCTCTTTGCTTTTCTGTTTTTTAAAAGAAACTGAAAGAAAAAAGAAAATATAATTTAAAAATTAATTTCTGATTCATGTCTCATATTTTCTTTATATAATTT
The DNA here is from genome assembly GCA_948472985.1 of Iguana delicatissima. NCBI lineage: Eukaryota > Metazoa > Chordata > Lepidosauria > Squamata > Iguanidae > Iguana > Iguana delicatissima. Next base: position 226,232 of record CAOKZL010001233.1, read on the forward strand.
CTTTTTTCTTGTGTATTTATAGAATCTGAGTTTTTAAAAATTATTAATAAAGATATCTTTTTTAAAAAAAGAAACTAAGATAGTTATCTTTAGTTATTTTTATTTTAAAAAGTCAGAATACTGCAAGCTACTCGTCTGTGGTACAAGACATAGGCCATTTCCACACTAGACTCTTATAGTACTATTATTCCACTTTCAACATCCTGCGGAATTCTGGGGTTTGTAGTTTTCTGAGGCCTAAGAGCTCCCTGGCTAAGAAGTCTAAAGGCCTCTCCCTAAACTGCAAACTCCAGGATTCCACAGGATGCTGAAAGTGGAATAATAGCACCATAACAGTGTAGTGCTCCTTCCACCCACGTTAACATGGCTTCAACACGCACAACAGAGAACAAGTCAGCAACATGGAATGGCACTTGAATGAGTTGATATTACTCTTCCATTTGAGAATGCCACATCCTCCACTATAAAAACAATCTGAAAGTCACAGTTACACTGAAAAAATCATTAGGGATACATTATAATTGTTAAGATGCCATCATGATGTAAAGCACTTTAGCTATTCAGAAATGTATAAATTACAAATACATGACCGATGGGTTATAACATGTCAATTCCAAGCGCTGATTTTTGCCCATCTGCTCTTGCCAATTACAATCTACTGCGCCTGGCAGCCTCTCTCTAGAGCAGGGGTGACAGTCACGTGGCCCAGCAGGCCTAACCAGAATCAACTATTGTGAGGAATTGCAGTCCAACAATGTATGGATGGCCACATGAACCCACCATGTTCTAGAATCTCAGGCAGGAGTCTTTGCCAGTCTTTCTCTCTGAAGTCTTTCCATCTGGAGCCAACTGAGATTAAAATTGACAGCCATCTGACCTCTCTTGCTGTGTCTAGATTATGTCTTATTTTACTAATGATGGAATTTCAACTTACCTGAAGTAATATCCCGCTGAATTATAATTTTTGGAGGTACTGCTCTCCAAGGGGAACGCGGAGACCCACACTATTGTAAATGATGAATCATCCTGATGAGTAATGTGTGGGCAGATGAAATTTTAAGTATCAAGGCACTTCTGTTTAGTATGCCAGTATTAGAAAGGTGGCTGATTAGGAGTCACAGAATGAGGAGAGGGAGAGGAAAAGAATAAATGACTGTTACCCAGCAACAGTAGGAATACTGGAATATTCAGATTGTTAAAACACAAATGCTAATGCATTCTGATATGAAAATATTGGGAAAATTGGAGAGGAAGAATGAACACTGCAAGATTTTCAGCTTGAGCAGAAAGGCTCAGTTGCAGTCCATGGACTCTAATGAGGGCTCCAACACATTGCAATGATGAAAAGGATACAGATGAGTCCATAGCAGAATGTCTGAACTGAAACTGTCCAATTAGAAAAGTGGAAAATAGAAACCAAGCTATGACCCAAGGATCCATGATGATATCCGTGTGTCCATCTTCTTCCCTGCCTAAACTGAAAAGTAGAAAACACAGATCAAGTTAAGATCCAAGGATTTATTATGGTATCCATGCATCCATCTATTTCCTTGGTCTTTTAGACCCAAACCCAAATGGGGAGCTAGGACTAGTTTCGTTGACCCGGTTCCATATTGTCTCATGAAGCATAGGAGCATTGCAGTATTGCTTGAGGGCATCCTCTTGTGAATTTATCTTGTGTGCTCCTAACATCTGTAGGCAGCAGGATCACATCAGCTACAGTGCCATAAAATGTCACAAAATGTCTGCACATTTAGTCTCTCTGTATCAGCATCTTTCCTGTAGGTGTGTAATAAATCGCTATTTATTCTGTGTGTGCAGAAACAGAGGTACACAATTTGTGACCCACTAAATTAAATGCAGCCTGTGTACTCCTTCCACTTTGGACTCAAAGAAATAAGAAGCAAAGCAATTTATTGAGATATAATCCAACACCACCTCAGGACAATTCAAACTCTTTCTTACAAGGAGTGATTGGAACAGACACTGTGTTTGCTAAAAGAATCCATAACATTGTTGAAGAGGGGATTTCATACACCTGAACTGAACAGATGAAAGTAATTCCTTTCTGTATTTAATGTTTAACTTATTCACTTCATAGCTTTGAGGTCTCTATTCATTTCTGTTGATTATATTGAGGTGGTGCCCACTTTTCCATATCATGAGTATCACATCTTACCTGTTAAATACATTGCCTATCTTTTTTTTTTTCCAGGGAGAGTGGGTGTATTTTGATCCACCTTCTCCAATCTTCTCTCCCCATTGATCCACCAGGCCCTGCTACTGCTTTACTTTGCAATCCTATGCATGGCTATCTAGATGCAAATCCCATTAAATTCAGTAATATTTACTCCCAGATGCATTAGGAGAGGGATGGAAAGAACACTTGAAAATAGATTTTTAAAGGGCCAAAACCCATTTTTCTTTGGTATTTAGAAATCCTGATAAGGAGAATTCTAGGCTGACAGAAATTCACAAGTTTTTTTTTTGTTTTTTTTTTTACAGAAAGCAACATTTTTGGCATAGAAAATAATATTTATGTACAAAAAAAGCGATGTGGATTTTGCATAGGGTAAGTCCCATACCACATATAGGTCATTTCTGCCCTACACTGTTATAATGCTATTATTGCACTTTCAACATCCTATTTGAATTCTGGGTTTTTTAGTTTATTGAGGCCAAAAAGCTTGCTGGCTGAGAATTCAAAATGCACCCCGCCCCGACAACCTGCAAACCCCAGGATTCCATAAGATGTCGAAAGTGGAATAATAGCATTATAACTGTGTAGTGCAGAAATGGCCATAGTCTTTGAAAACTGTTCACTGTTCAAATATTTTTTCACAGCGACAATAAAAATTGAGAAAACTACCTGTCACCATTTTTAGGGCAAAGTTAGTGAAAAATTGCATGCCTAAGTAATTGTTATTATTTATTTATTTCAATTGGTGATCAGAAAAAAAGAAATGGAACAAGATAGAATACATGAAATACAATGTGATACAATAGAATGAGTATTAAACATAGAATTGAAAACAATGGTACATGTAAAATATTTGTAATATATTAACATAAAACAACATAAAATGGTGATATCTTTAATGCTAAGGCAGCACCCTAAGCTTACAAGCTATTGCTGGCACACAAAAACTATATTTGTATAGAACTTCCGCCTACACAATAGAGCAAAATCTGCTCAAACACATCAGCCCCTGCTTTTTTGGAGACCATCCCTCCCAAAGGCTGTTTTGCCCACTGCCCAGTTCAGAATATGACTTTGGCAATCCTTCTTCTAAAAAAATAGTTTTGTATAAACTATAAGAGAAAATATTTGTCTGTTTGTTATGACAAATCGATTATAGAGATAGTAAAAGTCAACTGGAATCCTTTGGGTTAGTCTCAACTAGAGTAAAACCACTGAATCAACTGTTGAATGGTGAGTTGACATAGAGATAAATATAATGTTTCAATGGGTCTACTCTAGTTACGATTAAAATTGGATTTTGGTGCTTTATCTAATTGGTGGAGGCTGGGGACAGGGGTTTCATGACACTGGGCCAGTAAATCCACTTTGAGTTTTAGTCCAAACTTTAAAGAAGTTGTCTAAGGTGTGGAACCTGTCTTGAAGATACTGTTCACAACATTGACTGAGGCTGAAAACCTTTCAGACCTGAACTAGTCTCTGGAGAAGATAGGGACAGGTAGGCTTTTCTCTCCAGATCAACTGAATTTCCTCATAATTACTTCTACAAACTGATGTCTGTCTCCCCTTCAGAATACGGATAAATGTTCATACTTCAGGAAATTTAAAAGTTTGGGAGGGGGCAGGTAATTACAAAATTCTTTGTGTGGTGTATCCAGAGAGATGGCAATTGGTATTAGCTGTGCAATATATCATATCAGATAGATAAGCCCTCTCCCATTGACCATAGGCTAGTTGTCATTCCATAGGGAAGGTGGAAGAGGATCCTTGTTTGTTGTTGTGTGGCTTTGAGACATTTTTGAAAAAAAGACTTAATCTATCACCATAATTTTTGGTTGGAAAGAGTAAAGGCTGCCCCTTGAATCTGAAGGGGTGAGGCAACTACCTCACACAGTAGATTTGGGGTTTGTAAAAGGGCAGTAAATGGTCAGTGATGTAGACTCAAGTCGATTGACTCAGACTCTAGTCAGACTTAAGTCACTTCAGTGACTCAACTCGGGCTTGACTTGGCAATAAATAACACACTGACTTGATTCAATTCAAGACTTGTATATTTTTAGTGACTGACTTGCTGCCCTTGGTTCAGTAACATAACACATTTATCCAGAAATCTTCTGACTTTGAGCAATGCTTCCATCTCTTTTTGCCTACTGGTCACATAAGGATCTGTCTCAAGCCCAAAGTGTGGGCACATTTCTCAGAGGGTAACAGCAAACGGGTTAGGCAATGGGCTTGAGGTGGGGTAGAGGCCTGTTCAGTAGCCTGTGCTGCTACATGTCAGAGAAGCCTTTTAAAACTTTTCCTAAGAGCAAAATACAAGACTCACCCCTACAGCGCAGGGTGCGTTTTTCAGAGGGGAACAGCAAATGTGTTAGGCAACAGGCTTAAGGAAGAAGGAGCCTTCCCTCTAAAGCTTTTGAAACTTCAGTAATAGGGAGTGAGAAGGATCCTATTCTCCATTTCTGAAAAATCCTCCAGCTTTGGAAATGGGAAGAAAGAAGACTCCTATCCCAAAGCTGCAGACTCTTTTATGCCCATTGGCACAAAAGCCTCCAGCTTCAGGAAGGGGGAGTAAGAAGGATCCTATTCCTCACTTCTGAAGCTTCAGATGGCAAAATCACAAATGTGGAGCTGACTCTGCTTAAACTGTTAAAATTGACTTTATTCAACTCTGTCCAGAAATTCTGGAATACAAGCTGGGGGACAAAGTGGGCTCCCAAACTTGACTTGAAAGTATCTTCAAGGACTTGAAACTTGACTTGAGACTGGACTTGAAACTTGGAGTAAAAGACTTAAATACATCAATGTAAATGGTCAATGCTTTTATTCGTTATTTTCACTGCCAGAGATGGAGAGAAGTGCTAGTGGGATTTCCTGAGTCATGAGCTAAATACAACCTGCTTGACTTTGGTTATTATACGTACACTTGATTTGACTGGGTTGAGGGAGATACCATTTGCTACTTTTTCTCAGGCAACATAAGTGTCTTGGACAGATCCCAAAAGAAATCTTTTTCTTAATGTACACATTGATTTTCTTGATCATAAATTGTATCATGTACACTAGCAATGCCATGCATATTGCTTTCAAACCTTCTGTGTACACTGGACTTCCAAGTATATTGTTACCTCCACTGGATCAGCCTTTCACAAGCACCTTCCCATCATACCTTCTTAACCAGTCCCCTGGGCCAGACTCTTCATGAGACTCCTGATAATGTGTCCATTATCCCATGCAACAAGAGGGAGGCCAGGCATAGCAGAGGCAAGGTTGGAAAGAAGGCATAACCAGGCCAGGAATAAAACCCAGGATCTTCTGCATACCAAGTATGCTGTACTGCCTCATCCCTCAAAAGATGTGCCTTCTGGGTAAAGAAGTTCCACACGGTTTGCTGCACTACTGATTTTTTCCCCCATTGCCTGCCTTATCTTTCCTCTTTGTTCACTTTGTCTGTTCAGCCATGGGAGAAACGGGGGGGGGGGACCTCCACACTTGCCACCTGATAGTAAAATGCAGAAGCACTCACCATTTGGAATACTGTTTCCCCTGATTTCGGGCATGCTCTAGCAATTATTATTCTTCAGCACAGTTTGAAGACATATCTCTTTTTGCAAGCATTCCTAGTGCTTTTCAGCTGACCATGTGTTTTATATTTATGGATAATATCAATATTCTTGTGTTGTGTAGTTTTTATACTATATTATTATACTTGCATGCCATCTGGAAATCCTCAGACGCAACCTGCCAATACATGCTTATAAATAACTAGCGTATATTCCCAGGATTGCCCAGGATTTTATTTCTCATAGATAATACTTATTAGAAAGATTTGAGATCCTGTGTCTCCATCTCCCCAAACTGTCTTGTCCAGTACCTGTCAATTTTCCCCATATTCCCCAATCCAATCTGTATTCAGAGTTATTAACATACAGAGGTTGGGTTCCTGAGGGAAATACACTGCCCTCCTCCTTGTTGCTAGGCCTCATCTCCATAGCAACAGGCCTATTCAGAGCTCTCTGGCTGAGAATTCTAAAGGTTCCCTCCCTGAACTGCAAACCCCAGGATTCCACAGAATCTTCTTACGCAGCCAATCATATCAGGTCTTTGCCTCACACAGCCAATCATATGAGCTCAGGTCTTCACCTGACACAGACAAACTCACAAGCTTTGACTTTTATATATTAGATTACATAAGTAAGTACCTAACTACCACTAGCCCAAAACTTTATGCTCCTTACAGTCTACTAGGAACTAACTGCTCAGCTATCAGTGACTGCTGACAGCTTCCATTTCAATGGGATGGTAAATGTGCTCTTTGTTCTAGTTTGGGGAAAAGAGTTCAGCACCTCTGATAGCTCCCTCAGGTTAAAACCTAGAGCAGATTTGTTGCCCTACTGACATGCAAACTATCAGCCCCTTCTGCTCAGCAATGAAATAAAGAATATGATCTAATGTCTACCTTAATGATATTTTCCACTGTCTCTCTATCAGAGCTGATAGCCTGCATTGTTTAATTACAAGGCATTTCACCCTCAGAGGCCAATTTGCTGTTCTAATTACAGCAGCATTGTGCCATGGGATCTAAATGTTCCTTCTTATTAATCATATGCAAGTAAGATCAGTGATGGCTTCATGCATGGCACATCAGGTGTCTGAGGTGAACAAAAAGACATGATGGCTCATATGTTCATTACTCTCTTTTAGACAATGGTGTCTGCATAGGTTTTGGTATCTCTGATAAATTTTAGACACATTGCAAGAGAATGCAAAGAGAGATGTTGCTCTTTAAAAGAACAGCAGGAGAATGCCATCAAGGAAAGCAAGGAAACAAACACAGACCTTTCTGTTATCACTTTTAGGAGGTAAAAGATATATTCAGACAGGTTTTTAAATTATCTGTTTATAAGATGTTGCTGATCTCTTTGTAAGAATATCTGTATCGTGTCTGCAGCAGTGCAGGCAGTTACAAACAGAACAGCTCCTGGACTTGAGGCAAGAGTCAGAGAATGGCCAAACAGAAAGGCAGCCAAGAGCACACCAAAGGGGCAAATCCAAACCGTAGTCCAAACAGGCAGAGTTTCAAGACAACCAGATCCAAGAGCAGAGCGCAGGATTTCAGGACCAAAAAGACCAGTTGCTGACCCTGGGAAGAAAGACCAGCTGGAGCCATCTTTTATCTATGGCTGCTGCTGCCACCTGTGTTCCCTCATTAGGGCTCGTTTACTATTTAAACGGGCTGAGTGACCCTTTTCACAGAGTCTCTGCTGCAAGGTAGGGGTGTCAGCTATGTCTTCCTCTATTTGTTCCCCTGGCTTAGGCCCTTGTTTTGTTGTGTATTAACTCCCTCTGGATCAGCTTCTGGAGACACTTCAGCCTGTGGGGAAGCCTCTGCCTCAGAATTAGAATCCTCCTCCTCACTGCCACAGTCCCCAAGGCAGGGCATGGCAATCTGGCTGTTAGGCTACCAGAGAGCAATCGGCTAGTGCATTGTGAACTTATGGTAGAAGCAGGAGTGATTAGTCTGGATGCTGTAGCAAGGTAGCAGCCATTACTGGATCTAGAACCTTCATGGTTGCCCACTTCTCAGAAAAAGCAAAAAAGAACACTGACCATCTTCCAAGCAGGTAAGAAGCAACAATATCTAAATATATAGAAGTAAGAAAAGACAGAAAGCAAAACACTAGGCCCATTGCTACCCTGCACCACACGTACCCAGGGTTACCTGGCATGTACATTAATGCCTTTTTATTCCAACACTGATTGCATGGGAACTTTCATCTTAGGGATAGAGATGAAGCTAAATTACTTGTTATGTAACAAAGAAAGCATGTGCTTTTATTTATTTATTTATTTATTTAAAAAGCCATTTCAGGACAACATTTGAAGAAACAAAGCAGTAGTGGGGAGGGGACCAATAGATACTTGTCTCCTTCACGTTGCCTGCCTTTCCTCTGTCATACCTGAAATCTATGCTTAACCTCCGACTGCGCTAGGAACCTCAATGTGGAAAACTGGTTGGAGGACCTTTTGGAGCAGACGCACAGTAGGTGAAGAAAAGCATGAGCAGGTTCTCTCCTTGTATTTCTGTGCTTACCTGGAGACGAACAGCTCCCTAAAGTTTGAATCACCATGTGATTATCCGTTTAAGTTCATTTTCCCAACATTGTTTGGTTTATCCTTGGGGTCCCAATCAAAAAGCTAGGAAGAATTGTTCCATCTCTTGAATGGACTTAATAAGGAATTTTTGTCTGCATACCAATGTTAATTATAATAAATAGCAGATTGCAATTATACAGAATGAAATTCCATCATTTTGTAACTTACTTATGACTCGATAGGAACAATATTGTGCTATAGAGATATTTATGCAAATACAGGGTTTCCATTTTTCATGGAGTTACAAAATGAAATCAAATCATTGTGAGTTTAATCAGCCTTAATTTTGTACAGCTAGTTGTCTACCAGTGGCCACAACATCAGTGGGGTAGTGAATCCACTTGGGAGCTATCAAAAGTGGCAAACCATATCCCCAAAACTCACGTTGGACATATTGAATAGCTCCTTTAAATTTCAGACTAAAACCAGAGCAGATTATCTCCTCACTGACATGGTAGCTACCAGCTATTACTGTTGTCTGCCTAATTAAGTTGTTTTAATACTTTTCCTTCCTTCCTTCCTTCCTCCTACATATCCCACCCTGCATCACTAGATCTCAGAGCAATGTACCTGTAAAATCAGTATTAAGATATTAAAATAATTTAAAACAATAAAAATAGTTGAAACTGACAAGAACATATTAAATAAGTTAACAAATTAAAAACTGATAAGAGTTTAAAATTATGTGCATAAATATTTTGGCGGGAACCAGTTTGGCCCCAAAAGATTTTGTGACTAGCTAATATTTTTTACTTGACACGTAAATAAAGCCAGCACTGGTGCCAGCTCGGCTTGCCAGGGAAAGGCATTCCACCCCAGGGGTGACACAACTGTGAAGGCCCTCTCGCAGGTCCTTGCATAGTGTATTGATCTCACTGGTAGGACACAGTGAAGGCCTCCAATCCTTGGGAAGCACATATGGAACAGGCATTTCTTCTAGTTTTGAAGTCCCTGTTTACTTGTCGATATATTACAAGATCTTTGATTTTAGATGCAGACCAGATGGCCTATTGCCTCATTGCATTGTATGAGTGAAATATTTGACCAGATCATTTTTTGTTGCTGAATGACCCATTTTATTATGCACACACAAAAGTCCTATATAAATTTAGGATGGGGTCTGGGTGGCCCTCCAAAGCTTGTTGGACTACATCTCCTGGCCATGCTGATTTGGGATGATGACAGCTGAAGTGGAACAGTATCTGGAGAGCCACAGGTTCCTCTCCCAAAGACATAAATGATCCCTGAGCATTGTGTGTGTGGGGGGGGGATGGCATTGACTGATAGTCTTCCAGCTTTCTACTTCATCCTATTTCTGCCTATCCATGCACTTTCTTTAGCAGTCCCAGACAGACAGCAAAAAATGGATGGCTTATCAAACAAGCTTGGGGAAGTGATTTCTTTTTCTCCCCTTCTCCTTTTCTTTTCTTTTCTTTTCTTTTCTTTTCTTTTCTTTTCTTTTCTCTTCTCTTCTCTTCTCTTCTCTTCTCTTCTCTTCTCTTCTCTTCTCTTCTCTTCTCTTTTCTTTTCTTTTCTTTTCTTTTCTTTTCTTTTCTTTTCTTTTCTTTTCTTTCTTTTTGGACTACAGCTCCCAGAATATTTTTTTAAGCTACCACCTCATTCAGGGGCAATTTAAGCTTCTAAAAATAACTAGGTTTATATCTTCCTCAGTTATTCTGGGATTGGTGGTATTAATGCAGTTTGTGCCTCTGTGTACCCTAGTTGTACAGGTTATGTTTAATACAGCATCTTGTTTGACTTTCAGAAATGCCTACCAAAGGGCAAGAGAAAGGTAAATAGAGTTCTCAATGGGCAGCTGCTTTCTTAGCTAGAGTTGGCTCCTTCCCTCTGCTTATATTTCCCATCTTGTCCCACCATCCATCATGAGAAAAGAAAGCAGAACTTCTGGAAGATGGATGAGCAATGGCCTACATGCAGCTGTGAATATGTGGGAAAACAAGTCCATCAACATATCTTTTTCCTAAATAGCCAACAAGAGGGAGAATAGTAGAAGAAGCCTTTATGGTGGTTTGACAGCAAGAGGACAATGGTATTCATATTTCATGGCTCCATTGTTTCTTCAGTTGCTGTGCTGCTAGCAAGGAAGGTACACAAGTCACCTCTTTCATATTTTCATTTTGAAACTCAACAACCTGCTCAATGACATCTTAATAAATGAATGAATGCAACAGGGCTTGGGCCAAGGCTATCTGAAGGACTGTATTCTCCAATAAAGGCTCTTTGACAGTTATCAGAAAAAGTACGTATGTTTTCTTCACTTGTTAAAAGCATTTTATTATACACTGATGAGAAATCTGCAGCAAATTCATTTCAATTTGTTTTTAATATAAACAGATGACCAAAATTCAGAAATTTCTTCACAATCAGAACAGGAAAACTTTTTTAAAAAATTCAAATCCAGTAGAAAATGTAATGATTGCTTTGTTCACCAACTGATTCTTTAACTACTTAAACTCTTAGAAAATAAGATTTGAACTTCTGGACTTTTAGCCATTTTTGGGCTGTATTATTTATTATTTATTTAAAATATTTCTATATTGCATCCCAGCCCACAAGGTCTCCCTAGGTGATGAATAAATAAAAAACTTTTAAAACAAAACAAAAATAAACACATGTTGAAGACATAGTAAAATATTCTTTAAAAACACCTAAAAACACTCTGAGAACAATCCTAGAATCCTCTCCTGAAATAGTTAAAACAGCCATTTCAAACAATAAATATCATGTGGAACAGCACTCTCTGGGCTTAAAGGAGATGGGGCCAGCCTAACTTCCTTGGGTAGGGAGTTCCACAGTCAAGGTGGTGCTACAGAGAAAGCCCTATTATGTGTGCCTGTCATGAGAGTGAGGTTTGTTGTTCAGCAGAGAGTCCAAATTAGTAAAGCAACATTAGCAAAGAATTAAGACAAGGTTTATTTCTACAGCAGAAATAGGTCAACACCTTGTGAAAGTCCAAAGTGAAACAAAACACATTCTCAGCCACCTTATATAAACTAAACTGGTAGGTTTCCTCATGTAAACATTCAGAAAACAATTAGCACTTAGTTCAAAGCACATCCCCTCTATCTGGCATCTATCCACGTTTCCAAACTGTCCCCATCTGTTTATCATTTTTAGACAGCATGTAACAATTCAACAGGAACTTAGGTATTTGCTTACTTCAGGGAGTCTGTTACCTTAAACAAGGAATGCCCTTTACAGTTGCAAATCAAGGAGGAAGCTCCCTTTTCTCACCTACTCGTTAAAACACAGGATGGAGCCCAAGGCTCATAATCTAACCTACATGATCCTCTTGCTTCTGGGGAATGGGCATCTCAGGACTTTTGAACTGAAAAGGGCAAACGCTAGCTTTGAGAGTGAAGATTTCATTATTATTATTTTTATCACATGATCTGAACTTGATTCTGGACAAGCAAGCTGACCTTGCATTCATAACTGAAACCTGGTTAATTGAAGAAGAGGGTGTCAGTTTGACCCAATATGCCCACCAGGTTGCCAGGTACAGCAGCAGACAAGAGCTGATAGATGGGAAGGAGGAATTGCAGTGATCTATCATGACTCCTTTCCTCTACTGAGCTATGCTGTCCTGCAGTTTCCAAGGTCTGAGTATTTACTTCTGGCAATTGGGTACTGAGACAAAATAGGAATCCTGTGGGTATACGGCCATCCTGCTGCCTAACTGTTTTCCTACCAGAGCTGCTGGAGGTGATCTCAGAAGTGGTGTTAATCTCCCCTAAACTTATTGTGCTTGCAGACTTTAACATCCATGCTGAGACATCCTAATCAGGACCAGCTCCGGGTTTCATGGGTTCCATGGCAATTATGGGCCTGTCTCAATTAATATCTGGTTCTAGATGTGTAGCAGACCATGCTCTTAATCTAATTTTTGCTGATCAAACTGATGGTGCCCTGGGGATAGAGGTGTTTGAAAAAACTTTGTTGTCATGGACAGTTCACTATCTGATAGGGTTTAAATTTTTGGGACTCCAAATCTCTTCAGGGGCAGTGGACCTATTAAAATGATCTGCCCACCCCGAGACTAATGGATCCAAAAGGATTCCTGAATGTTCTGGAGGATTTTCTAGTTGCTAGAGTTGGTGGTTTTGTTGATTCCCTGGCTGATCTCTGGAACAGGGAGATGACCTGGACAATTGACACAGCTGCACCTAAGCAGTGCTGCTTTAAAAAGGAGACTCCTCTATTTCAGCTTCCGGTCGAATGGTGGATGCGAGAAGCAGCTCGGATTGAAGCTGCGCAATGGCGCAGCTCCGGGCTGCTTCCCGCTGGAATCCAGCCACCTCTTTTGTGACCCTGAGGTGGCTAAACACCCCCCCGGTACAGGGGGTTTGGAAGCGGTCCAAAGGGGACCCCACAACTGGTATATGGCTCTGCTCTGCCCGGATGGGAGAGCAAGAAGCACCAGGGGGTCGAAGGACCTCGACAGATCCAGAGGGATGCCGCAGGAGTGGCACAAGCACCGCTGAATGACTTTTTTAACAAAGGAAGCAAGAAGAAACAATGAAAGAACCTAAAGCTTGTAACCTGTCTTGATTTCCCGCTTTTGAAATACCACATCGGTTATGGCTTGCTACGGTGTGCAGAAGCAAAGGAGGAAGAGCCCGCAGAATTTATGTGAGCTACGTGAGTTTTGGCTGTTTTGACTGTGAGTTTTCTTACAGGGGCGGTTGACATGAAGGAAAAGAGAGGTTTTGAGAGGTTCGGTGGACTGAGCTGTTAAAGTAAAAAAAAAGAGCCTTTTTAATTGGATCAATTTAATTGGATCAACAATCAACAATCGCTAAATTGGACATATTCACTAAGCTAATGAATAACTTAGATGGCTGTGGAATAAGACTGGATTTGAAACAGATTTAATAACCTCCACGTGAGCAGCGAATTTTCTTCTGGTGGATCTGAGATGTAGGATTTGGAATGCAGTTTCTGGGACTTTTGAAGCTACAAGAATATGTTTCTGCTTCTCTTTTTCGGGATTTTGGACTGTTGGTTTTGTCTATGACTGTGATTCAGTGCTGGAAAGTCAAGGAAGCAGCTTCACTCCCTTGGATTTTGCTGCATTGGAAAGTGAACATGAAAAACAGAAGAAGTTTTGGAAAAAGCTTTAGAAGAAGCAGTTGAAGTAAATATGGGAAGTAAATCAGTTACAGCAAATCTGGGAAGGGAGGGGGCTTTGGGGGAGATTTGATGGGTGCAATGATGATTGGTAATGGTAAATACGTTTCTGAGAATGATATATTGATATCTGTATGTATTTGTATGTTTAATGATATATTCTAACAGTTGAGGGTCTTGAAGAGATTGGGGAGCTTGTGGTGGATATCATTAACAATCCCACCCCCGATGGTGAGACAGCTCAGAACTTTAAAGCGACAACAAGCATACATTGAAATATTTGAGATGAGTTCTGGGCTGTAGTGTCACAGAAGGGAGTGGGGAAGACGGGTTGCAATAAGAATAATGGTATAAGCGGGAAGCAATAAGATAACAGTTATTGAGCAGTGTATTTTTCTTTAGTATGTGAATTGTTTCCTGCTTTTTTTCTGTTCGTGTCTGGGCTCCTGGGATTGTTGTGGCTACAACTCTGTGATAGAAGGTCAACTAAGCAAAACAATCTCTCTTCCTGTTTAACTGCCCGGATTCAAAGCAACCATGAGAAGACAAAAGAAATCCAGAAATGAATTCTGGGTAGTTGGGTAGGGATGGGAGGGGTGTAAAGAAGGCGAATTTTGGATTAGATTTGAATATGTAATGTATCTTGGCACTGTAAAAGAAGTTCATCTATTGGAATGTTAAATTGGAATTAATATGGTCATTGATGTTGTTAAAGGGATGAAGGGGTTGGTGTGATGGGGGAGAAGGGTCAGATGTCATTTACAATGTTTCCCCACCCTCTGGGGTGTAACGGCCTTTTAAGCAACAATAAGCAATACAGAATTTTTTTAGATATGAGTTCGGCTGTGGAATCCCAGATAGGGTGGGAAGGGAGTGATGTGGCAAGACACGGTGTCCTGATGTAAACGAAGCAGTAGGTACTTTAACAAACATAAGCTTACAACAATAAATAAATAGAGACAGTGAGAAAGAGGCTAAACAGCAATATGGAAAATAGTTGGAAGCAGGACAGATAATAATTCAGGGTAGATGTTGATGCTATAACAGCTCAGAATGCTAGAAAATATATAGTAAATGTTTGAAGGAATCTATAAGACGGGAAGAAAATAGCTAGAGACTTTAATTGGGGAAAAAAATTAGGAGATTGAGAACAGACAAATATTGACAAGGATTAGAGAGAAGAAGAAAGACCAAAAACAGGTAACAGCTGGGAACTATCATTGGACAAGCCTGGTTAGGAACGGTGATTGTCAGTGGGATAACTTTAACATAACAGGGAAAGGTGAAAGGAGAAGCTTGTTCAAGCATGAAAACAGCAATGCATTGTGGTACATGATTGTTAATGGGGGCTTCAGGAGGTGGGGATCAAGACAGGGTGGAAGATCAGAAATATTGCATGTTAAAATATGGTTTTAAAATTGTTTTTATTTTGTGAAATTCAATGAAATTATTATTAAAAAGGAGACTCCTCTATTTGAAATTGTCTCTGTTGGAAGGGCTGTCTAGTCCAAGCCTAGTTTTCAAGCTTCACTAGTTTTCTTCTTGAAGCAAGCAAGAAGGTAATTTTAGCAATTTTCTTCTCACTTTAAGAAAGTCTTCAAAATCTGCAGCTTTTGAAGATTATTCTCAGCTTGAAACTTTCACATGGAAAGCAGCATTTTCTCTGCAGGAAACAACATAGGCTGCATATTCTGGAAAGATTAGAGTGTACAGAAATGATTATTTTTCCTGTTCAGAAATGGTTGGTTTTCTGCACAGATAATGCCATTTTATGCACGGAACAACCATATGTGAATTTTGCATTGAATAAATCTTGAACTGTGAAGAATCTTGTTAGTCCAGGATTCTTCTTGTCAAGGATTTCTTGACAGGTAAGAAAGACCTTTTTTTTAACCATTTAAAAAAATAATTTTGAATAATCATTCCACCCCTATCCAATTTCAACATCAACATCCATGAAATGCGATATCAGGGACCTTGATGCTGCCCAACAGGAGTTGGCACCTAGACAGCAAACTGAGCAGGCGCACAACTGGCTTTGCCCATTAGGAGGAGACATTTTTCATTTGGAAGGAGAGCAGTTACTTCTAAATTTGTATCTGCTTATATAAACCAGTGCATGCAAATTATATGCAAATCTGCATCCTCCTTTGTGGGCCAGATGTAAGTGAGCACTCTATCAATGACAGTCACTGCATGCCCCCTTCGTTCCTTCTCTCCTGTCAAACTGACGCCTTGTGATTGTGAAACAGGATTGAAAACAACCCTGGTCCCTTTAAGGACTTATTATACTCCTGTGTAGTAAGTCGACTGCTGCGAAATGTGCTCTGGAAATGCTCGTACAGCTCCCTCCCTCCATGGTTGAGAACATTACCTCCACTCTGTGCTTAGTCACTGCTGGCAGGGGGCCTATATCCCTGGATTAACCTCTGCCAAGTCTGTATTTTTTGGCCTTTCTAAGGCAGATCTTTTTCTTTCTATAGAGCTAGGGCAGCCCACCCCATCAACTGACCCCTAGAAGAAGGCCATTTCCACACTAGACTGTTATAGTGCTATTATTCTCCTCCCTAAACTGCAAACCCCAGGATTCCATAGGGTGTTGAAAGTGCAATAATAACACTATAACAGTCTAGTGCAGAAATGGCCGAAGAGTGGTGTTGCAGAAGGAAAACAGCCAGAAATGCTAACGACATGGATCACTGTGAGTTGCACCTGCTATAAACAGGGGCTTATGGACCATTGGACTGGCAGAAGCAATGTCCCAGGGCTTCCAGCTGTGAATCCCCTGCCCCAGTTCCTGCCCTGCAGACAAGATGGTGGCAACATCCATGAGGGGGACAGCACTTTTTGCACTTGGGACCCCAGGCACTAAGCTAGGCCCATGGTTAGAATGCAGTACCAGAGCTTGGAAAGTTATTATTTGGACTACTGCTCCCACAATCCCTCAGCCAGCATGACTACACAAGGGAAGTTGTGCAGACCAACTGTAGCAATGTTTGCTCAGATTTCTTCCCCAAGTAAGTTCCACTTAGAGGAACAGCTTTAAAAACCAAGGCCATTTCCGCCCTACCCTGTTATAGTGCTATTCCACATTCAACGTCCTGTGGAATCCTGGGGTTTGCAGTCTAGGGAGGGGCATTTAGAATTCTCAGCCAGAGAGCTCTTTGGCCTCTGTAAACTACACACCCCAGAATTCCATAGGAGGTTGGAAGTGGAATAATAGCACTATAACAGTGTATGGTGAAAATGGCCCAAGGTACCCCGAATTTGGCATCAACTGTATTGAACACAGTAAGGTTTAATTCTGGGTAGACACAGACAGTATGACATTCTGTAGATGCAATCTAAAGTACAGTCACACAACAGTAAGACTCATTGAACTCAGGAAGTCTTCGGCTGCAATCTCTCACATGCTTACCTATGAGTAAGTACAGGGGAACTCGGTGCAACTCAGTACCAAGTAGACTTGTATACAATTGCACAACTGCCCAGACTTCTGAGAGCCAGCACAATATAGCGATTTGTTACTCCACTGGAAAACCCTGTCCCGGGGTCTACAATTTTGATATTAAATATGAATTCATGTGCCTGAGAGGTCGCCCGGATGAGCACGTAGGCAGCAACAGTCGAACGATCAAAAACCAGGTCAGGCAAATCCCCAGTCACGTAGCCCCAGGAGACCTCAGGCTGTGCAAACCCACAGTAAACAAAGGGTCCTCAGCCCCTGAGAAACTGACTTGAGGAGATTAGCGTGTTTGCCCCAAGTTGAGCAAAATCCTATCAGGCAAGGACCATTTACAGAAAGTCACACTACAACCCAATGCAGCCAAAGATCCTGAGACTTCGGCAACACCGTGTAATCTCATCATACAAGGGAAGTTACCGTTGTGGAGCTTCTTTCTCATTGCAACACCCATTATTCTCCCTGGGAAAGAATTAGCCCTCCAGGTACTTTTTCCACTACAAATAGTCCCTATTTTTGAGCTGGTCTTTGGATCACTCCCGGTCATCCAGACTGACCATTTCTCTGTCCGTTGAGTAATCTCCTCAGCCCTCTCCGTGCTGAGCTCCACTTCTTCGCTATTTTTCCTGGACCAAGGACTTCAGGAAAAGGTGCAATATCACCCCAGCTACAACCCCTTCAATATTCCCCTAGCCATTTTTCTCTCTTTTACTTCTTAATAGGTCTTGAGTGACTGTGTGAGTGATTGCATTGATGTATGAGACTTTCATTCAATAAAATCATTTATTGGACATTTTTGTTTGGTTTTTGGCTTGGCCTGACCCCGTAAAAACTGGGTAAAAAGACCCCGCTAGGTTATCCTGCCTCTCGTATTGCTATTGCTCGTGCTCTGGCTAGTTTCCATTCCCTACCACGTGGAGCACATTGAGGTGTCCCCCAAGGGACCCCAGAAATCAGGGTAACAGATGTGATTATTGGACTAAATCTCCAAGAAAGACTTAGAGTTCAAATCCCTGCTCAGCCAAGGAAACCTACTGGGTGACCTTGGGGAGGTCATATTCTCTCATCCTTAGAGGAAGACAACGAAAAACCTCCTCTAAACAAATTTTACCAAGAAAACTCTGGAATAGGGTCACCATGAGTTGGAATCATCTTGAAAGCACATAACAACAATGCAGGGGCAGTCGGATCAGTTGTCTGCAGCTTGATCCTGTTTGCAAACATGCTATAGAGTCGCACCGAACTGAGTGGGATTTATCATTCTTGTGTGCCTTCATGTTGTTTCAAATTTATGGTGATCCAAAAGTGAACCTATCACAGGGTTTTTTTGGCAAGATTTATTTAGAGAGGATTTGCTTTTGCCTTCTTCTGAAGTTGAGAGAGTGTGTCTTGCCCAAGGTCACCCAATGGGTTTCCATAGCTAACCAAGAATTTGAACCCTGGTCTTCAGAACCATAAACCAACACTGAAACCGGTGGGATTTTAGTGCTAGGTAAATATCTGCAGAGCTGAGGCTGCAATTCCACCCATATTCACTTGGGGATAATTTTGTCTGAATACCCCCCCGTAGGTCTTTCTGCATCCACACAGACAGGGCTGCATATGCCAGTCAGTCATAGGGTGTTTTCACTGTAGCTGTAATGTCAGCATCAGAGATGAGCAGACCTGGCAGGATCTGAACTAAAAACAGAAGGACTGGAGCACTGCCTTGAAGATGCAGGGTCCTTGCAATTGAGCAAGAAGATGAAAATAACCTTAATAGTTTAAGGAGGAAAGAAGAAACAACAGTCCTATTATTAATAGCTGAACTGTGGGGTTTCCACAACCTTGAGAGGGAAGGAGTAGATTAGCACCTTCTTTTGTTAATAAAAATATAGTGTTTTCTTCTTTTACTCTTACTCAGTGACAGAGTTCATGCTGTGAATACCTATTGATACAGGTGGTTCCAGAGCCAGTCCCCCCGACACACACACACATTTAAAGGATCTTTAGAGCGTTCTCAGAGCTAAAGTTTGGCCTGATGTCCTAAAGACCAGCTTCTGCTGATGGAATTCAATGTGCAGCAGACAAGCACATGGACTATACTAATCAGATTGGAGGTAAGAGATTGCGTGTGGTTGAGGAGAATCCTCCAGGCAAGGAAAAGACTAGACTCTGTGTGCACAGAGAGCTAGTACATGCAGAAGAAGTTCAGGTTAAACCTTCTCCTAATACAGGGTTACCTCTGTCAATAAAGTACATGTGTTCCTGGACATTACTTCTTAATGAAAATTTGGTACTAAAGACAGAAATAAAGTGAAAAGAATGGGGACAGGCTCCTGCACCACGGAAAAAGAAAAGCAGTTCAACTAGCGTCAGCAAACTTTTTATCCCAAACTAACACATACATGTGACATGAAACAACCAGGTGAAATAAGCCTTGTATAAACAAACGAAAACTATTTCAGCCTTCTAGGCACCACTCAAAAATTCTTTCAAAGGCACCCAGGGACATGTTTTTCCTTTGGTCATCCTCCATCTTTCTTATGATTTTTGTTTTGGTGGGCAAACTTAGAGATCTATACTTCTGTCTTTTTTAACATACTGGTGGGGGGAACGGATAAACTGGTAAGGCAGGTTTATCTGTTCTCCCGCTTTTGCATTTCAGGTGTGCTAAAATTCTGGGATTCTGGAAGGAGCTGCTCTTCACCTTCTCTGCGATAGGCAGAAAACACAGCTACAATAAGATTGGCTAGAGTAAAATCTTGCTTTGCCCCAGCTTCAGCTTTATTGCACTGTTTACTGCAGATATGCTGCTGCAACCTGACACTGGCAATCTGTGTTTCTTCAGCCCTCTTTCACGATGCTCCCAATGCTGATGCTGCTAAAAACCTTCCTGCTGGGCAGAAGATGAGGAAAAAGGGGAGCTGGGCAGTCATAAAAAGACTTTGTAAAAAAGGAGCTTATTTGTCAGAAGTTTTGTTAACTGAGGCATGCCTGTATTAGGATCTCTTTAGGGCATATGGAATAAATCACTAAAGTTAAGCCAGTTGAAGTCTAGTCTTTATCCAGATGAGAGACCACTTAGCAACCTCATGTATGTCTGAGTTCTATGGTGTCAGAAAGATGAGATATAAATGTATAAATAAATATAAATAAATATAAATAATTTGGCCTTCTAGATTTTTGGACTACATCTCCCACAATCCCTGACCATTGGCTATGCTGACTGGGCTGATGGGAGCTGTAGGCCAAAACTTCTAGGAGACCAAAAAATCTCCTGTCTTTGCAAGATGAATAAATAATATACCTAGAGTTGCCAGTTAGCCAAAGAAAAATAAATGACCTAGAACAGTGGTTCTTAAGCTGTAGTCTGCAGATTCCTGGGGGGCTACAATATCCTCATAGTGTGTCTGTGAAGACTTGAAGAAATGTTATTAGTTTTTACAGTTAAAAAAGAAGGCAGGCAGGCAGAGAAACAGACAAATTTGTATGGAGTTATTCCAATAAAAATATCACAATAAGAATGTGTGCATTTACTTATTTCTCCCTTCTCCAAATCTGAAGACACTTGATGAGGAACTTTAAATAAATACTTGATGCACTTTAGGATTTTAAATATTAAGTTTAGCCTTGGTGGTCTGTGGCAACAAAATATATTTAAAGGGGGACTGCAATAAAGTAAAATTTAAGAACCACTGATCTAGAATGTTTCTGTCCATTGGGGGCTGGTGCCTTCAGTATCAGTGAGGTGGTGAATCCACTCTGGATTGTAGTCCAAATTTGAAAGGAACTTCCCAAGATGCTGGAGCTATTTTGGAGATACGGCTGAGCACCTTGGAGAGCTCATCTAATGTTCAGACTGGAGGGGATTTGCCACCTTACTGAAATGAAAGCCACCAGCTATCCCTGTTCCTATCTGTTTAACAGAAGCTTGGTACACAGAAATCGGTGAATGAATTCATCTTTTAAAGAAATGGAGGTAAAGGAGACTAGCTTCTCACTGCCACAATTCAGATTTCTAAAGATGGGAATACAAATGGCATGGCCTAAGGAAAAGCTGCCTAGTGCAGTTCTGCTAAGCCTTATGCATCAGTTCTTCATGGGCATCTCACAGGTTAGCTGAGCTAATGGAAAGCTCCTGTGCTATAGCCATAAAATGGCCATTTGCAGATTACTGAAAACATTTAAAAGGGGAGAAACGCTTTACCAAAAGGAGAAAGAGAGAGAGAGAAACCTGGTCTGCAGCCCAGGAAACTGTTTTATAGAACAGATGATCTTTGCAGGCTTACTCCTGAACAGAGATGTGAAGACTTGAGATGAACTTTTGATAATTGGTGGTAAAATGTCTAGACTGGTAAGACTCTGGTAGGAATTATACAGCCCTCCAGATGTTCTTGAACTGCAGCTCCCATTATCCCTCACCATTGGATTTGCTTTCTATGGCTGCTGAGAGTTGCAGTCCAACAGCCACTGAAAGGCCACACAATTCTCATCACTATGGCAAGAGTGGCGCCTGGCCCTCACCCATTTTGTGTTGGCCCTGTCCTGTGCCTTTAGCCCTACCCACTGCTGGAATATGCACCCCCCCAGGCCCATTTCAAATTAGAAACTGGCATCTATGCTCCTGACACAAAAAAAGTTTCTCCAGCCCCTAAAACCGAGTATGCCTTAGTTCCTCCACCAGCTGCTCAAAAACAGATCACATGGCTTCTCTATGTAATGATTCTATAAAGCAAGACTGAGTAAGGGCCTTTCTGCACTACACTGTTTATAGTGTTATTATTCCATTTTCAGCATTCTATGGAAGCATGGGGCTTGCAGTTTAGGGAGGGGCCTTTAGAATTCTCAGCCAGAGAGCTCCTTCACCTCAGGAAACTGCAAACCCCAGAATTCCACAGAAAGTTGAAAGTGGAATAACAGCACTGTAACAGTGTACAGCAGAAAGGCCCCAGCTTTGGATCTGGTAGCCAGTTTGCCCACCCTGGATCCACCATGGGCCACACCTCTGCCACTGTGGAGCTGAAATTTCACAGCCACCTACACAAGAAATGTTGCTGAGTACTTACCAACACAGAGACCAGGGAAAATGTACTTTTGAAGTCCCAGTGTCCATGCTGACTAGGGAAGTCTGAATTATAGTTTTTTTACAAATGAAATATCCCCAGGCTGTGCAAAGAGGTGCCTCTCTGTCTCCCTGGGCAAACACATCCACTCTTCATCCACTAACCCATAAACAAATTAATGGGAAAAGGCGAGTTTTACATCGGGTGAAAAGCTTTCGTGAAAAGAATACACACACACACACATCTGTTTTGTCTCAGCTCTAAATACCACATAACCGATGCCAAATATCTGTTATATTTTAATATCACTTTTGAAATTAGCATAAACCAGTGCAGCTGAACCCATTACCCAAAGCGCTCACCTTGCCAAATGTGTGTGTACTTTGTTGCTGATCTTTGGTTCCCCCATCTGCATTTCTCCTTGGTGCCATTTTCATCTTCCTCGCCCTGTCATTTATTCTGGTTAGCTGTGGTGACCTCGCCCTTGACAAAATGGCATGGGACTCACTAGACCAAGTCAGATTAAAATGACAGTGAAGGCAAATGAGGCCAGGGTGAATGAGAGCCATTGGATTGTGGGGGCAGGAGGGGGAGGATAGAAGTAAGAAGCAGATGTTTCCATGGGAAGGTAGAGGTAGGGAACAGCACTGTATCAATTCAACACAGGCTTGTTTACAATGACAGTTTTTTAAAGTGGGCAGCAGTAGAAGGCACTTATTAATGCTCACTAGTTAAATAGCAGTGATGTATTTAAGTCTTTTACTCCAAGTCTCAAGTGAAGTCTCAAGTCTCTACCTCCAAGTCTCAAATCAAATCTCAAGTCCTTGCAAGATGCTTTCTCAAGTCTGGGAGCCAACTTTATACCACAACTTATATTCCAGAATTTCTGGATAGAGTTGAATTAAGTCAGTTTTAACAATTTCAGTAGAATAGTCCTCCACATTTGCAATTTTGCTATCTGCAGCTTCAGAAGTGGGGAGTAGGATCCTTCTTATTTCCCTTCTCCAAGCTGGAGGCTTTTATGTCAATGGTAATAAAAGAGTCTGCAGCATCAGATACGGGGAATAGGATCCTTCTCATTCCCTATTTCTGAAGCTCCAAAAGCTTTAGAAGGAAGGATCCTTCCTCTGCAAGCACATTTCCTAACACATTTTCTATTCCCCTCTGAGATATATGCCTTGTGCTCTGCAAGCAAGTCTTCCCTTCTGGTCTTGGGAAAAGTTTTAAAAAGCTCCTCCTATATGCAGCAGGGAGAGGCTGCTAAGAAGACCTCAACCCTGCCTCAAGCCCATTGCCTAACCCATTCACTGTTCCCCTCTGAGAAATTTGCCCATACTTTGGGTTTGAAACAGATTGTCATGTGACCAGTAGGCAAAAAGAGAGGGAAGCATTGTTCAAAGTTGTAAGGTTTCTGGATGAATGTGTTATGTTACTGAACCCAGGACAGCAAGTTAGTCACTAAAAATATACAAAGTTATGAGTTGAGCCAAGTCAGTACCAAGTCCAAGTCGAGCCATTGTAGCGACTTAAGTCTAACTAGAGTTTAAGTTAATCAACTTGAGTCCACAGCACGGTTAAATAGTTCCAGCTCAGCCCTAGTTACCCTTAGGCCATTTCTGTACTAGCCTGTTATAGCGCAGTGATTCCACTTTCAACATCCTCTGGAATCCTGGGGTTTGCAGTTTCAGGGGTTGGCCCCTCCCAAAACTGCAAACCCCAGGATTCCAGAGGATGTTTATAAAGTGGGATCATCGCGCTATAACAGGCTAGTGCAGAAATGGCCTAACAGTCTACAGTGCTGCTACTGAGGCCTTGCTGGTGGTCATGGTGTTAACTGCCGTCAAGTTGGCTTCCGTTCTTGGTGACCCTTCAAATGAGAGACCTCAGAGTCACCTTGTTGTCAACATTCTTGCTCCAGCCCTGCAGACTGTAGCGCAGTCTTCTTCTTTTCCTATCGTCTTTTACTTTATGAAACGTCATAGGGCCCTCTCACACCTCACTTTTATTGCAATATTATTCCACTTTTTTTTAAATGAAAACATATAAACAAATCTTTATTAAATCCACTGTCAAGGTAAAATTTATTTTGTAACTAAGCACAATACTTCTCTCTCAAATCCAACACTCAGCTCTTTCCATCCACTATCTCTTCAACTCTAGCCTAAAATATCTCCCGAACTCTGAACTAGACTTCAATCCCCCCACTGTCAGTTAATTTCCATTATTCCACTCTCTCCACCAGCCCCTCCCCCGGGCTATCCGAGTTCCATTTCAACAACCAACCACTTTTCGACATTCTCCATCTCAGATTCTGTCTATTATTCCACCTTAACTGCCCTGGCTGCACCCTTTGGAATTCTGGGGTTTGGAGTTTGGTGAGTCCCTGGAGTTCTCTGGCTGAGAATTCTAAATGTCCCTCCCTAAACTGCAAATCCCATGATTCCATGCGATGTTGCCATGGCAGTTAAAGTGGAATAACAGCACTACAACACTGATAGGGCCCACAGCCTTTTCTTTTAAGCCACGTCTTCCCATGATATATTCAAAGTAGAACAGTCTCAGTTTAGTCATCATGGCATCCAGGGAGAGTTCAGTTTTGATTTGTTCTTGGACCCATTTATGTCTGCTGGGGCCTGCCATCTCTGACATCAGTGCTTCCAAGCCCAAAGGATCACCAGTACCAGCAAATGGCAACAAGAAAGAATGTTCTTTCATTTGGGGCATTCCCTGAAGAAGTTGGTCTGCTACTTACACAGTTACCCTTTACATGTTAGGATTAAGAGGTGTTTAATTTTTAATTTTAATCTTGAAGGGGTCAACAAGTTCAGCCATGCCATCAGAAAGAGTGAGGTAGCTGCCGCAGGTGGCAGATTCTGGGTGTCATGAACAGGCAGTAAATTTTTAGTTATTTAGTTTGGTTTTATTGGATTTTCACTGCTACAGAAAGGGAGAGATGCTTGTGGGATTTTTTTCTGCCTCCTAGGCCAATAAAGTTGGCTGGCTGTTAGGGTACTGTGTATCTTAACTTGGGTAGAGGTGGATTTTTTAATCTATAATGAACAAAATATTTTGAACATTTCAAATAGATCTTTCTTCCTAAGTTGTCAATGGGGGAGACCCATGCTTTAAACACCACAACTAACTCATTCACTGATCCTGCAGGCTGAATTTTTTTCTTTTTAAATAGCAAGACTTTGGTAAATGCTTTTACTTTAATTGTGGATTTGCAGGGGTGTTTCAATTATCTAAGTGTCTGTCATTTTAATTATTCATTAGGAACCATTCTGAATTATCTTTATGTGACAGGCACTATGTAAATATCATAACAAATTAAACACAATTAATTCAGGTACTAGCAGGCATTTCTGGGCTTTTCAGAACTCCCTCTGTAACATTAACTATGGTCCCACCAAATTGCTGTTTTCACTTTCCAGATCCAGGCCATCTCTTACAAACTACTCAAGGCCACTTTTGCAGCTTACCTAGATGGAAAACCTACCACACCCTCCCTGGTGGGCTATTTTCCTAATTTAATTTTCCTTTTCTGCTTCTTATAAATATATATATATATATATATATATATATGTGTGTGTGTGTGTATGTATATTAAATGGTTTTATTGCAGTTCCAACGTATAAAACAAACAATTATCATTGTATTCTTAATTGTCATATTACAACTGTCTTCCTTCCTGTCTGGATTACAATTTTTATCATTCCATTGAACGGTTATCAATGCATCACAATAAATTGTTAGTATTATCTACTTAATTTGTTAGTTCCTGATTTTCTACTCAACTTTACTTGTTCCATGATATTCTCTGAATTTTATCTTGTAAGAACCTTTAATACCATGAATTATGTTTTATTCCCTGTCAAGACTCATCTCGCTCCCGAAATCATCCGCCATTCTTTATAGATATCATCATCTGATTTCCCTTTTAATCTCTGTGAAACAATATCTGCATTTCTATTTTCAATAAAAGTTGCCCACCATTGTTCTGTCGTTGGTATTACATCACTTTTCCAAAGCCTTGTAAATTCAATACGGGCAGTTGAGACCATATACAGTATTATTCTCCAACATTTCTTTACCGCAGTTCCCTCTAACATATGTGTCATATTTAACAAGTACATTTCAGGAGTCTTATCAATTTGAACCTGCAATACACCACATATTATTTTATGAATTTCATTCCAATACATTTTAGCTTTAGAACATGTCCACCACATATGAAATAGTGTGCCTGCAGTCTTTTGACACTTTCAGCATTGACCTGTATCCTGTATAAATGTTGCTTGGACATGTGTGCCCTGGTTTTCATCTCTGAAATGCTGGAAAATATGTACCATATTTGTCAGTGTATTAGACGCACCAGCATATAAGATACACTCTATTTTCAGACTGTATTCTTTAGGAAAAAAATTTTAGCACCCTGCCGAGGCAAAAAGGAAAGGAAACATGGTGGTGGTGGTGGTGAAAGAAGCTCCTTTCTCTTCCGTTCTTGTCATTTTTGTCTGGGTGGGAAAAGGAAAGGAAAGCCCTTCTTCCCAGCCAGGCACTTGCCCAAACACTCCTTTCACCCCCCTTGCTTTCCTCTGCATTTAGTCCTGACAGGAGTTACTGTATTTGCCAGCTTATAAGATGCACTCCATTTTCAGAAGGCATTTTTTGGGGGGAAGGTGTGTCTTATTCACTGGCAAATACGGTATTATTTGAAGGAGTTTCTCTACCTATATATGCCTGTCCCAGTTTGAAGTGTGCTATGGGAACCCACATGTGTGTCCTCTCAGTAGGAGCAATACCCTATTTCAGGATATGGGTTAGGGCCTTCTTTGCTGTGGCATCCCAGTTGTACAGTGCCCTTCTTTTGGAGGCCCAATGGCACTGATGCTGGCTTAAATTCAGTGCCAAGTTAAAACAAAGCTTTTTATTAAAACTTTGGGAGTCCAATGCTTTCATCCAGTATGTGTCTGTACATATTTTTAGCTGTTTTGACTTGTTTTAAAACAAAACAGGGGCAGGTGTGTCCTCTGCTGCCCCACAGGGTAGGAGCAGGTGTAATGATTTGAAGTTACAGGAGAGTAGATTTTTAGTGAACCTCAGAAGGAATTTATTAATAAGAATAGTTTGGCAATGGCACCAACTATCTAGAGTGGTGGTGAGGTTTCCTTCTCTGGAAGAGACTGGACAGCTACCTGCTGGGGATGCTTTAGCTGAAGATCCTGCACCGAGCAGGTGGTTGGACTAGATGGTTCATGAAGCCCCTTCCAACTCTAAGATTCTATGACTCTAAATTATTATATACTTTAATGTATTTTAAACATTTTTCTTTTTTACATTTTAATGTATTTGTTTGAATTGATCTTATTATGTGTTATCCTGAGGTTCTTTGGTATAGGGTAGGATATAAATATTTTAACGAATGAATAAATTAGATTGCAAGGCCATTAGGCAAAATGGATAGGTTATTTAAAAAGTGCTTCATACATTATCATTAGCATTATTCACAGATACTCTGTGTCAACTACTTAGTTACAGGTGCATAACAAAATAATGTTTCCTGGTCTGGCACCCCCCAGCCCACCTTGAGAGCCAGCAGTCACACTGGGCAAAGGAAGTCCATGCAGCTTTGGATCAGGGCGCAAGGAGGAGATGTTTCCACTGTCTTCCTACCACTGAGCAACACTGTGACAAAGACTTGTGACAGGGTCCTGCTTCTGATTGCTGCAGCCTTGCCCACCGGTGGGAGGTGGACACATTACCCTCCTTGTGCCCCAGTCAGCAAATGAACAGACCACTTTTGCCTAGTCTGGCTGCTGACTTTTAAGGTGGTTGGGGTGGTGGTTACATAGTTTGACAGTAAAAGAGTGTTGCTGTTGTTGATGCTACTGCTGTGCCTTCAAGCCATTTCTGATTTAATGGCAACCCTAAAGTGCCTCTATCATAGGGTTTTCTTGGGAAGATTTCTTTTCAAAGATAGGTTGCCTTTGCTTTCCTTTGAATCTGAAAGAATGTGGCTTGCCCAAAGTGACCCGGTGGGTTTCCATAGCTAAGCTGGGATTCAAATCCTGGTCTCTAGAGTCACACTGGCTCTGTAAGACAATGTAGTCTTGCCAAATACAGATCAGTTATGGATCCATAATTCTAGGTTACAAATTCATGACTACAATAATGAATGCTAGCCATTATCATTATTCTGTTTATTGAAGCTTCTGCTATATACTCTTTAGCATGCTGGCACAAGTTCTAAAGTCATGCAAGGACTTTACAGGCATGTCGCTCGGCACAGCAGGGACAGTTTGGCCTCCTTCCCAATCTCGAGGAGGACAGATTGCACTGGGGGATGGTGTTGTGTTTCCCTTTCAATTATAAAGTCTTGAGCTTTGAGCCTTGCTGAATTCCATGTGACTTCATTTTGCGCCTCCATGTGTAGAAGAGTACTGTAAAGGTTCCACCACCTCCATTAAATACAGAAATCGAGAGTTACTGAGTTGGTAAGGGAAATTAAACTGTCTTTTTTTTTTAAGGCACAATTGAATACAGTCTAGATTCTGAAAGGGGAAGGAGGAAGTATTAACCTGAGGAAAAAACTTACAGATATCCTATACATATTTAATCAGAATCCCAAATCAGGAAAATATGGTACATAAATAATACAATGTTCTGGTTAATGGTATTCCACTTAGTCTGCAAATACCTGATTAGAAATCTGATGATTGAAAGCTGTGTTACCATGCTGTATTTTCTTTGAAAGGCAACTTAAGTCTCTCTGGCTTCCAGTAGTTTAGGTCCACTCAGGTCTAACATAAAGAAGCCATCCGATAGGTGGTAACCTTTCTCTCTCTATGGGTTTTCTCATCCTCACAGACTTCTCTCTGCTCCTCTCCTCCCACTTCACTGGCACATTGCCCCTGGGGGAATACAACGCAACCTGCCCAGCCATTACCAGTAACAGGAAACTTTTCCATAGCAATGATGCACAGTTATACCTCCCCAAAAGAAGGAGTAGGAGGGCAGAGATTTTCATAAAATTTCCTACCACCTCCCCCAATGATTTTAAGGTGAAGGGTCATTGCAAGGAACAGAGCAGGACCCAGACATTTTTCCAGTCAATCAATGTATCCTAGGCCTGCCACGTTACTTTGCCACGTGAAGAAGAAAATCTCACAAGCATTTCTATCTCTCCCTTACAATATTAACATTTATAGCATTAGTAAGGGCAAGCTGATAACAACAGAATGGCTAATTTGCATGGTTGCAGACTTTCCATTTGCTTGGTTTTTCACATCCATTCTCTTCCCGCATTTCTCTGGCCTGTAGTCATTTTCTCTTCTCTCTCCCTTCCATTAGACCATATATTTGATTATGCACAATGCAGTGTAAGTAAAATTACCTTTTATGTTTCACAAAGGAGACTAAGCTTACAGTATATGAGTGGGTGGGCATGGGACTAGTTGTTCAACTTCTGCCTTGCCAATTTTGTTATTCTACTTGTGAGATCTGTTACTATGCCATTTCATGACACCCCAAATCTGCTTTCTAAGGCAGATGCGCCTCTCAGCAGGACTGGTCCTGCTGAAGAAATATAACAGGGAAGGAAACATTCACATAGGAGAAGTCTTGTCAAGAAGCTAACTATGTGTGAATGGCAGAAATGGAGAAAAAGGTTAGGAAAGCTGATTTCCATGTATTACTTCTAGCCAACCCAGCTCTGGCTTGGGCTGCACATTTGGGATAGAAAATGTTGTTGGACTCAATCCCAAGGCTTTTGTGTTACTTTTATTCTCAAACAAACAAAAGAAAAAGCCATGACAGCACCTCCCACCTGCTACCCTGGATCTTTTTGTCTACCCACCAGCTGCGGCAAGAAGGCGTGTGCTGAGCAGCAGGTCTGAGAGGGTGTGGATGAAGTGGAAAAAAGCCATAGCTGCTTTGTTTCACATTTCATCAGTGAATTTTGGGTGTGGGGACAGTAAAGAATGAGGTTGAAGACCTTTAGAAGAAAAAGTGAGAGGTCTAGAGCTAAAACATATTCATAAATATTCAGACTTACCTTGATTTTCCAGTTATCTGATTTAAAAACTGAATGTCAAACTTGTTTAAAAAATGTAGGGCACCAGACACATCGGCATCACAGTATGATGTTTGACAGGTTCATAACAGTCATCATCAGATGCTGTCAGAATCATTACGTATCTGCTAGCAAATGTCCTGGAGGCCCAAAAGTTCTTCTGTTCCAATAGGCACAAAAGTTTCAGTCTTATGCACCCTTATCCTAGGAGTCAGTCCCATTGACAGAACAGGAGTAGCTTGTTGGTGACATATGTAGGCATGAACTCCTATTACTCCTATGAATGCCATTAAGATCATTGAGGAAGGCCATTTCCAGTACCCCTTATGCAATGCCCCTTGCATGAGTACAGCTTATTTCTCAGCTGCTAGCACATGCTTCCCACCTTCACTGAGTGGCTAAAAGAGAGCAATGGTTGTCCCTGGCATCATCCACTTGCATTTCTGCAGCCAAGAGCATAAAAGGAGACATCATCCCCCCAGACTTCCAGGACATTCAAAGATTGAGGTCTTCTGTGTGCTTTTAGCTACAGAAACACTGCTGGATACTGCCCAATCCAGCCACCAAATGATTGGGCCTGGAGCACTCCAGAAACTGCCAGATCAGCAAGGAGGAGGTAGATGTATGGCTTGCAGAGCGGTAGGCTTCACCAAGTTGCTGTGTGATTATGGTCAAGGTCAAGTAATATTTATTTATATTTAATTATTTATTTCATTTATATCCCATCTTTCTTTTAAATGAGTCTGAAGACTGCTTACAATACCAAGGTGACTTACATTCCAAAATCATACAGGTTGTCTGTACTTCCAAGTATCAGCATGTTGGATAATACACTTGGCCTTCCACATTCGTGAGTTTAACTTTCATGAATTTGATTATTTGCAAGTTTCTTCAGTCTCTGCCCTCCCACACCTCAAGCACTTCTTTTCTTGGGGGACCTTCCCTCTTAGCAGCTCTGATCAGGCCATGCAGTCCTTTAAAAAACCTGCCTATGGTCTTCCTCCACCAGCTGCTGCCTGGCCAGCTAAAGATGGTTCACACAACAATTTCTCAGCATCACAAATCCTCTCCTGATGTCCCTCACACCCAAGGAAGGAGATGGGCAAGAGAGAGGAACTATAGGTCCACCATGCCAACTGACCTCCCTTCCTTCTCCTTTTCCTGACTTGATTTGGACCCTGGATGCCCACTTTCCCCACCATGCCTCAGCCCTTTCTCTCTCTCTCTCTCTCTCTCTCACACACACACACAGACATATTTTGAAATTTGTGATCTTTTCACTTTTGCAAAGGTCCTGCACCCCTAGCCCTAGCAAATTTGGAAGGCTGACTGTACATATAAGCGAGCAATCATTCCTGAACTCTTTCCAAAGACTCTCCACAAAGCACTTGGCTTTCTCACCCAAAAGCAGTTACTCAGCTTCCAACGATTTGCAAGTTCTACTTTTTGGTACTTCAGTGGCTCTTTGTGATGCATCTGTGCCCAAAATGTCAACCTGGCAGTTTGTTGTTGCTTTTCCATGACACAGCAGGATGTTTGCTTCTGCTCAGATCAACGTACAACACCTTACACTCACAGTCCTTTTGAAGTCCTCCCTTTGAACAAATGCCATGGTAAAGGAGACCTTAAAGAAACTTGATTTATCATCAAGCGTACACACAGCCTTCCTGACTGTATTGAGTCATGTCCTCAAAAGGAAGGAAAACCTGAACTATTTAAATCAACATTCTGTTGCCTGCACGTAGGCCAAACATCTCTTTTAGATCTCTCATTGTGACAGGTTAAACTGAGCTTCAAGAGAAGAAAACAAGGACAATTTCACCACAGATGGTCCCAAGAAGATTTATGGAGACTATCCACTGAAGGACTGTAAGCCCCTTTATGAACTCACCAGAGCCCTAAGATCTTCAGGAGAAACTCTTCTCTCTGTCTTATCACCTTCTCAGGCTTATTTGGTGGGAACAAGAGAGAGGACTTTCTCTGTGGCTGCTTCAGTCTTTGGAACCCCCTCCCTAAGGAGGCCAGGATGGCTCCCTCCTTGCTCTTCTTCCATCAGCAACTGAAAACATTCTTGTGCCGCCAGGCTTTCAGAAATTAAATGATGTAGGATTTTAAGAATGGGCTGTGCTGTTGTGTGGTTTGATAGTATTTTAATTATGAGATCCAGCATGTTGTGGTGGTTTGAGCATTGGACTATGATCCTGGTGATCAGGATTTGATTCTCTGCTTGGCCATGGAAACCCACTGGGCATGTCACACACTCTCAGCCCCCAGAAAACCCCATGCTAGAGTAACCATAAGTCAGAAACGAAGGCACACAACAACAAATTCTTTTAATTTCGATGTTCATAGTGTTTAAGATTTTAACTTAATATTGCTTAACTGCTTTTTAAACAACTTTTGTATTTATATATTCATCAAAGTTTGGTATATTTTTTAATCTCTGTTGTTTTTAAATATGTTGTTAACTGCCTTGGGTCCCATTTTTGGGAGACAGGTGGGATATTGCTGAATAAAATAACAATAACAATTGAGAAGAAGTTTAAGTCAAGCTTGGATAATAGTTTAAGACAGTGGGGAGCCACATGTGTCTCACAGGACACAGATAAAGCTTCCCTTTTTGTCCTGAGTTCTTCACTGTGTCCAGATTGGCTGTGAGAAGAGTGAAGATGCTGCCATGTTTGCAACTGAAATTATACTCCAGGAAACCTTCCAAAAGTGCAACTGTACTTTTTATTAAAAAGTCATCATGCTACAAGCTACTAGCCTATGGTGAAGAGCACATTTTCTTCCCATCCACTTCTCTGTCACTTCAACAATCACAACAGAGTCCAAACTAACCCCTGAACCATGAGATGTTCCTCCAGCACCACTAGGTGAGGCCAAATTCTCCATTTATAAATATAATTAAAAGCTTAGTGTTACACCAGAAAAGAAGTGAAATTATCCCTCATTAAGTAATAACTGTAATATATATTCATTATACCTGTGTTATTGGCAAAAGGAGATAATGACTTCCCATCATTGTGTACTCTTGCCATTTTTAATAGAACCAAATACCCCTTAATAGCATAGACATTCGTGGGGATGCAAATTCACACAGAGATGTCCATTTAGAGGAGGAGGATGTTATCAAGGGCAGAAAGAAAAAGATCACCAGTGATTTCATGGAATCAGGTTTGCTTTAAAGATGCACCTGATAAACAAGGAAGAATTTTTTAACCAAAATGTAATCAACACATGGTGCCCTTTCTTATAGATATAGATATATACCTCCATTCCCATTATAGCTGATTGCCAAGGAATACATAGAAATAATCAGTCTGCAAGTCTTGACTGAAAAAATCCCAATCACAAGTTGCAGAAGGGACAGGAGAAGGAATGAGGACAAGAGTATTCATTTCAGAGAAGGAGGAAATTTGACAGGTCATGCAGCTGTCGATTTCACTGATAACATTGCCATTTTTTTTTAAAAAAGTAGTTAATTATGAATTATATTATTGCTGTATATCATGGAGTTGGATTTTAATATCTTGTATTTTAATAAAATATTTTTAAAAAGCAGTTTATTACAATAATTGTTACTTTTGTTACTTTTTTAAAAAATACTTAAGAAGTAACTAAAAAGAGTTACCTGTTACACCCTGAAACAAACAAAAATTCCTGTTCTTTAGGCTAGTTGCAAGTGACTGTATTATCTATAATTATGAGTATAATTATAAATGTGTTGTTTATAATTATGACTATTTATAACTATGGTACAGAAAGAGTCAATTTTCCTTTGAGAGTACAACTTTTCAGGCTGTAAGGCTGAGGGCAGACACTGTCTTATTTCTACCAATCTGTAAAGCTGCTCTGAGTATCTTTTTGGCTCAAGAGTAGGGTACAAATACTTAAACAAGTAAACATGGGTTGCCCACAGCCTAAGTATAGCCCACAAGGGCTTTCCTGTCTCATTTTGGCTCATACAATGCATGAAGAGCCACAAGAGAACAAACCACATGTGAGGTTGTTTGTGTGGTTTACCCTAACGTGCAAGATTTTTCTTTAAAAAAAAAAGATATCTGGGAAGGTAAGGAGATGGCTCCAAATTGGGACCACAGCCTGGATGATAAGGATGCTAACCCTCTCCCTACCCATGCCTTACTGGATCCAGATCTGGGGTACTTGCAATAGAAGGAGGGAAGGCCCTATTGCAGCAAAAGTTAGCCTCTCTCCTGCCCATATAGATGCCAAGTGCACAGGTTGCTTTGGATTGGGACTGCAGTGGATGAGAAAGTCTGTCTCCCCTGTAACGCTGCCAGGTCAGGACTATGCAAAGGCCCTGAGATTTTAAGGGCCACAATCTGAGATGTAAGAATGGCATCTTCTGATGTCACAAGAAGCAGGCTCTTGGACTGTGATGAAGATGATGTTACAAGGGGCCACTCCTGATAATGCCACCAAGCATCTTAAGCATTTGTCACAGTTCTACAAAATATATTGTTTAAGTAACTACAAAAAGGTCTAACAAATGAGGCAAATATATATCCAAACATCATTTTAACGTGAGCACTTTCATGCCAAGATTCTGTTCCTTCTCTCTAAGAACTGGAGAAAGACCATAATATCTAGCAACCTCTAAATACCATACTTCAAGGCCTGGCCCCCTAGCCCCACAAAAAAAATATTTATGTGAGGGAACCCTTATACTCAAGAAAAAACTCTTAAATCATGAATAACATTAGGTGTACTTTGGTCCCCTATGCCAATCAGCAGAATTGCCACTAAAAGTGCTTTGCCATATTTTGTCTCCCTAACCTCTTTCCTCCCCCAGTCCTTCACTTTTATCCTTGCTCCATCCACAGTTGAGGGCATAATCATGTCAAACATCAGCCTTTTAGATTTTCACCTGCATGTCAGGTACTAAATGTTGTTAATCACAGTGGGCATGTTGACGGGACTGGGGATGTCGTTGCAAGCAGTGCACGTCTTCATTCATGGAGAAACAAGTGACACCGGTGAGCTGCTCTCCAGAACTGGCCAATAACATGTAGTCCTTGTCCCCACCAGCCGCACTGCACATGTTGTTATCCACCACACATCTCCGATTGCTGCATATTCCAACGAAGAACTTCAGAACTGTGAAGGACCCACTCTCCAAATGTCCCTTCAGAAGGCTTTCCCACCTGTTCAGTTTCTAAAAATAGATGCAATAAATAGCCATGATTTAGGCACTTGGGTAGGGGTTAAAGCTTCCATGCTGGCCAGGGAGTTTTCAGAGCTGTAGCAGAATAAAGTGATTTTTCCAAGCTCTGGGTGGGAATGAGAGTATCTCATACAAGATTTCCTTCTTCTCCCTCCTCTATTTATTAGCATTAACAACATTTGCAAGCTTATACTCACCAATTGCTAGTCCGCATATTTGCTAACTTCATGTTCGTTTATCCATATCCACTCTCTTTCTGCATCACACAGCTATTTTCTCTTCTCCTTCTCTCTCTCTCTCTCCTCCATTAGACATATATTTCATTATCCCCTTAGATATATGTCTCATTATTAAAGCTATTTTATACACTTTACAAAGAAGACTAAGTTAATTTCTTTTCTTTGACAGACCCTGGGCAGGAGGGTATGGGACTGGTTGCTGTTCAACTTCTGCTTCGCAAATTTGATTACTGGAGAGATCCACTATTACCTCTCATGTTTCTCAATAACACTGTCCCTCTGACAGCCAGATAGATTCTGTAGACCAAGGGCAAACCCTAGAAATCAGTACATGCCTAAATACCATCAGCTGACCCCATGGGCCAACTAGCCCCTTAAAAAGCTCTGAAAACCAAGCCAACAATATAATCTGACTAACCTCTACTTGACCAAATATTTGACCAGTCATGTACCACCAGAAAGAAAACAGAAAAAAAGCCAGAATTGCATCTGCTAGCTTAGAAAGAATTGCTCTTATTTAAATAGAAAACAGTTCACCTGGTCACATTCTTTCCCATTGTGCTGAGTTGTATTTCTATAGTAATTATCAGAACTTGGAAGCAACTAGCTATAAATTTCTAGTTACAGGTGGTTCAAGTCTTTTACCAGCAACCAAGATATAACAATGTTATGCTACTCTCATAACTTAATGACAGAGATCTCTCCTCCTTTTTGCAGCAGGAGATAAGTCTGTAGGGTCTGACCACTTTTAGAGTACAGAGGTATAGTTTCAATAAATGACAGAGGAGGAATATTATATGGCTCAAGTACTGGCTCACACTTATGTCTAATGCAGTGTTGACAGTGCTGAAGGATAACAAGACAGATGGAAAGAAAGTGTGCTTTGGACCACAGGCTTTGTAGCATTCAGATTTTTTAAGTAATGGAAGAGGCAACATTTTAGATACCTTTTAACAACTGTAATTGTAATGGTGACTTTGGCTCCCTGAAAGTATTGACATAATTACTATTCAAAAGGTAACTTCAACCTCTAAGTATTTAATTCTATATGTGTAGTTATAGATATCAGTTAATAAACAGTAGATTTTGTGCAAATGTGTAACATTTTTTACCTTGTCTCTGGAGACATGTTTCCTCTTTTTTGGCCATTCTCTGAAATTACAGCGACACCAAGAGCTACAGCATGAACACCTAGAAACCTCACCTACATGATGGGTCATCTATCTGCCATGGGGAGGGGGAGTTACATCTTTTTACAGGCCTGTGAAAGAGAGAAGAATAAAAGCAAACCCTAGCTTGAGGATTTATGTGCAGCTTCCAGATTTGCAGACCTGCAAACACACTAGTCGACTCATAGAGCCCTTCACTACACTCCTAGACAACTCTTAAGCTGCCATCATTTGTGACTCTGTACCAGCTTGATCTTCATGGAATGGGGAATGTAATAGACTACCAGGCTTGTATTTCTTTGTTTCTTCAGCTGGCTCAAAATCCAATCGTTTTCACTCATAAAATCCAGAACAAACCATTAAAATACAAACCTGTGCTCTTCTACTCAGAACAAGGGCAGAAACAAATCCAAAGAAGCAAAAACAAAATTGAAAACAAAGCTTAATAGCAACCTCAGATTTTTGTTGTATCCTATTAAAAGGTGCATGTGAAGCATAACAGGGCTGATTGCTATTTTTTCAGTTCAACAGCCTTAACTAAATTGGCAAAAGTAGCCACTCAGTAAGCAATCATTTGGCATTTGGCATTCTGTAAATATGTCAGTTTCACAGAAACTGGATTAAAAAGATAATTGCTATAAGGGGGTGGGACCGATCTTCTACTGCCATTATGTGAAATGTTCAGTTTAAGGAGCACAGATGGCTTGGAAGCAGTTTTGCAGATTTCTTCCTCCCATTTGGTACACTGGTATCCCAGCATTTCTCCATAATGCTCAGAGTATCATTGCAGGAGCAAACATCACTGTGAAGTAAATTAGCAGCAGAACGTACTAGCCTGTCATAATTCATTCAATTTAGGCCGTTTCTGCATTACACCATTATGGTGCTATTATTCCACTTTCAACATCCTGTGGAATTCTGGGGCTTGTAGTCTACTGAGGCCCAAGAGCTCTCTGGCTGAGAATTCTAAGGGCCCCTCCCTAAACTGCAAATCGCAGGATTCCATGGGATATTGAAAGTGGAATAATAGTATTATAACAGTGTAGTGTGGAAATGGCCTTTGTGCCTGTGTTTACTGTGCTGTGTTAGGCTCCAACATTTCACAGGTTAAGACCAGGACGTGTGTGGCCAAGCAACATTGGAGTGTGGTCAAGATGGCAGAAAAGATTAATGAAGAAGAACACACAAGCTAGGAAAGGGTGCAGCGGTGTGCTTTTGCCTGAGCCAACTGGAAAGGGGAAGATTCTTCCTCTCCTCTCCTCTCCTCTTTGCTGAATTCCTTGAATACAAAGTACTTCCGCACTTTGATCTCAGTTTGCAGTAACTGAAGTAAGCTAAAGACAAAGGAGGAAAGGAAGAGGATGAAGAGAGAAACTGGGATATTTTAAAAGCTGCTGGTAAAGTGGAACAACAGAGGATTAACTGAGACTGTCCCTGCCAACTTGGGACAGTTGGAGGGTATGGAGTATGAGGGTGCAACAGCACTAATCTGCTTGAACTGTTGTCCTTATTATGTCTCTGAACAAGCTCTGACTTTTCATTTCACACCTTAGAAACATTCTTAGGCTGAAATCTTAAACCTACTTGTTCAGGAGAAAGCCCCACCCAATTAATTGCAGCGTCCATCTGAGTATCTGCATTTACAGTTTTGGAGCCATTTGGCTTGTGCCTGGTCTGTGATCGTAATAAAATAATTTGTGTTTACAATTGCCTTGTAAATCACACATCAACCATTCTAGTCATATGTGAAGTTGAAGGCTTTCACAGCCAGAATCCGTGAGTTGTTATGGGTTTTTTGGGCTATGAGGCCATGTTCTAGTAGTATTCGCTCCTGACATTTCACCTGCATCTGTGGCTGGCATCTTCAGAGGATCTGCAGACATGGAGGTGGAATGGAGTATATATATATACTTGTGTGATCCCTGGGTGGGGAGGATTTGCATTTGTGATGCATTAGTGATGCAGCTGGCCTGTGAGATAGCCCACTGTTGAATGGACCAACCCTCAGAGTTGCGTTGTTAGTCAGGGGATATGCATAACAGTTGTCTGTGCGTTTAAGTACCTGTTAGCAATCCATTGTATTGTTTCCTGTAGAGAGACCTCCTGAGTCTGGGTGGTGTTCATTGGCATATTTTTCAGTCTTGATTTTAGTGTTTTTCAGTACCTGGACAATTTTAACAGGAAAGAAGAAACTTGGAAAGTAAACAAAAGTTGGCTACCAGTACTGAACAGGTACTTAAATGCACACACAACTGTTATGCATATCCCCTGACTAACAACGCAACCCTGGGGGCTGGTCCACTCAACAATGGGCTATCTCACAGGCCAGCTGCGTCACTAATGCATCACAAATGCAAATCCCTCCCACCCAGGTATCACACAAGTATATATATACTCCATTCCACCTCCATGTCTGCAGATCCTCTGAAGATGCCAGCCACAGATGCAGGCGAAACATCAGGAGCAAATACTAATAGAACATAGCCTTATAGCCCAAAAAACCCGCAACAACCCATTGTAGTCATAGCTTACTGGCAAAGCAGCATCTTGCCATGCAGAAATTTTGTTTCATTTTACATATTTATACTGTTTCTAGGGTGTGTATATGTGTTAGACTCAAAACAGCACAAAGCTCAAAAAAGAAACACAAAATAATACACACAAAAAAGCAGTGACTTATCCAGAAAAAGGTCCCCAGGGGAAGGATCAGAAGACAGAGAACAAACTAATAATCCCAGATAGCCATCAAGAGAGGTAGAATTCATGTTTGCAAGGGAGTTACATAGTTTTTTTCTAGAATCTCGAGATCCACAGACTGGAACAAGTTGCAAAAGACTACATTTCCATTAACAAACTCTAAGCCCCTGAATTTGTTTTAAATACCAAAAATGTGGGGAGGGGGGAATCCAAAAACAAAGATAGTTGTACCATTGACATTACTGAAAAACCTGTTCTTGATAGAGTGAAAACTGATTCACTGATACGATGAAAACATGATTTCCAGTTTTAGAGTCAGAAGCCATTTCCACTCTACACTATTATAGTGCTATTATTCCACTTTCAACATCCTGTGGAATTCTGGGGTCTGTAGTTCTGTTATCACCGTGAACTGGCCTGGCTTCGGAAGATATTAGATATCATTTGATATCACAATTCGGCCCCATTTTGCCACCCTCTGCCAAGTGTTTGTAAGGCCCCCGCACAAGCACAGAACTAGGCATGGCCCTTAATTGCTGAACATTCCTTTCTCCACCTAGGCAAGCCAGACTCAGCCAGATCTTGCTTTAGGAGACCTCTCTAGACAAACACCTCATTAACGATGCACACTACTACAAAGAGCCCCCTGCCCTGAGCAGGTAACTTGATGAACTAAATGCGTAATTGCCCAAGCGAGCTGCATCTGCATACTGGCCATTCCATTGTCAGTTCAGACTTAATCCCATCATGTTAAATTCTGACCTTTCGGAGACATTGTCTCGCGCTCAAACCTCATTGTTCTCTCCCAAGTCCAGACTAGACCATGGTCATATTTTCCCTATAAAAACCCCCAGTTCTGAGAGCTTCCTCGGATCGCTCCCGAGTT
This sequence comes from Iguana delicatissima, assembly GCA_948472985.1. NCBI lineage: Eukaryota > Metazoa > Chordata > Lepidosauria > Squamata > Iguanidae > Iguana > Iguana delicatissima. The sequence goes on from CAOKZL010001233.1 coordinate 266,500, forward strand.
CCAGATCGCCTTGCTGCTGTTTGCCCAGCAAGCTCCCGTCAGCGAACCACGCTGAGCTTCTTCCCTCCATCTGCAACTTCTTCAGGTCTACGAGAAGGGTGTCGTATCACCCATTTCCCCCAAAAAACTCTTATTTCTTATTTCTTAGTTAGCTGTGTGGTTGTGCTGTCTTAAGTGTTTGTCTGTTCTTAATAAAACATCATTTTTGCTAGTTTAAACCTGTCTGACTGCTTGACTGACCTGACCCTGTAGACATTGGGTTAAAGATTCTGCTGCGTTTCCCTGCCTCTCATTGTGCTAGCTTGTGCTCTGAGCTAATTTTCCCCACCAATATTTGAGCATGTTTGGAGTCCCTCCCGGGACCCCCAGCAAACAGGGTAACAGTTGACTGAGGCCAAAAAGCTCTCTAGCTGAGAATTCTAAAGGCCCCTCCCTGAACTGCAAATCCCAGGATTCCATAGGCTGTTGAAAGTGGAATAATAGCACTATAACAATGTAGTGTAGAAATGACCATTGTAACAGGATGACAACAAGGACTTTTACCATTTCTGCATGGCATCACAGTCCTGATATGGGGGTGGGATGGCAGTGGTACACGGGTCATGCTTTCACACAATGTTGTTGCGGTCCTGCTGCCGTCCCACCTCCCACTCGCCACAATCATGGGATATTTGCTTATCAGAATAAATCCATTAAGTGCCTGCTATGAGGCAGCGCTCCCATCCTTCCCAGCTGTATAAGGAAGGGCAGGAAGGGCAATGGAGGTGTTCCTTCCCCAGCACAGGATGGGAAAGAGCCCAGCTGCACTGCAGAAGGCAGGCATGTGTCGCTCATGCTCACTTCCACAGGGAGCCGGTTAGGTGTGGAGAGAAGCATTCCTGTTGCACTCTCTTCCCGGCAAAGGCACTGCTATAATTGTGACAAGAGGACAACAGGATCAGGTAAGGTGCGGAAATAGCCTTTGATGGTTAGTACTTTTACTTTAAAATGCATCACTACACTCCTAGTCCCTGTTCACATCGGGCTGCAAGGCTCCTTGCAACAAATAAACCTTCCTCATGTTCCAGCCATCAAACATTTTGGCCACAAGACTAACTTACAGGGGCCACTGAGGGATTGCTTGGAAGATCTGGGACAAGAGAACACGTCTGCCCTTGGCCCAGTCAAAAGGTTGCAAGGAATCAGCAAAGGCCTCATGCTTGGTTCTCCCAAGAGATGCTGACCTCACATACCCTGAGACTTGCGGCTCTCCAGCCTCGCAGCCAGTGCGAGCCTCACAGTTTCAAGGCCTGTCATTTCTCATTTCTGCAGCTGCCATAGGAAGGAATATGCTTCATGCTTATTAACCAACTTCATCCTACCACGTGAGATGAAGGCCATGTTTACCACTGGGCAACAGCTATTCTAGAGAAGAGGAAAGCATGAGATACGCATGATCCCAAACTGGGGTTTGAAGCTTTTCTAATTTCATCGTCGTTTAGTCCCTTGAAAATACAATTTGTCTTGCAATATGCTGTTTCAATAAAGCCAATTAGTCTCCCGGTGGTGCATCTGATTACCAAGAGCCATCTCTAACCTTTGGGAAATTGGAAGGGCTTTGACTGCCCCTTCTGTGTACCTTGCGATGCAATTATCTTATTACAAGCAGATCCTCTGTCATTAGGGGTAGTTATTAGTATTTTACAGAATGCAAAAGGAGAAAATCCATGCTGGAAGGGCTGAATGGAGAGAAACACATACATGCATAAATCAGTCTGAGAACAGAAGGGAAAATGAAATTCACTTCTGCTTTCAAAGCCAGGCTGGAATTATCAGCACCAATGCTGGCTGGAGGATTTGGGGAGTCACTTTCCAAAGTTTGGCTGACAGTCATACCTACAGTAGCCAGAGTGATGTAGTGGTTTGAGTGTTGGACTAAGACTTTGGAGACCAAGCTTTAAATCCCCACTCACCCACTGGAACCCACTGAGTGGCCTTGGCAAGTCACACTCTCTCAGCCTCAGACGAAAGTAATGGCAAACTCCCTCTGAACAATTCTTGCCAAGAAAAGCACATGACAGGTTCACCTTAGAGTCACCATAAGTGACTCTTTAAGATATACAACTACAACATACCTGGAGTCAGGCTGCATGTTGTGTATAAAAACTTGCAATACCTGGAAAAGGTCTGACAGGACAGAAAATTTGCACCAACAAATGCCACTTGTCATTTTGCCCATCTTCATCCAGAAACCTGTTCTATGCCATTTCTAGGGTAACAATTATTTTTCAAATCTGCATGAAAATCTTTGTTCAAAGTTATGTCTCTATTTTTCTCTGAAAAGTTGCGTTTTTAGGAGTATTTATTCTGACAATATGTTTGTGCTTCCAACAGTCTCAGAATATTCAGGAACTGAAGAATTATGTTCCATCCCATCTTGGAGATCAGCTCATACTGGAATTTGTGAAGACCAGCTAAGTCTAGTACCCCTTGGTCACCAGAAAAAGCACAGAAACTACCAGCATCAAGAGCCTGAACAGTGTGAAAAAATAATATTTCTTCCTGGGATTTTTTCCCTCTCATACAATCAACCTGCACTCCATCATCACCATGGGCCAGTAGGCCAGGATACAAAATGTCTCATTTATTTTATTTAGCTTGGATGTTAGGGAATCTGGGGTTTAATCCAGGCAGGAGTCTGATAGTCAGTCTGAGGCTGGGATGTAGCCTTGTTAAGTTATATGCAGGTGCATAGGGACGGGGGGGGGGCAATTTGCCCCAGGTGGCAATGTTTTTGGGGCGTCCTGGCCTGTAGCCATGCCCTTGCATGCCCTGGCCACGCCCCTACGTACCGCAGCCACGCCACATGCACCCTGGCCATGCCCCTCACGCCATAGCCCCACGCCCCTCACACCCCTTCCATACACTCCAAGCTCCACCACTGGTTATATGAAACTCAGACTATTTCCATACTAGCCTGTTATTGTTCCACTTTCAACATCCTACGGAATCCTGGGGTCTTTGAGGCCCCTCCCTCAACTGCAAACCCCAGGATTCCAGAGGATGTTGAAAGTGGAATAATAGCACTATAACAGGCTAGTCTGGAAATGGTCTCAGTGTGTTTAGGCCTCAGAGCCCTCTCCAGACACAGAGGAAAATAACAATGTATATCATCCATCTTTGTGATTGGCAAGTGGTCAAACACCTCTCAATTAAGCTCCAAACACCTCTTGATTAGCATTTTAGGTTAAAAAACTACCAGCCCAAGTTCTTTTCAGACCTCTTCCCTGAGATTTCTGTTGCCAGCCAAAGTAGAAAAACAAGCCTAATTCTCTGTTCTCCTGTTTGTCTGCTAGATCCAAGATGCAGCTTCATTAACATTTAGAGATGTAATTTCTGGAAACCTTGGAGGTGGAAATCTGAACCAGAGCTTGGAAGTAACATTACCAGTTACTATGCCATACATTCAGTGATAACATGGTTATGGGGGGAGATATAAAGAGTAAACTCTTACTCATTACTCCTCAAATATTCTTGTTGAGGGTTTATTTTTGGAAGGATTTTTGCCACTTTTTGTATTTCAAAGTGCATTTTTTTAAAAAAAAATAATTAAAAACTAACTTGCAATAAGCAACTAAAGTTCCATCTTTAATAAGAGTTAAAGCATTAAGGTTATGAATAATGAACCTCACCAGTGTTCCATGCTTTGGGTGGAACTCTAACAAATATATCCACATTTAGTAGCATTGCAGCTGAAATGGCTTCCCTAACAGCGGTACTTGAAGGTCAGGTAGAAGCAAAATGAAGACAGTGATGTTACTCCAAAATGTAGGTGATTTAGAGGTCCACCCACGATGCCAACACCTCCATAAAACAGTGGGGAATTATTAGCTCAAAGAAGCCTGCAACTGAGGGGTGACCTAATGAGATTTTTTTACACCTATATTTATGAATGCTTCTGCAGAGAAGAACGAGCCAGAGATCCAAAAAGTAAGTTTAATGTGTTTCATTGGGGGAATTAATCACATGCACAAGATCCAAGCAGTTAGGCAATTACATAAGGCTAGCTGGAGGAAAAGGGAGGAAAGTTTTTGGATAGCAAGATTTCAGGGTGAAGTGGGCAATATTCACCAATCTAGAAGAGCAGCTAAAAAGCTCTGTGGCTTAGTTGTGAGGCTAAGGACAGTACACAGTTGGAAATCAGAGCAGCAGAGTAGCAATCAGCAATCAATGTAGTGTGCGTTGACTGGTCAAAAACAGGGGCTCAGATACCTGATTTCTGCCTGGAGGGCTAGAGTGTTAATGGCGTTCTGGCTGAGTAAACAATGGAGTTTGCAGAGTGGACAATGAGGTCTGGAATGAGGTAATGGTCGTAATGCTAGTTGACAAAGGGCTAATGGCTGTCCTGATAGCTCAGTACTTTTCAGACAGGTTTGAGGACAAAGAAGAGGTTTGCTTGGTCAGAGGAAAAGAAGTTAAGACAATCAGCCATCTTGTGGGAATCTCCCAGGCACTATTGTTTAAAAGGTCGAATTGTTAAGGCTGACTGCAAGCCTGCTATCTCAGGAGTTTTCTGGTGATTTCCTGACTATGATCTGGCTAAATGGGTAGGGTTCTTCTGACTCAATTCGTAGTGCACATGTTCAGCCAGCCTTTCCTCCTATTCAGCCTGGCCATTCAGCCATAGCAGGTATATTTTATATTTGTGCCAATCAATATATTTTGCCAATTAAATTATATTTTCCCAATTAAACCATATCAAAGTGTGGTGGTATATGGCCTGGTAACAATGTTCTATGAGGGACAAGTTCTAGAAAATCAGAACCATTGGAGCATATGGCCTAAATCCAAAAGCTAGTGGAGATCACTCTCTTTGGGAGGAAGGAGACATGGTGTACTGCAGCTCAGGCTCCTATGTCCTTCAGCAGTTCCAGGAAGAGGCAGGGCCACAAGGTTGTCTGTCATAGCCATGGGGAACATGTATAACCTTCTAGATGTTGTTGGAGCACAACTGTAATCAGCAACGGATGACATAGCCAATTGGGAAGAGTGATATGATTTGCAATCTAGCAACATCCTTGTTTAAGACCTTCCAGTCTTTGTTCAGTGCTGGTGCAACAGCTTTCAGATCACTTGGTCCCACCACAATCGTTGTCTTAAGTTCTCCTGTGCTTTGTTTTCTGCCTCTGGAGTCCTGCTGTCCTTGGGTTAATGTCCCTGATCTCCCTTCAGGCTCTTGGTTAGTTACATGCCTTACCTGTCACTGCCATGTGTTTCAACTCTGAAAATCTACCATTCCAAAAATAAGCAAACAAAAAAACCTGGGCTATTAGCACTGGCCTAAATCTGATCAGTCAACTAGAGTAGGCCCACTGAGTTCATGGGGTTTCTGTTAGTGTTGACTTCTCATTCAGCAATGAGGGGCCTGGAAGCCATGCCCTATGAGGATAGACTTAGAGAGCTGGATACGTTTAGTCTGCAGAAGAGAAGGTTAAGAGGGGACATGATAGCCATGTTTAAATATCTGAAGGGATGCCATGTAGAGGAGGGAGTAGGCTTGTTTTGTGCTGCTCCAGAGACCAGGACAAGGAACAATGGATTCAAGCTGCAGGAAAGGAGATTCCACCTGAACCACAGGAAGAACTTCCTGACAGTCAGGGCTGTCCAGCAGTGGATACGTTGCCTCGAAGTGTAGTGGAGTCTCCTTCTTTGGAGGTTTTTAAGCAGAGGCTGGATGGCCATCTGTCGGGAGTGCTTTGAGGGTGTTCCTGCATGGCAGGGGGTTGAACAGGATGGCCCGTGTGGTCTCTTCCAACTCTACATTTCTATGATTCTATGATTCAATACGTTCAGTGGGTCTACTCAAGTTGGGGCTAGTACAAAGGCCTCTCTGCTTTTGTGAGGAGTTCAGGGTGCAGAATCCTTGTGAAAGTGGAAAAACCTCAAACAACTTCCCCCTTGCGATCCCCTCATTCCCTTGCCTTTTGCCTCAGTGCAAGTTCTAAGTGCCAGGGCCAGAGCCAAGGGAATGGCAGAGGGGAGCTCCAGGGAAGAAAAGGAAGGCACGCACATGCCCCCGCCCACTTATTTCTTTGGCTTTTATCTGAGTGTGTTTGCCTTCCTTCTCCACACCCAGCAAAACACAAGAGAGTGGGAGGAGGCACACATAATCAAATTCATGAAGGACAAATCCACAAATGTAGACGGAGGTCTGTAATTGAATTTAGGTCTATGAGTCTATGTGTTAGCCCTTCCCTCCCCAGCTACTAGCCTCCGCCAAAAAATTCCCCTATCACACTTGTAACAATTAATTTTAGGAAAAAGTGTTGCTATTTGTATAAATAGGATTTCTCCTTCTCTCCTCCACCAGAAGCTTTATTGGAGGAACAAGAAAAGGAGGACTGGAACTGATCCCAAGGCGTGATGTATGAGCTGAAAAATCCCTCCCCCCTTTGCCCTAAAATATACTAGTCAAAACCAGAGTTTTGGATTATTTTCTCTGGAATACCAGTGGCCATGCTCGTCTTAGAGATTCTGAGAGTTGTAGTTCAGAAAAGTAACTTTTCCAATATTCTGGTTTAAAAAAAACAATAAATGGTAGCCTCCTGGCTCGGTAGGTTGCTCAGGTAACTTCATCTAAGCACAGCTGTCAGCCTTCCATTTAGGGAAAGACAGTAGAAGGTAATTTGTTTTTAATTTGCTCATTAGTTTTGCTCAGGACAAGTCCCCAAGCCTCTCCTCCACCATTGGGTGGGGAACATCTGCAACACAGCCTTCCCATAGAGTGAAAATTGACAGGCAATGAAATCATTACTTTGATTGCAATGGTTTTGTACCTGGCTAAGACCATGTTGTTTTTTTAAAGCCAAGGATAATAAATACCTTCCAGACTGACCCAGATTCCATGAGTATGAATGCATTCATTAAGGCTCTAGTGGCTCCTGTTTGTCCTGGGGCTTCGTATCAGCCAGCACTGTCATTTCCTTTCATCTTTCACATTCTCTCTCTCCCCCATTATTTTGCATCTCCTGGGACTCTGAGTCCTTGGGGCCTTTAATGGTTCTGTTAATCGTGGATTTTTTTTTTCCTTCTCAGTGTAGCAATGAACTGATTTTGCCCTTGCACTCATTTCTCTAGTGAGGGCCACTCTGTTAGCTGGTACTGCTCCCATGTGATGTGCCTTTTCCTTATTGCATGCCGATGGTGTAAATATTTTGCAAGTATGTTTTCTAGGCCAAGGCAATGCCACAAAATGAGAAGGATTGTATATTTAAGGGGGAACAGCAGACTCTCTAGATTCTTTGTCACCAAAAAACTCTGTGATGGAATCAAAAAGGACCCAGTCTACTACACAAATTATATAAAGGATCTTATTTGGAAACTTTGTGACACTAATAAACAGCCAGGAGCATTGCCAACGTTTCTTAGGAACCTATTAACTGGGGTTGCCAAGTCTCAAGACCAGGCCCTGAGTCTCCAGTTTTTGTAGGCCATCTCAAGGCAGGAGATAGGGTTATAGCTTCTCTAGTTTTGAGGGGCTCAGGTCCAGGCAAAAGGAAAGGGCTGGGTACAAATGTCTAGCTCATCTGGAAGACCATCAGCTTGTTACAATTTGCAAGGCTGAACTGATTTATTGCACAACCTGCAAAGGCTTTCCATGATATCTGTTCATTTAATTACTCAGCTTCCTCCTTCCCTCCCAGCTGTTGTGGCACCAGGGCTCACCTTCCAGTCTGCATAGAAGCTAGAAGGCTAGGTTAAATGTTCCTTATGTAGTCTCCCTAACTGAGAAGAAATAATCCCCTCATTTCATCCTGATCAAGGAACAGACCCTTTAGTAAAGATTTTTGCCTTAACTTCCAAGCAAGAAAATATTTTCTCTCTGTGTATGTTCGTGCGTTTGTATGAATGACAAACTCTGAGCAACTATAGTTGGCACTTTGTTACCCTGCTTGCTGGGTGATACTGCACCACTTCCTGAAGTCCTTGGTCTGGGAAGCAAAGATTGAACAGCAGCTCAGCAAAGAGATGCTGAGGAGATCGCGCAGCTGTCAGGAGGGGGGACCGGTCAGTTGGTATTACTGGGAGGCATCATACGCCTTCTCCTTGCCTCGCCTTTCTCTCCTAACTAGCCCAAAAACAGGGACTATTTGTAGGAAAAATTTACTTTGAAGGCAAATCATTTCCCAGGGAAAACAAACAGGGACAGAAAAGAAAAACAACTCCACACCTGGCATTTCTCTGCTATCGGAAGTTAAGAAGGTGTCATCCCAGTAACAGGATCTTCCTCTGTTTTGAGGCTGCAGTGTGAGTTTCTGGAGATGGATTTGATAAGGTTTTATTGCTTCCAGTGTCCAACTTTTCGGGAACACTTTTACTCCCTTCAAGTGGACTCCTTAAAGGTTAAGGACCTTTTGTCCACCATGAGTTATCACAACATGAGGTCTCCTGTGGCTACGTGACTGGGAATTTTACTGGCCTGACCTGGTTTGTTCGATCGTACAACTGTTATTGCCTACGTGCGCATTTGGGCGACCTCTCTGGTGGGTTAGATTAATTTTATATCAAAGTTGTAGACCCCGGGACAGGGTTTACGAAGGGGACAACAACTTAATGCACAAAGCTTAATGACATCATTAGAGGCTGTCAGGTTTTGATTCAGAATGCTCAAGGCCTGACATGATCCTGAACTGGCAACCCTATTCTTAAGAGATTACAGTCAGTCCTTCTAATGTGCAGGTTTCACTTTTGCGGATTTGATTATTTATGGATTATTTGCTGTCTCCCTATGCCATTTTTAACAGGGACTGCAATCCTCATGAGGCTGAGAAACTGTGAATGAGGCTTGCAAGTCCCTATTAAAAATGGTGTGTGGCAGCAGTGGAGATAGCAGTGAGCCCCACCAGCCCCCTACTTCTGCCTTGTGAAGAAACCCTGATGCCTTAACGGAATCCCTGGTGGGCTGGATATGGTGATCATACTTTTCTGTTTGTTAAATAAGGTTTGGGAGAGCCTAAAGTTATTCACATTTTTTTCACTTTCATGGGGGTCTCGTGTCCTAACCCTAGCGAATGTGGAGGGAGGATGGTATTTGGAAGGCAATTCATTAGAGAAAGCGCTTGGGTATAGAAAACTAAATGAAGACTGGACTGGAAATCAGGCAAGGAAGAATAACATGTCTGAACATGATGTATGCAGATTAAGCTTTAAATTGGTCTGCATCTTTATCTAGATATCTTTGTTGCTGTGTGCCTTTAAATCATCTCTGAATTATGGCAACTCTAAGGCAAACCCATCATGGAGTTTCCTGGGGCTGAGAGTGTCTAGCTCCACACAATAGATGGAGCTTCTATTCTTATAGGAAAGCAGCTTTTTTAAAGGTGTCATTCAACTCCAGTGGCAGATGTGAAGCCAGCATTTTATAATAGCTTGTGTGTTATAGTGCTGTTATTCCACTTTCAACATCCTATGGAATTCTGGGATTTGTAGTTTACTGAGGCCAAAGAGTTCTCTGACTGAGAATTCTAAAGGCCTCTCCCTAAACTGCAAACTCCAAGATTCCATAGAATGTTCAAAGTGGAATAATAGCATTATAACAGTGTATTGCGAAAATGGCTAAAGTTTGAAGAGGGCAATGTGACCTCCAGTGTGATGTCATGGCTGGAGGGCCAGGCTAGAGCTAGGGAGAACCAAGTTCAAATCCTCCCTCCACTATGAAACTGGCCTTTGGTTATTCCCTATCTTTCAACCTTGCCTACCTCACAGATTTGTTATGATGATAAAATGAAGAAGAGGGAGCATTTTGAGCTCCTTGAAGGAAACAGAAGATTTATATGTGAGAAATAAATACAAAAATTGCTGAAAAAGTGGTCATGCCTGTTTTCTTTCCATTGCTCTCAATAGGAGAGCTGCTGCTTCTTGAGGCATCCAGGAAAGGCAGAGTGCCACTGCCAGTCTGCCTCTTGAAAAGTTCTTTCATGAAGCAGAATCATTCCTCACATAGCCCCAGCAATGCTGTGGCATCTGGATCCATGCAATCTATGCCTGTGGAGTCCTTTCTAGTTTATGGTAGATCCTGACAATGAAGGATCAGCTCCTTATTACAATGCCTAGATCAGTGTCTGAGAGCAGTGTGGTCCCTGCAAATGGAAAATCTGGGCATCCAAGCTTTAGTTCAGTTTATTTGTTTGTTTACTTGCTGTATCTTTCATTTACCATCAGCTGAGAAAAGAGTAATTATTTGAGTTCACTTCAATTTTCCTCTAGAATGCCAGACTATATTACGTATTGCATGAAATAACTATTTACAACAGAACAGTAAGCTCCTCTACAATACATTAAGCAAATACTATAAGATCCATAAATTTAATAACACTGGCAAACATCCCCATAATACCCTTAAAATGCAGTGTGGTATAGCAGGAAATATAATAAGCATGCATTTTTCAAGGCTTTCTGAATAGCTTCGGCATTGAGACTGGTTTCTCAACAAGCAAGCATCACAGAAACCTGATAACAGTCTGTTATTTCTAAGGAATTCCTTTCAGAAGACGGCTTTGCAAGACTACTGTCATACAAGCCCATGATAAAAAGCTACTGTAGGCTTGTTCTAGGTCCCATTCTATTCTCCTTTGCTTACAGTCCTTCCTGACTCATTTAGCCTCTAATTCCCTTTGTAGAGAGGATTAGCAGATCTCAGGGCCTGACCCTCAGTCTCCAGTTCTTGTGGGCTACCTCCAGGTGGGAAATGGTGGTGCAGTTTCTCCAGTTTTGAGGGGCTCAAGTCTAAGCAAGAGTTAGGTGCAAATATTTAGTTCACTTAATAACAGTGATGTATTTAAGTCTTTTACTCTGAGTCTCAAGTCTAGGCTCAAGTACTTGAAAATATTTTCAAGTCAAGTCTCAAGTCTAGGAGCCAACTGTATACCCCAATCTATATTCCAGAAATTCTGGACACAGTTGCATAAAGCCAGTTTTAATAATCTAAGCAGAGTTGGCCTTCCACATTTGCGATATTGCCATCTGCAGCTTTGGAAGTGGGGAATACGATTCTCATCACTCTCCCTTCCCAAAGCTGGAGACTTTTGTGCCAATGAGCATAAAGGAGTCTGCAGCTACAGAAGTGAGGAATAGGATCCTTCTTCCCTTTTCCGAAGCTGGAGGCTTCTTCAGAAGTGCTAAATAGAATCCTTCTTACACCTCATTACTGAAGCTTCAAAAGCTTTAGAAGGAAGGATCCTTCCTCCTCAAGACTGTTGCCTAACACATTTGCTCTTCCCCTCCAAGAAACGCATCTTGTGCACTGATGGCAAGTCTTTTCTTCCGCTCTTAGGAAACTTTTTAGAAGGCTCCTCCCTCCCTCAAACCCACTGCCTAACCCATTTGCTGTTCCCCTCTGAGAAATGTGCCCACACTTTTGGCTTGAGACAGATTGTCATGTGAACAGTAGGCAAAGCGAGATGGAAGCATTGTTCAAAGTTGTAAGGTTTCTGGATGAATGTGTTATGTTACTGATCCAAGGGTGGCAAGTCAGTCACCAAAAATATAGAAGTCTTGAGTTGAGTCAAGTTGAGTAAAGTCAGTGCATCATTTATGGCTGAGTCAAGTCTGAGTTGAGTCACTGAAGTGACTTAAGTCTGACTTGAGTCCAAGTAAATCAACTAGAGTCTACATCACTGCCTAGTAAAGCATCAGATTGTTACAGTCTAAAAGGCTGAATTGATAAGTTGTTGCAACATGCAGTGGCTGTCCAAGAGATCTGTGCATTTAATTACTTAGTTTCCTCCTTCACTCCTAGCTGTTATGGTGCCAGGGCTCACCCTCCATTCTGCTCTGCAACCACCTTCTGCTTAGAAGCAAGGATGCTAGAATAAATGTTACTTATCCCATCTGCATAAGTGAGAAAGAGTAATTTCCTCATTTCACCTTGATCTCAGGATAGCCCCTTTAGTGAAAAATTCTATCTTAATTTCCAAACAGGATAATATCTTCTTCTTTTCCCTCTCCTTCTGTCTGTGTATGTTATGTTTGAACGACAAGCTGTAATGCTTAAGGACATCACTGGGGGGGTCACTCTTGTATCTCAGCCTTGTTTGTTTGTTTTACTTAGACTGATGGGACTTGCAGTCCAACAACATCCAGTTGGTTACATGTTCCCACTTTGTGACATCCCCTGTACCAATTTGGCAAGGACACCCCCAGTTAATCCTATGCCATCCTGTCTTTTTCAACTGCATTTAAAATATCCCAGTTTCTGTCTTTTCCTCCCTCTTCTTCCCTTTGTCCTCAGCTAGTTTCTGTTGCTGCAGATTGACTTCAAAGTGCAGAAATAGTTTGCACTCAACTAAGTGTAAAGGAGACAAGAGGGCAGAATCTTGCTCTTCCCAGTAAGCTTCGGCAAAAGCCAATTGCTTCACTCTCCCCAAGCTTGTGCATTAGAATCATAAAATCATAAAATCTTAGAGCTGGAAAGAACCACAAGAGCCATCTAGTCCAACCCCTTTCCATGCAGGAATACACAATCATTCCTAGAAGATGCCCATTTTACCACTGCTTAAGACAGTGGTTCTCAACCTGTGGGTCCCCAGATGTTTGTGGACTTCAGCTCCCAGAAGCCCCAGCCACTATGGTCAATGCTCAGGGCTTCTGGGAGCTGAAGTCCACAAACATCTGGGGACTCACAGGTTGAGAACCACTGGCTTAAGACCTCAAAGGTGGCGAGAGCCCACCACCCTCCAACATTTCACAGATGAAAACTGGGATACATGTAGCCGAGCAACATCAGAGTTTGCTCAAGATGGCAAAAGTTGTTGATGAGAAAGAAAAGGGTGTAACAGAGGTGTATCTAGGATGGGGCAAGTAAGGTACATGCCCTAGGCACCAATGCCAGGGGGATAAAAAAAGCGGTGCCAGAAGCGGCGGTGGCAGCGAAGGAGGAGATGACAGCGGCCCTGGAGGTAGGGGCACAACTTCCATGCTTGCCTTAGGCGCTGTTTATGCTAGATAAGCCTCTGGGGTGTAAGGTCCAAGAAATTCCTTGCCAGCCTTTCAGACAATTTCGTTGTACAAAACATGAATGAAGCAAGAAGGGAATCACCTATTTTGGATTTGATCCTACCCAACAAAGATGAACTGGTCACTGTTTCCTTTGGTAGGAGTGACCATGCCTTCTTGGACTTGTTGTATAGAGGGTAAGGGAAGCCAAACATAGTCAGATACACACTCTGGATTTAAAAAAAACAAACTGATTTCGGTAAGCTTAGTGAAATACTGACTGAGATCTTGTGGTCAGAAATGCTGAAAGGGGAGGGAGTTCACGGTGCATGGAAGTTTCTTAAAGCTAAGCTGCTCAAGTCACGTTTACAACTGCATGTTTACACTTCCAATAAGGACAAAAAGTGGGAGGTGTCTAAAGAAATCAGGGTAAATGTGCAAAGAACTTTCAGATGAGTTGAGATTTAAAAGATACATGTAAAAAAAGGGGAAGAAGAAGGGAAAACACCAAAGTGGAATAGAAACCAATAGCCAATACTTGTAGGGAGAAAGTTGAAAAATGTGAAGCTCAGGATGAACTCAGGCTCACTAGAGAGATTAAAAATAATAAAAATGGGAGAGAGATTGGCTATGTTTGGAGAAAGAAGGAGAACAAATAAGTGGTAGGGCTGCTACATAAAGAAGATGGTGAAATGCTAACAGAGGCCACAGAGAAGGCTGAACTGTTTAATGCCCTCTTTGCCCCTGTCTTCTCCCAAAAACAAAACAGAGTTTTAACTGGTGAAAATAGAATAAATCATGCAGCCCAGATCACAGTCCAGAATAGATAAAGAGGTAGTAGAGGGACACCTAGCTACTCCAAATGAATTCAGGTCTCCAAAGTCAGATGAACTGCACCTAAGTGTATTAAAGAAACTTGCAGATGTAATCTCAGAGCCACTGTCAATAATCTTTGAAAGTTCTTGCGATTCCAGGAAATTGGAGAGGATAAATGTCTCCATCTTCAAAAAGAACAAAAAAGAGGACCTGAACAATTATCAGCCTGTCAGTTTGATGCCCATACCAGGAAAGGTTCTAGAACAGATAAACAGTTCACTATATGTATACGTGGAAAGGACTGATGTGATTATTAAGAGCCAACATAGGTTTTTGGAAAAGAACTCATGCCAAACTAATACAATCTCCTTTTTTTATTGAGTTTTACAAGCTTGGTACATCAGGGAAGTTCTGTGGATATAATATATCTTGATTTCAGCAACGTCCCTCATGATATTCTTGCATGCAAGCTGGTGAACAGAGGGCTAGACAATTTTACAATTAGGTCGAACTGTAATTGCTTGACAGCCTGTATCCTGAAAGTATTCATCAACGGCTGCTCTTCATCCTAGAGAAAAGTGACTAGTGGGGTGCCTCAAGGTTTTTCCTTAGTCTTGTGTTGCTTAACATATTTATAAATGATTAAGATGATGGGATAGGAGGCATGCTTATCAAATTTGCAGATGACACAAGTTAGGAGGAGTAGCTAATACCTCAGGACAGGAACAGGATTCAAACCTACCCTTAACAGATTGGAGAAATAGGCAAAAACAAATAAAATGAATTTCAGCAGAGATACATGTAAGGGACTACATTTTGCAGGGAAAATGAAATGCACAAGTATAGGATGTGGGACATATGGCTTGAAAGCAATACATGTGAAAAAGATCTATGGGTCTTAGTAGACCGCAAGCTAAATGTGAGTCGACAGTGTGATGTGACAATCAAAAAAGCCAATGCAGTTCTGAGTTGCCTCAATAGGAGTACAGTTACTAGCCCAAGGGAAGTAGTGTTCTCACTCTATTCTGTTTTGGTCAGACCTCACCTGGAATACTGTATCCAGTTCTGGGCACAACAGTTTAAGAAGGATATCAACAAGGTGGGAAGTGTCCAGAGAAAAGCAATCAAGCTGATGAAAGGTCTGGACACCAAGCCCTATGCTCCATAAACCAGAAACATGAACCAATGGGTTCAAATGATAACAAAACAGATTCTAACTAAGCATTTGTTGTTGTTGTTGTGTGCCTTTCTGTCATTTCTGACTTACGGTGACCCTAAGGCAAACCTATCGTGTGGTTTTCTTGGTAAAATTTCATCAGAAATCTTATGCCTTCCTCTGAAGCTGAGAGAGCATGAATTGCACACGTTTTCCATGGTTGAGTGCTGATTTGAACCCAGGTCTCCAGGGCATAGTCCGACTTCTCCTTAAAGACCTCCAAAGACAGACAGTGTGCCCCCTCCAAGATAGTCCATTCCTTGGCTGAGCCACAGTGACTTGTGTGTTGTCATCATTTGAAATAGCCAGTTTATTGTTATGCACATTACTGAAATGTACAAAAATATGGTTTCATTGATGGATACATTGATGGGAAAAATAAAAAAAACAAGAATAATAGGAAAGGGAATACCAAAAAAAACCACTGTAAAAATGTGCACAAAATGTGCATCAATTTCTGCACAGACACAGGGTAAAGTGTAGAACTCCAGGGTAGAATTAGCTTGGTGCTGGAAAAAGGAGAACCACTGAAGCCAGTTCTGCACCTTACCCATCTCTGTTGTTGTTCCATCATGATCCTGGCAGTGCCACTGCCAGTATGGGAGTGTGAGGTGAACGCTCCCCTCCACACCCCACCACCTGCTTGCTGTTACCTTGTGACTTGGGGGTCCCAGGAGGGGCGCCCAAATAACCAAACAACAACAAGCAAGATGGAGAAATTAGCAGGAGCACTCTCTTGGCTAACGAGAGGCAGGGTAACTTAGTGGGAATTTACCCTATGTATACAGGTTCAGGTCACTGAGTAGGCAAAATGGTTCAAACTGATAATATTTATAAAACAATTATTAAAAGAAACACAAACACACTGCTAACTAGAAATAGAAAACAGAGCTTTAGGGGAATGGGTCATACACCACCTGCCTCGCAGTCCTGAAGAGAAACGAATTGAAGAGAGAAGGAAACCCAGCGTGGCGGCTGAGGGAAGCTTGCAGCAGCAGCCAGGCAGGATAGAAGTCCAACGGGAGGTCTGAGCGTTCCAAGCAATCCAAAGAGCTCTCGGAGCAGGAGATTTTTATAGGGGAAGGAATGCCCGTGGGCTAGTCAGGTCTTAGGCAAAAGCAATGGAGTTTGGGCTGGAGACAATGCCTCCGAAAGGTCAGAATTTACATGATTGAGTTATAGACCAAATTGACAATAGTATGGCCAGTATGTAGATGCAGCTAGCTTGGCGGTTAAGCACTTAGCTCGCCAGGGTGCCCTCTCGGGGCAGAGGTCTCTTTGTTTAATGAAGGTGTTTGTTTCGGGAGGTCCCCTATAGCTGATCCGGCAGTATCTGGCTTGCCTTGGTGTAACAAATATAGCCATGCCTAGCTTCGCGCTTGTTCGGTGACCTCACAAACACTTGGCTGGTGGCAGAGCAGGGCCAAATTGTGATATCAAAATGATATCTAAAGGTTACCAAAGGCCAGGCCAGTTCACGGTGATAACATTGCAGAAGGGTAGCAGAAGTGACACATGCCTCTGCAGTGCAGCCAGCCACTTCCCATGCTGCACTGGGAAAGAAAGCACCTAGATTGCACTTCCTCCCTTTCTGCATGGCCCCTGGCAATGGGAGTGTCATGAGATGGGGCGCCATTACCAGATTTTTTCCAGGAGTGGAATATCCCTCGATCACAACAAGTGAGGACATGTTGGTAGTGGGACCACAACAACGTTGTGCGAAAGCATGACTTACAGACCAGCAGCAATACGTTTACATTTCAGGACAGTGATTTCATGCAGAAATGGCCAAACAGATGAGGCTTGAAAGACCTACCCATCCTTAGCTGTCATGTTTCATTTTCTATGGAGAATCTTTTCACACTCTTGGTAGTAAGACCAACAATGCTACCCTGGTATCCAGACAATGTAAAATCTCCCAGGAAGAGAATAGCACTTGCTCATCCAGTTCAATAAGGACAGTAGCAATAGTCCCTTTAAAAGATCATAAGATATAATATGTACTTTAAAGATTTATTTACTTTTATAAAATGGAGAGGAATAGTTTTATTATAGGTTCCAACGCAGTCCTACGAAGATTTTGGATTGTTAAGTCACATTAGCTTACACTGCCAATGTTGAAGGGTCATGACAGCTAAAGTCCAAAATGCTGGAAGACGCCAGGTTAAGGGAGCCAGTATAGTATAGTAGTGAATTGAGTGTTTGAGTAAGATTCTGGCAGGTTCAAATCTGCACTCAGTCATAGATAGGGTGACCTTGGACAAGTCAAGTGACTCTCAGCCTCAGAGGAAAGCAATTGCAACCCCTCACTGAGCAAATCTTGCCAAGAAAACTTTAGGATAGAGTTGCATAAATTGGGTTTACTTGAAACACACACTTAACAACAAAAGGTTATGTTAGAGAAGGCTAAGCTACATGAAAGAAGAGTACAATAGAAGCGGAATTTGTTGTGTCCAAAATTCTAAGCATACTCATGTGATCCTCACCTTCACATTCAGGAACTTGGTTCTCCCTAGGATTCTGAACTGCAACAAGTGGTGTGCTCTGAGAGCTGACTCAGCATTACTATTTTAAAAAAAACTAACAGCTCCCATTCACATATTCAGTTCTCAGTCACATGAAGTAATGCTATATGAGTCAGCTCATAGTTTTGTAAGAATACAATCGATCACCAGCCTCTTGTGTTGGAGAAAATCTTCCAACAGAAAGAAGGTATTGCATTATTCCAGCAGCACTCTTCACAGTATATAATTAATTCAGATAATCAGTCTTGCATAATTCCTTCCTACTTTTATATTTTGGCCTCACCAATTGCTGCATGGCTTTGCAGTGTGATTTTTAAAGTCATCCCTGATAGCCAGCAGCCAGTCAGGGTCAGTTGTTCCATTGAAAGAGCCCACTAATCCAACTGGTTCCTTTTTGTGTGTTTTTTAATCTGAAAGCCTTTTGTTGCCAGAGTGTTGGTATAATAGGTGAGCTTTTGAAGATCTTGCTGAAAGAAGCAAAATTGCTTTCAAACCACTTCAAATGACCTTGCAGTAAACAGTGGCAGGTTGGAAAAGGGAAAAGGCAAAGAAAGCTATCCATTGCTCCAGAGTACAATAGCAAACAAAAAGGTTTGGAATAGCCAAGTCTCTTCTGACATTGTTGGAGAGAACCAGCTTTCTAAGTCAAGTGTTTTACTGTGTTAAATTTTGGTGGAAATACAGGCCAACCTATGTGGATGAGTTTAATTAATATAAACAGTGAGATAAAAAACCTTCATCCCTATTTATCCCTATCATCCCTATCCACAGATGATAGCATCTGACTTCTTGAGGAGTTCATATTCAGCTGTTTCTTTTTTATGCTTTCCAATGTTCATGTGGCATCAGCCTTCTGGGTGAATGAAATTTTAGGAAGTACAGTGTAGCATATGAACTATGTGCTTGGAAAATTTACTGCAGGGGATACAGTTCTCTGCATCCCCCAACCAATATGTCCAGTCCAAAAAAGTTGCTTTTTCAAAGTCTGGTTAGATATCACAAAAGATAAACAGAGAAAGTCTAAATGTGACTAGACCCATTTTGCTCTGGTCCAGGTTACTCTGTCTGGGTGGGAAAGAGGATAAAGGTATATACTGCCTTGTGCCTATCACAGCAAGGATGGAATAAAAAAAATAACTAATAATGAATAAACATGCTGTCCTCATCAAGTCTAGATTAGCAATAGTGCAACTACAAAAAATTCCACAGGGCTCTCAATATCAAGAGGGACTCATCATGCTGATGCTGCATGCATATTCACACACAGACTCCTTGTATTTATGATGATATCAACAGAGAAAGGATCCTAGGGAAAGGGGGAAACTCTAGCTCTCTCTTTTCACCAACCTCCTTTAAGGGTTAGTAGCATTTACCACTCACCCTTGTTGGGCTGTGTGGCAGAGAATGATATAGTTCACAAGCAGAATAATTATAGTGTTTGCAAGCAGAAAGTGAGCAACAGCAAGTCTCACACCACATCCATCCATCCATCCATCCATCCATAGCATGTAACAGAGAAATAAGAGCAGGTTTAGTCTTCTTTGGTAATACATGTGTATAGGTTTGTGTGCTTACACATACTAACATTTTTACAATTTCTCATGGTGAGAAGTTCTGTATGTACTCCTCAAAGAAGGAGCAGAGTGAGAGAGAACTGCAGACTACCAAATGGAGAACAAACAAATGCAGATTAACTGCAGACTAACTGATGCAGGAAGAGAGATGATGTGGCAAAGATGCACAAACAGGAAATGACATGAATACATGTTGTGCCTAAACTCTTGCAGACACATGCAGGCTGGCAGTTACTGAACATAGGCATGCTAAGTTTTCTACTTTAACAACCCCATCCCTTTCTCCCAGCCGTGGAGCAAGTGAAGTGGTGGGTGAGATATTGGTGGTTGTTGTATCTAAAACTCCTGCCTTAATACCAATAGCAGTTACATTTCTATACCACTTATCAATGCTAAGCATTTCCTAAGCGGTTTACCATGTGTTTTAGCTAATTGCCCCCAACAAGCTGGATACTCATTTTGTTGACCTACAGAAGGATGGAAGGCTGAGTCAACCTGGAGCCCTGCAGGACTGAAATCACAACACTGTGGCTACAGTACCCCCATTTAACCTCAGTGCCACCAGGGCTCAGTCATGTTAACTGGGACACACAATCAACTAAACATGATCCACCATAATGCAAAACAAACCCTACATGCTAAGAACTCACAAACAAGCACAAAGGTGCCCCTTTTTTTGAAAGTGTTCCAGGGCCTGGATTCCCTTTCATCTGGTTTTGAATCCCACCCTTTCTCTTCACAATAGGTGTATTGATTTTACCATGACTGACTGCAAAGTTTCACATATCTATGGAATAAAATAAAGCCACCATTTCCTTTGCCAAAATGTGAAGGTTTTATATTGGTAGCTTCTCCTTCAGAGTGCTTTATTCAATCCTGTCTATTACAGTTCAAAATGGATGTCAGCAAATGGGAATGCATTCAGTTGGTAATATCAAAGGTGGGTTGGGGACACATTCTCACTAAATGTCAACAAAAGTTCTCTCTTCACGTCAAGGAGACCTCTTAAAGTGCTGTTGCAGAGACAATGCTCAAGGCTGGAATACAAACTGAGCAGGATGAAGTATTGAGCTTAGATGTCACTATTTTTTTAATTCAACTAATTAAAATGTGATCTGGGAACTAAATACCCTAAAGGCACCAGATCCCTTCTGATCTTGGCAGTTAAACAAGGTCAGCTCTGATTAGTACTTGGGTGGGAGACTGCCAAGGAATATCAGGTGCTGCAAGCTATATTTCAGAGGAAGGCAAAACCACCTCTGAGTATTTCTTGCCTAAGAAAACCCTATGAAATTCAAGGGGTTTCCATAGGTCAACAGGTGACTTTTAAAACATGGCAAAACCTTGTGGAGAAAGTCAGATGCTGCAAACCCAAATAATATTTTGTTTTTCATTTGCATTTTATTTGATTATTGAATCATTTATGACTATAATCATTAAATTTTCCAACGTCCTTTACAAGATAATCAAATAACCAAATAATTCAGCAACATTAATCAAATGAACGAAAGTGGGTTTTTTTTTCAATTTAATGAGAAAAGGGAATGTGGAAACACAGCATCTTGGTATGTATTATTTCCCCAAATTAAGTCTCTTTTCTTTTAAACTCATTATCAAACAGTATGTTTCCCCTAGCTTAAAATTAAGATTCTTTTTTCTTCACACCTTTCAATGATAAAGTGGCAAAAACTTAGGGAAAAAGATCAGACGTGTTATGTATCTCTTACTTTAAAATATTACAGGACTCTCTTTTTCAAACTCTCTTTTAACATGTAGAAGAGCAAACGGTGTTCTTTTTGGTATAGAATAAAAGAAGGTATTAATACTTACTTGCATCATCTGTGCCATTATGAGGTCATACATATGGGAGAAACTGAATTATGTGCAGCCAAAAACAAACCAAGCAAACAACCGATATTTTACTTTCACAGCAAGGAATGCTTATTAGTTCAATAGCAGACCTACTTGCACAACTATACAGGAAAATACAAACATGACTGAAAATCTCCTTCTACCTGCCATTCCATATAACAGAATGGATGACTTTCTCAAACAATAATCTATTTCTTTTCCCCCCACTTATTACACATCGTCATGGTTTCTCCTCCTTTCTCCATTTGCCCTCATAACAGTCCTATGGAGTAATTTAGGCAGAGAGACAGCCCAAGGTCAGCTTGAGTTTCATGACTTTCATGAGATTGGGACTGTTGTTTCTTCAGCCTTGGTCCTACATTCTGATCATAATATTTCTCACCAGAGCTGTCCCTGAAAACATCGCTTAAAAAGTACTCCAGCCAAAGCAACCTTCTCAGCACTGAAAATTGCTCCAGTTACAGACTCTTGATTACTTGATACCCATGAGAGGTTCATTTGTGCGCCAACTGACCCTTGGGTGTATGCATCTATGTATATAAAGATCTCCATCTTGGGACTTCATTTTTCTGCAGATCTCAAGACTACAAAATCTGACCAAATGTTTGAATTTTCCTGTTTCTTCATTCCCTAATTTTCTTTTCTTTTTTTTAGGATGAGTTCTGCAAAACTCAACAGCTTGCATACTTCTGTGGTATTTTGGTTGGCCTTAGCAAAGGTATTGCACAGTTGTGAATTTTGTAAATAAAGTCTTTGGCTTGAATCTTATTGAATAATCCCAACTAGACTGGCAGAATCAATAGTTCAATTGTGAGCCAATACACATTGATATTTAATTAGTCTATTCTAATTGGGACAAACAGTAGGATACGTGCCATTGTCTATAAAAATTTCTATAAAAATTTCCTTTTGTTAGTTCTACCATTGACTTCTGTTCTGTCACCCGCATTTATTCCCCAAGTCCCACGAAACCATGTTCTTTATCTTTTTCTTCTTACCTGGCTGATAACACTGAAATCACAAGAGGCTTTCTGTGACAGAATAAACAATCACCTCATTACTGTTATGAACTCTTACCACCCATTGGCTTCTCTTCTCTCAAGAGGGTGATTTCATATCTGTCAAAGGGTTGTTATTTCACTAATGAAGCCAAGCAGCTAAAAGTGAATGGATTATACCATTAAAATAAGCAACCTAATGAGTAAAATAGCACTTAATGAGACATTGAGTTTAGCTTTGTGGTTGCCAACTGGAGTAAGCCAACCATTTTCTTACTCTCAAAGGATGCTCTGTTCTCCAGACGGCAATCCAAGACATGGGACTTACTGGTTCCATAATAAAGTTGGTGGTTTCTTGCAGTAAGAGATTCAGTAAGGGGACATCGGTATGCTCAAGCATAGCATTCTCACAATCTTAAAAACTAACAATGTTTTTTGTTACCAGGACCAGTCAAGCATTGCTTTAGAGGTTCACATTCATCCTGAAAAGTACCAATGGACTACCTTAAAATGTTTGTTGTTATTTGCCTCCAAATTGATTCCTACATACGGCATTTTGAGAAAGCCAGCACAGCATACAGATCTGGCCTAGGACTCTAGAGACTAGGGCTTTAATCCCCACTCAGCCATGGAAACCCACTATGTGACCTTGAGCAAGTCATACTCTCTCACCCTCAGAGGAAGGAAAACACAACTCCCCTCTGAACAAATCTTGCAAAAAAAAACCCTGTGATAAGTTCATGTTAGAGTCACCATAAGTCAGAAATGTGAAAGCACACAACAGCAGCAGCAGCAGCAACAACAATGTGTGTTCCTACATGGCAGGGCGTTGTGGTCTCTTCCAACTCTATGATTCTATGATTCTAACAACAATGGGATTTTTATAGGATTTTCTTGGGTGGATTTCTTTAGATGTGGTTTGCAATTCCCTCTCTCTTTATATAGCCTACAACACCTGATATTCCCTGGTGGTTTCCATTATAAGTATTAACCAGTCTTGATGCTAGTCAGTTTCTGAGATCAGACAAGATCTGGTGCCATCAGGATATGTAGTTGTTAAATGAAAGTCAGGAC
Source organism: Iguana delicatissima (assembly GCA_948472985.1). Taxonomy (NCBI): domain Eukaryota; kingdom Metazoa; phylum Chordata; class Lepidosauria; order Squamata; family Iguanidae; genus Iguana; species Iguana delicatissima. The sequence goes on from CAOKZL010001233.1 coordinate 289,547, forward strand.
AGACTTTCCCAAATGAACATAAGAAGATGCTTACTGGATTCAGGCAGAAGGTCCTTCTAGTCTGATTTCGTTTCCCATGGTGAGCAAAAATTTGCCTATGGGAAGCCCACAAGCAGGACACAACAGTAATATTTACCTCCTGATGTTCTTGCCCAGTATCTTCCAATGACTGGCCATCATAACGGCTACGCGCTGCCTTCAGGATCAAAAACAGAATCCCTCTGAGGTATCTGTCCTTGTACTCAAGCTACAGAGATTTCAAAAAGTGACTGCCTCTGATCCTGATGGCAGCATACAGCCATCATGAGTAATAGCAACAACAACAAAAACCCTCAGTCTCCACTAGTTTACCTGCCCGCCGCCCACCATTAAGAGCTACTCAGAGCTAAACTGCACACTGCTTTAGCACTGGCTTCAGCCTTTGGATGGTGGCTGTCACATCTTAAGAAGCAAGTGGCATGGTTTAATTATGTGCTGTGTGAATGAATACTTCTTTTTCTCTATCCCAAATCTCCTACTATTCAGCTTCACAGGGTGACCTTAAGTTCAAGTATTATGAGAAAGAAAGAAACTTCTCCCAGCCTACTATCTACTTTTGCCTGTCTATTTTCTGGGAACTATGCATAATTTTATATACTTCTATAATCTTGCCTCCCATTTGCCTTTTTCAGAGCTAAAAATCTGGAGACACTGTGACCTTTTCTCACAGGAGAGTCAATCTAACCCTTTGATCAATTTGATTGCCCTTTTCTGCACTGTTTCCAATTCTACAAGAATATTTTGGAGATCTGGCAACCAAAACTACTACTACGATTCCAAGTGTCACCACAGCAGAGACTAGTATAATAGAACAATGCTGGAAGTTTATTTCCAATCCCTTTACTAACAGTTTCAAGCATGGAATTGGCCTTTTCCATTACTGCTGTACACTAGGTTGACATTTTCATCATATGGAGCAGTAACAAAAAAAAGAAGAATGCTCTACTAAGGATTATTAGGGAAAGCATCAAAAATAAGGCTGCCATTGTCTCAGATGTTATGCTACTTAGATGTATAGCTACAGTTCAGAAAACGTGCATACCTGAAAATGCAGTCTGTTCAATCAAGCAGTGTTATTCCCTTCTCAGATTTGCCTCTTCTTCAGAGTTCATTGCTTCCAAGGTTCAGAGGTCAGGGCAGTCCAAGGAATCTGGAGTTGTCAAGGGCTACAGAACAGCCCTGGGGCTACATGTGTCCCTGGGTTGCACATTGTTTACCTTGGACTGCAGGTAAGGATCCCATTTTTAAAGTGCTCTCCACATAAAACAACCAAACCATTTCAAGTGAAAGACTAGGACTTCATGGAGACAGGGTCTCTCTATCACAGTCATGTTACTGGCAGAAGGCAGCTCTCATTTCTTTGTCTTTAATGTAGGAAAGCATCATTTATGTATTTTTTTTAATGCTTATCCAGCCTTTCTGCCAAAGAAGGAAACTCAGGGAGTCTGACAACAGTGCAAATAAAAATAAATCCAGTGACAGAAAAAGTTTGAAACCACATCCATTAAAATGTGGACCAATACTCCATGAAAGAGAGGAAGGAAGCAGCAGGAAAAAAGGAAATTTGGCAGCACCTTTAAGACAATCTTATTTTTATTTTAGCACTTTTATTTTAGCAATACCCTGCATTGCCTGGGATTTTATTTTTTCGTAGGTAATACTTGTTAGAAAGATTTGAGATCCTGTGTTTCTAATTCCCCAAACTGTCTTGTAACTTTTCCCCATATTCTCCAATCCAATCTGTATTCACAGTTATTAAAATATATAGGTTGGGTTCCTGAGGGAATACACTGCCCTCCTCCTTCTTGCTGCTAGGCCTCATCTCCATAGCAACCACACTGAGGCCCAAGAGTAATCTGGCTGAGAATTCTAAAGGCCCCTCCCTAAACTGCAAACCCCAGGATTCCATAGAATCTTCTCAGGCAGCCAATCATTTGAGATCTTTGTCTGATACAGACAAACAGACAAACTTTGGTTTTTGTACACTAGATAAGATGGATATAAACCCACTTCTTCCCTCAGGCCTCAGCCATCTCGTTCAGTGGTCTGGGTAAAGCTGGACTTTTCAAGGGAAAGTAAAAATGTTTCAGAGGAGAAACATCACTGATGGCAAAATCTAATTTTTATCAAATTGTTCATTTGACTTTCCTCCCACCACACCAAGTGAATTTGCCTAAGCTTCAGTCCAACTCATTCTTAGCAGAGTGAAAAGCTCTATTTTCACAGCTACTCGAGGATGTTTCCCATCCTGTTTTTGTTGAGTGTGCCTTCTATGATTTCTGACTTATTGTGACCCTAAAGTGAACCTATCATGTGAGTTTCCATGGATGAGCAGGGAACTGAACCCTAGTCTCTGGGATTGTAGTCCAATGTTCAAACCACAACACCCCGCTATCTCTTCCCACTAGGGCCATTTCCGCACGACATTCTTATAGCGTGATGATTCCACTTTCAACCTCCTATGGAATCCTGGGGTTTGCAGTTTCGGGAGGGGCCAGCCAGCTACTGCTATTACTGCTTGTTGTTGGTCTTGTCATTGCTGGCCAGCCTGTCACCCTGTTTGCGGAAACACCAGGGCCTGAATCCTGTTTGTGAGCTACACATGCATAAGCTCCCCTATGGAAGTGGTAGGAAATTTTTGTCTGATGGAATGTCTGCGTACAGTCCAAGGTGGTAGAGTCCAAGGTGGTAGAAGTGGAGTTGCGCATAAAGCCATGTGCATATGCTGCAAAAACACAACCATTTACACAACCAGGGTTCCATAGGTATAACAATGCCATTGGATCCAGTCCTAGGGCCTTTCCACTCCACAGTGTTACAGTGATATTATTCCACTTTCAATATCCTGTGGAATCCTGGGGTTCAAAGTTTAAGGCAGGACATTTAAAATTATAAGCCAGAGAGCTCTTTGGCCTCAGTAAGCTACAAACCCCAGAATTCCACAGGAGGTTGAAAGTGGAGCGATAGCACTATAGCAGTGTAGTGCAGAAAGGCCCGTAGAAAATTATACCAGCCTGAACACACCTATTAATACATATCCTTTCTCACTGAATCCATTGTGCCTTAATGAGTATGATCTGGAGAAGGAGAGAGACAATCAAGGTTGTGGTCATTCTCCTTTTGTTTCAGTGCAAATATTTTCCTAAAATCAGTGCTGAAGCTGACAGTCTGTGCCTTCAAACCTTAAGTTTTTCTTATTCAAAATCCCAAAGCAGCTGCAAAGGAAATCTGTGGCTAAGATTGCTCATAACTTCAGCAGCAACAGTAGAAACAGGCAGCTCTGGTCCATCCCAACCAGCTGTTACATTATTTTGAAAGAACTACAAAAATGCCTGCATGTGTTTCTGTGGTTATTTTTAACCTTTGGAAAATTTCATTTGCCCTCTTTCATTCTGCAAATAGACAGCACATTTGAAATGTTCCACCTGCAAGAACTGATGTAAAAGTATCTAGGGAGTCTTCTCAGATTTGTTAGTGAGTGTTTTGATCTCATATGTATATAATATATAGATCAATTTCTTTAAATCTGAACATTCTTTTGGTAACAGCTGAAGAAAAACAAAAGGATCCCCTAGTCAGCCATATACTGAAGAATCTGTGTGTGTGCGTGTATGTGTGTGTGTGTGAGAGAGAGAGAGACTGAGAATTTTTCAATTTTATCATACTTATGATGTATGCCAGACATTTCCATCTGGATGTTCAAGGTGACAAAGAACCAAATTAAAGGGAGTTGAATACACATACTGACAGACAGCAAGAGGACCCATTGTTAAAAACTACAAAAGAGAAGACAAAACAGTTGCCAGCTGAAAACTATAAGCCAGAAATGGGCATAGAAGAAAAAACATAATACACTCAAGCACAATTGTTCTAATTAGAAAAATATTTTTACCAGTAGGCCACTTTGCCAAATAGGCCTCCCTGGCACTGCTGGCCCTTCCCATAAGCCAAAGGGAGATAGATGCCTCAGGTAGCTGAATTTGGGTGTCATGAAAGGGCACCAAACAACCAGTGAGGAGAAGAGAGCTTTGTTATTTCATATGGAATCTGACTGATGATTTGATTCTGGGTGTTAAGAGTAGGAAGGTTTAATGAAATAAATTATACCTGTATTGACTGCTGAAGAACATGGGAAATGTCAAAATGCACCTGGCTTTTTAAAAGTGTTTGCTTAATTATAGTATTTGTTAATAATTTTTGAGTATGCTTGCGATTTGCAATTCATGCCTAATTGATCTTCACCTGTACAAAATTGTATATGTCTTTCATGAAATCATACAGATTGTGTAGCTACAACAAATTGTTTAGTTGGGGAGAGATGGCTAAATTTAGGTAGGGGTGTTTGTGTGTATGTGTGTGCATTAAACGTGAAACAAACCTGCATAAATTCAGCCAACCAAAAAATCAACGATCTGTTATTGATACACACAATGGCATTCTGTTCACTATTTACAGATTGTAAAACAAACTTACAGTCTTCTGACTCTGTGAATTCATAGTTATGGTCATTAATGATCTAACATGACTGTCAAAACCCACCTCTTAACCCTAGCTGGTGCCCCCTTTGAGGGTTTCAGAGATACTGTAGATCAAGGTGCTGAGAAATCATGACTGCAGCACTATTCCAGTTGGGGGACGCCCTGAAACAAGCTGTTGCAAGAAGACCTACAGGGTCTTCCCAGCTGCCTGTCTCAGCATGCTTCATGACAGAGAAAGTGCTGCAGTCATCATTCTTCCTAAGCCCTGACTTACAGTACCTTAGAAACTCAGCTGGGGCACTGCCTGGCTTAAGAATTAGGTTGTTGTCGTTGTTATTGTTTTGAGGGGGTGACATTGATGGAAGTAGCTAAGGTGATGGAGTTCCATTGTCACAGGTATGATTGAAGATGCAGGATCCTGGCCATAATCTATAACAAAAAAACTATAGCTTTATTAATTCTTGACTCTTTGAGGTTTGTTGGTTTTCAGACTACAGCCTTCGCTTGTCCTGCTTTTACTGATATATATATATAAGGCAATCTGGCAAGCCTTTCCATTCATATAGCTGTATATGAATCTTATTAATTTATCCATCCAGCAATTATATACTAACTACACAGACCCACCCTTTTATACATACCCAGGGAGAAGCTGTGTTTTTCCAGCAGGTTTGCACAAGTGGATCAACACAAACCTTTGCAACAGAGTTAATTAAAGGAGGTTAATAATAGTTGCCTGGCAAATTGATCTGTTTGGCTGAAGAGGAAAATAGTACTCTACTATGCCATTCAGAAACAAGACAATTCACAAATAGTGTTGTCATTTAACAGGCTTCTGTTGTTCTCTATTCATAAAAATCACATGGGGAGAGAGAAAAGAGTGCCTCAAAATCAGAAGTTCCAAAGCAATACCAACACTCAGCCCTTGTAAGAAATGAAAAATGATCCGATGCTAGAGCGTTCTGTCCACAGACATGAATGAGAGAGGCAGGAAAGATCTGCCTATGCCCAGTTCACATCTTCTAGCAAACGATTGTTCAAAGTGATCCATTTTGTAGTTTATTTGTCCAATTTAGTTTTAATGTCCCTGGTGACAGAACTCACAGTTCCCCCAGTGCCACCCAGGCCTAGTCAACAAGTTTGTCATGACAACATTACAGTCTGGACTCCTATATATGTTGCTAGCAGTGAACCAAGTAATTGCTACCGGTTTCACAGCCTTCACATTTTGCTGATTCAGCCAGCGTGGGTCTTCTCTGACTTTAAAAGTTTTAATGGAACAAAAGTCTCTTGGTATCTGACAGTGAATTGGCATCTGCCAGTGCATTAAGTGAACTGATACTTGGTATCCATTCTCCCATTCAGAAGATTCATGAGTGGACGTTTTGCCACTACATACAATCCTGACATTTCGATTGTGCTGAAAGCGATTTAAAAAAAAAAAGAGGAAGAAGGCAATAAGGAGTCAAAAATACATTTAAACACATCAATAGCATAGCAATTTTTATTATCCTGCCCACCACCAGAAAATACCTGAAAAATCCCTAGTACTCTTAACAAAGCTTAGAAAAATTGGTTTTAAAACTCCACTGATCTGGGCTTGAAGAAGCTAGACCTTTGGAGATTATATTTATTTTTGGTTTTCAGTTACTTGCAGAAGGCATTGAAACTTGGGTGGGAATCCCATGGTTCGCTGATTAAACTGAATAGGTCCAATTGACTCTGCTCGGTGTCCAAATGCCAGGACTCAGATTGGAACACACAACTGTTGGTTTAAAAAATGCCTTCGTATTTGTCAAACAAAATCATCTCAGCCACTGAACAAAATGAGCAACCAAATTTTTAGAAAGAAAAGGGAAGGGTCAAATTACAGTTGATACCATTATGTGATGAGGTTGTATTTTTTTTAAAAAAAAAATCAATACCTCCAGAAACAAATATATATATAAAACAGACCAAGGTCAAAAACTGAATGAAGATGATAGATAGATAGATAGATAGATAGATAGATAGATAGATAGATAGATAGATAGATAGATAGATAGATAGAGCTATATAGGTATAGATATAGATATAGATATATAGATATATAGATATAGATATAGGTCTAGATGAGACTGACAGAAACATACTGCTTTGCCATATAACAGAAAAGTGGGAGACACATCATCATAAAATCTGTAGACCCAAAAGGAACAAAGAGATTTTTATGAGACTGTGATTAGGTTGAGCTTCTTTTTCAGGTCGCCTTCTAAATCTCTTGGTGGGATCCAGACAATGCTATTGCAGATAAAAAAGAATAATTCAGGACACTATTAATCCAGCTGAGCTCTTCTTCTTGCAGAACAGATTATGGAAGACAGCTTTGACAACAGCCTTGTTTCCCTGCAGCTCCAAAGCTTTCCAAAGCCAGTAGTGGGCAAAAGTACAATATATGTCTATGAATGGCCAATTGATTATAGCATTATGAAATCTGAAGGCTTTATTGGCTGAGTTTGTCCACCCAGCTTCCTTTATCCTCTCTCCTTTCCTGGCTGGCTGGAGGCATCCATGTGGATTGAAAATGCTTTTCTAGGAAAAGTATTACCAGGAGAGAATACTTACATTGTTCCTTAGGTCTTCAGGCAAACTTCTTCTTACAGTTGCCATGTTTTCTTCTTCTGGCAACAGGCAGACTGAGATGCCTATTACACAAATTGTTAGGTAATTATGCAAACCAAGCTCCTTAACTGTTGCATTGTCTACTAGTCGCTTTGTGCCTGGTTTAGAAAGTTAGAGAGGAAATCAGAGGCAGAATCCTTTAAGCTGACCATTTATGGCAGGATTTGCTTATGCTTTCTTCTCCGGCAGTAGTTAGGCTTGTCAGGAAAGTATCTGGGAAGTGGCTGTTTCCTCTGCTCCAGCACTATGCAGTACTACATCAGCACATTTAAAGTAGAGTTCTTTGTATGTGTGTCCCAATAGTAAATGCTAAAGAATTTCAGCCCCCATCTCCCAATTTGTGGTTTGGAAGAAAATGAAATGGAATGTCCACCTCCTTAGGTCAGATGTACACTGCTATTCTCCAGTGCACACCAATCCAAGAGTACATCCTACTGATTTCAGTGACACTTCTTTGGCTACTTAATCTCAATGTGAAGAGCGTTATAGCCAAACTTCCCTATTGCATGCCTTTATTCAAATCCAAGTCTAACTTTTGTGAATGCGAATTACCTTCCAAGCAAGATTTCATGGTACCATAGTCATAAATATTGAACATCTCGCTTCCAACAGTCTGGCTAACAGGTTCTTTTCCCCACCAATAAAAAAAATTGATTGTAAAATTATAAACTACAATGCAGGAAGAGGAAGATTTTTCTGTCTCTGTCTCCCCACAGCCCCACCTAGCTCCCTCAATAGAAAGCAATGTTTATAGAATCTGAGTAAAAAATGGCTAAGGAAACAAAAAATCCTTTTCAGTCAGGTAATTTATTTTTATTATCTCTTATATTTCTCTTTTAATGTCAGTTTATTTTCATTTTTGTTATTATTCTTATCATTTTTTTTAAAAAAAAGTATTATTTACTGAACTGAATGTGCCAATTAACCTGGCAAGTGACTCCTGCTCAGTGCCCAGGGGAAGGTGAAAAACCTCCAGGATCTCAGGCCAACCCCAAAAGTGGCAGTCAGCACTAGCCTGGGCATGCCACGAGCAAGAGCCATATGCAAGCACCCCGTCAGTACTCTCTTCCCCTCCCACCAGTGCTCCCTTTCCCCACCCCCATTGCTATGCTGTCATTCAAAGGCCAGCCTGGCAACCTCTGTTGCTCTCCTTCATGGAAAAACAACCTGAATAGAGTCAGGGCAATGGGCATCTGATTCCTATTTCATGCTGCTCTGGACTAACTGATGCCCTGGGTTCTAGCTGATTTCTTCTTCAGTATCACCTCCCAATCGGCATTCTTCCTGCTCTTGGCTCTTCTGATTCTTTCTTCATTAGTCATGACTGATTCTGCTCTTCCTTCTCCACTGCTCTTCCAGGCAAGGATCCTACATTGCCCTGGTAGAGCTTAAAGTTCCCACAGTAACATTCCATCCCACTGCACAAGGCGGCTTCCCAGTGCTGGAGCAATGCCCCACAACTAGGGATGGGATGAATCCAGAGTTTTCCGAATCTGAACCCAGATCCAAATCCCTGGAAGATTCAGGGAATCCACGAATCTCACAAATCTCAAATCTTTCAAATCCTTGTTTTAAAAAGAGTTTAAAAAGCAAACAAAAGAAGGATAATCCTGGGCAAGACACACTCTCTCAGCCTTAGCAAAAGCCTAGGCAAAGGCAAACGTCCCCCTGAAGAAATCTGGCCAGGACAATTGTCATAGTTTTGTCTCAGGATCTTCCCCAGACTGAAAATGTCATGAAGGCCCTTTGTACACAGGCAGGAAAATGTGGATTAATCCCACATTTTCCTGCCTGTGTAAACAGGACCACTACAGTACATAGACAATCCAGGTCAAAACTGGCTTTTCTTTGCATAGCTCCTTCTGGCATCCTGGGGTTTGTAGTTTAATGATGCATCAGCACACTTTGTCAGAGAAGTCTGTGACACCTTGTGAAACTAGAAACCCCAGAATTGTGTCTGAAAGAGCTTTGCAAGGGAGCTATGCAAAGGAATGTTTCAGTTGTCCTTGAAATCTCAAGCCTGTAGCTTCCAGTCAAGTGCTGAACTTAAATATGAAATGTTCAATTTAAATATCTTAGAATACAAGCCTAGATGTAATTTGTGAAATTGTTAGCAAAGGCCATTATTACTCCAAGGGAAAAATTCACCTACTTGCCATCTCCCCTTTTGTGTCTAGTCTCCCAAATGTTCAGGCGTCCTGGTCTCTCAGGTTTTCAGGCATCCTGGCCTCCAGGTTTTCAGGTATCCCAGTCTCCAACAAACTGTTTGGTTGGTGGATTCGAAAGATTCGGTTTGGCTATTTTGGCACAGGGATTTGGATTCCCGAATCTCGAATCCCTGCCAAGGATTCGAGGATTTGGTTGGCCCATCCCTAGCCACAACCATCTAGTGGCCAGCGAAGGAGGAGCAATGGCTGAGCAGTGATGCAATCCTGCGTCCTGTATATCTTGGTGCTTTCCAGCTCTCAGAAGCTCTCTTATTTTCAATACTTCTCAGAATTGCCTGATTACTTCTAAATAAATTTTATATTTCTTTCCTTTGCAAAGAGGGGCATCTTGCTTCCAGTATGTGTTCAGAGTGTTTCCATTGGAAGCATTGCTTCTCTCCTTTCCACAAATGTTGTGCTGTAATTATCAAAATTTCCAAAATTGGTAGCTGCAGCGACAAGTAGTCATAGAAGTGATACATGATTTATTCTTACTTGTCTCCAAACCTGTTCCCAAATCCAGAGTAACCCATGAAAGGGATAACTTCTTCTCTGCAAAAGAAACTGTTTAAATGGGATTCAATGATTGGCTTGTAAATATCAAGCGGACAAGAGAATATGACAAAAGTAGCTGGGGAGTTGGCAATGAAGAGATGTAAAGAACATACCTCCACACTGGGAATGTTCCAGATGTTGCTCTTCCTGAATTTGGGCATTCTTAATTTTTTTTTTTAAAAAAAATCCTGTTTCTCACTTTACACAAGACTTCTTGTTATGAGCTTGTTATATTTTGATCCAATAAAAATAAACAAACAAATAAATAAATGCTTTTTAATACTCTGTCTTTAAAGATGCAGTATATCCCAGTTGAAAAACTCAGGTCATTCCCTGCAAATAAAGTCACTACATAATCAGCCAAAGAGATATTCATGATCATGGTTTTAACAAATCACTCCGCAGAGGGGAATAAGACCAGGGACTTTCCACAAAAACAAAGGATATTTCTTTAGGCCCTACCTGTACATGGCTATTACTTATTTATGATGTTTCACACTGCTCTCTCCTTAAAGCAGAACAATGTGATTTGTTCCTTATATAGGCTCTTTTTTTGGTTATTAATTTGTTGTTTTATGAATCAAGTTAACATCCATCATTTCTTTCAGCTTTTCAATCACTTTTGCTTTCAGAACGAATGAGTTATAGTTTATTTGTTTGTTTGTAACTTGGAATACTGTTTTCAAATCTGCAAACAAGCCATCAGACATTCACACGAATGTTTAAATAAACCTGATTTGAATAGACCAGCAAGCAAGAAAAAGGAGCAAAGGTTCTGTATGTAATAAAGGACCTTCCCATCTCTTAAGGACTTACCTCCATGTTGGTGACAGTCACTTCTGTCTTCTTGAAACAGAATATGTTTGTTACCTCACTTCAGCACATTCACTGTGAATTTGCCACTAGAATTTATTTTCCTGTACCAGTGTGTTTTAGCAAATTGAAGGTCTTATCCTGACTGGAGAAATACCATTCTTCCAGGAAATTCAAGCATTAATAAAGGATTGTTTAGAGAGTCAGGGAAAGATAGAATTCAGCAGTGGGAAATTTTGAAATACTTGTCTCATCATCTGGATCTTTTCATTCAAATCTCCATCAGTGTTACCTCAAAATGTAGGTGAGTCAGGGGTCCAGCCATGATGCCAGTACCTCCACCTAATGATGGGGAATTAATTAGCTCAATCAGAAGGCCTGAGAGAGGGGGTAACCTAACAAGTTCTTCCACCAATGTTTATGGGGTCTGTGCAGGAAAGAACCAGCCAGAGATTCCAAAATAAGCTAGAACAAGAGTTCAATCACACATGCACAAAATCCAGGCACTTACATGATTGCACAAGGCTAACTGAAGGGAAAGGGAAGAATATTGCTGATAGTGAAGTTTAGGGAATGGGCAATAATTACCTATCTGGAAAGAAGAGTAAGCAGTAGCAGCAAGCAAGGAGCCTCCCTAAGCTTTACGGATAGTTCTAACTTTTTTTTTATCCTGTTCTGTAATTGGTTTTTGATTCTTTCTTTCAGCATTTTGGCAGTTGGTCGGACACGGTGTACGGTTTATTGGACAATGAGTGAGTATTTTGATTTGGATTGTTTTCTTGTATGGCAACTACATCTTTCAAACGTTGCCTATCCTGTGGAGGGAAAATCCCATAAAGATCGTCATTCCAAGTGTCTCCTTTGTCTGGATGAGGACCATAACGTGGCAAATTGTGAACACTGCCAGTTATTTACTTCTCAGACAAGGAGGAACAGAGCAGCTCACTTAAAAGCATTTTTGTGGAAGCGGGTTCTGTCAGCCTCAGAACCCACAACTTCAAAAAAGTCCGCTCAGTCTACAAAAATGGCCCAGACGTCACCTCCAGCCTCCACAATTCAACACCGCACATCGGAGTCATCTCGGGATTGAGAACCCCCAGTGCAATCTTCGGTATCTACAAAGAAAAAAAGTGGATGCTAAAAAGCAAATTTCCACCTCACCATCAAAGAAGACAGCTCAAGGTGAGAAAGACAAAGAGAAGAAAAGAAAGTTGAAGGACTCTTCTTGAGAGGAGCCAGCAAAGAAATCAAAAAGGACTGAGCAGTCAAGTCTTCCTGCTGTGATTTGATCTCTGTCTCCAATGGTACCGAGCACCTCTGTTGAGATGCACTCACATGATTGCACAAGGCTAACTGAAGGGAAAGGGGGAAATTTAATGATAGTTAAGTTTAGGGAATGGGCATTAATTACCTATCTGGAGAGCAACGAAGAAAGCAGAAACATGGTTGAGACTTACACCTATGGACAGTACTCATTTGGAAATCAAAGCAACAGCATGGCATTCAGAAAGCAAAATACTGCATCTGACCACCCAAAACTGAGGGTTTTTCCACCCAAAATCTGCCTCTGGTTGAATAAACAATGGAGGTTGCAGCACAAACAATGGGGTCTGTACTGTATCTTAGTGTTACGTGATAAAGAATTAATGGCTGTGGTAATAGCTCTGTAACAGTGGACAGCTGAAGAGAAAATGAGGAAAAATGTCCAAGTACTAGGATGGAGGGCTGAAACAATCAGTGGTTTGATGGGAACTCCGCATCACTATTGTCTGACAGCAAAGACATTAAAGTTTAATTTAATCCCATTATCTCCAGAGTTCTTTGGTGATTGTTGTGACAATGACCTTGGCTATGCCTAGAGGGGATCTCTGACCTACTTGATAGCACATGTGCTCAGCCAGTGTTTTCCCTCTGTCCAGCCTGGCCTTACAGTCACATCATAATCCATACTATATCAAAGCCAATTAATATACTTAGCCAATCAAATCATATTTCACCAATTAAACCATACCAGTTTGGGCATTTGTAGGCCAGTAACAATCTCCTGCCAAAAATGGAATCTCTGTGGGGGTCCATGAGGTTTCATTTTTCTAGGAAGGTGCCACATACCTCCACTTTGGAGAATTTCAGTGGATGGGTCATGGGGTGATTAGGAATGAACATGTAGGAAGGAGGGTTAGGGTGAGAGCTCTTTTACCCAGTTAGCCTTGTCAGCTAAACACTTGTTTGGATGGTCAGTTTAGCAATTCAGTTTCCAAAATTCAGTGTCCAATTCAGTTTCCAAAAGAAGGAAAGAGGAAAATAAAGAGAATATGTAACAACATACAAACCAAGATACAATACAATATGGAAATATCACTCCATCAACTGGAGCTTCAAAATTCAAGTACAGCAAAGTTAAGCATTTCAAAGAAATAGCAAGGTTCTATTGAGTAGCGCTCCTTCAATAGAAGCAATAGGGCAGCTATTGGTAAGAGTCCAAGTCAGACTCTTCGTAGCAATTCATAGCAATGTCGTTAGTTCGGAATTCAAAAGAGTCGGATATACATCGGAGGAAGAGGAACTTCCAGCCCCCCCCCTTGAGTCCAAAAGAGTTCATGGAAGAACAGTCCTTTCATATTAGGAGAGGCGGGCTGAGGGTTATAACCCCCACTCCACCCCTGGTGGTTGATGATTGGGGTGCACTGGAGAAGAGTGAGGCAGTGTTCTTTGGCTTTGAGCTTTCCAGGATCAACGGTCATCTTGCATGTTGTATCAATGTACGTAAGCAGCTGGCTGTTCTTGCATAGATGGAGGACTGGTCTGACACCTTTTGCGTAGTTTTGTAGTCCAGAGTGAAGTCAATGGAATTCTTTTTTTTTCAGAGAGGAAGGTGAGAGAGAGATTAGTAGAATGGCCCCTTTAGCCATAGATGCAGGCTTAGCCACACAGAAGTACTGGTGCCTTATGAAAATTTGGGATTATGAAGCCTCTTGGGTGCTGTACCCAGAGAAGGGAAGGATCAGATTTATGAGATGAAAATGGAAGGAATGTGGATAAGGAGGAACAGCATTTGGTTAACCAGCTCACTGATCTCCTGGGAACTGACTTTATGCAAATCCACTGAGTCCTGGAGGGTGTACAGGAGCAATGGAAACCCTTATAAAAGTTGGTAGAATTCAGGTGGGGATGGGCCAATTCTCCAGAGTTGAGATGGCTGCTCATTAAAATGGGGACGGAGATCACAGCAGCAGAGGTAATACTAACGGTGCAACACTGACAGTCTGTTGGTGATGTTTGTGTTGGCTTCCAGCCAGCTCCCATCACTTTGGGTCTGAGAGAAAGTCTGTCTGAAAAATCTCCCTCTGTCCACCGTGCAGGGGACAAACAGTATTCTTGACCCTGGTTGACCAACCTACCTCATCTAAGGGATCCCTGCAGTGAGTCTTAGGGTCCTTTGGTCCTTAGGGCTCCCAAACAATCTGATTAAAGAAAAGATTGAGCCTTTGATAACTTATCCAATTCAGCAAGAGCTCTCTATTGAATTAGCTGGTGATGAATCCAATACGCTATACCAGTGAGGCCAAAGATTAGCAAAATTTGAAATGTCAGAAGGACACCCTGTTGTTCAAGGTTGGTGCCGTGTTGCCTTTGTTGAGAGAGGGGGAAGAAGCTTAAAATGTACAATTACAACTAGCACCAACAAGAACTATGTATTCAAAAGGGAGTAGCTTTGTTGGAGTGTGTCTCTTGAAGGTGGCTGCCATCCCATGAAAGGAGTCAGGACAGCTGCCTCGCTCCTTGGCTGCTCCACAGAAGAGAGGGTTGCCCAGTTTGGGAGCTTCCCCTTCCAGTCTTTTGGAGCTGCCTAACAGTGTGTTTCTGATATTTCTTGCATTAGTGGCCATGCCAACTCAGTGTCTGTTGTCAGAGGCCCCTTCTGCATGTGGGAAAGGAACCGCGCAAAAATGGGACTCACCGGATTTCTTCAGCATCCAGGCAAGTCCATCGGGATGAGGAGCAGTGCGAGCTCGTCGCTCTGCACTGCTCCGGCATCCAAAATGGCAGCTTCCAGTTGGTGGAGGTTCTCCCCCAACCAGAGAAGCTCACCAGCCTAAAGCCTGCCCCTGGCAGATCTGCAGGCATGCACTAGTGCGCGCCTGCAAATCTGCACTGGAGCGCGGCGACGGAGTGACACGGAGTCGCGCGCTCTGTGCTTTTTAAAAAACCTCTTAAAAGAGGTTTTTAAAAAGCACGCTGCGCGACCAGTTCTGATCTCTCCGAACTGGACTGAAGTGCGGAACTACAAAAAGCAGTCCGCTCCAATCCACTCCATGGTGCAGAAGACTCCGTCGGAGGTCACTCTGCACTGTTTTAATAGGCTGGTGCGGAAAGGGCCAGAGTCTGTGAGCTGGCCATCAATACATTTTTACCCTGGTTATCCTGAGAAGAGCCAAGGCAATCGAGGCTTTGTCTCACTCACCATTCTTCCAAGAGAAAACTCATTCCAAGAGGCATTCTGGATAGCTCTGATTCCTTGCTTGCTCTTTAGCTTGCTTTTGCTGCCTGTCTGTTATCAGCTGAGTAGCCACAAGCCTTTGGCTGACTGCCTGGACTGTGACAAGACAACCATGGTCTCAGAGAAGGGCTTAACGTTCATGGCTGGGTTGGAGTGAGGGACATCTTGGGTGTCTCCAGAGTCCACCGGGAGCTTAGTGGGGGATTTTGCACACGAGGTCCTGATGATCCTGAGGACCATCTGTCTTCCTTGGCTGTCTGACTTCACATGAACTGCAACTCTTTGGGGAATCATCTTGGCCCTCTGGCATCTCTAACATGTGCTGGGTGGTAAGATGGCATCCACTGGCTGCACATTTCCAACAGGATTGCCCGGCAGCTTCAAGAGTGTATCAATCAACTTGGTGGTTGGCTTCATGTGGAATTGGGGCATGTCAGCTCTTGTTTGCCTCAACAGTTCCCATACATGTCTTTGTGCCTAGTGTAAACAAATCCCTGAAGATCATAACCTCTAGACTGCTGTCTAGGGTTTGAGGTCTGGCTCAGGTTTCCTGGATCTTGCCATTGCACAGAGGCAAAACATGAATTGCCTTGACCATGGTTGTTGCTGGAGTTGGAGTTACCATGCTGGTCTCTCCAATTCCAACTAGTAACACTGCCGCTGCAGCGTTCCTCTTTCTCCCCGATTCCCAGCCACCACAAGATGTCAGGTTCCCAGCATTGCCCGTCCTGTTGTATTGGGTATACAGCCCATGTGGTAGGTCACCGTCTGGACTGGTTCCCATGACTTAGGATCCCTGCTTTTCCAGACAACTTTTATGTTCCTAACCACTCTTGAGTCCCCTCCTAAAGCTAATACAACAGCTGTCATTTATCTGTTCATTTTTCAAATCATTCGACCTCTCTTTTTTGGGACAATTGAGCCACGCAACACTATTCCAATTTCGATCATTCTTATCATTCAGCATCCCCAGTTTCAGATAAATAAATAAGAGCTTACTTATTTCATTGTTCTTTTTTCTTAAATAAGGTATCTTCTTCACACTTTGGGTTCAGGGTGTTTCTGGCAGAAGTTTTCTTCTATCTTTCCATATCACACACATTGTGCCATAAGCATTAGAAAGCACAAACTTAGTAAATGCAATAACTGTTGGAATAATTAATTCCTTACCTCTTAGCTGTCTCCAGTTCCTCCCTCTGTAGATGACCTGTGTAATGAAAATAAGTACCTTGACTGTTAACATTCTGCTAGGTGCATCTCCCAGATGGTTGCAGAGGAACTCTAGATCAATTTTCTGATTGCATTCAAGATTTTAAATATACTCTTTTTCTCACAGGCATTTATTAGGTACTGAATAACTAGAACTATAGTATTTTAAACTAATGAATGGATGAATTACATCTCCTTTCAGTTTGAAAATTTCCGTTTCAATCTGCAAAGAAAACAAAGATGTTTAAAGGTCCCTGCTGTGTTCAGTGATTGGTTCAAACAGGCTGATCAGGAAGGAAAAATAATCAAAAATCAACTCTTAAAGACTTACTTTCCTACTGATGTTGTTCTTATATGTCCCTATAGAAACATGCTTTGTTTTGTTATACCAGTCCAGGTTTTGTTTTTGCTCATGTATGAGTTGGTGACTTTCTTGCCCTAACGTTTTCCAAGGTGAAGGTCATATACCATTCTTTTTAGATTTCAGCATTCACTACCAGCCCAAGGAAAGTGAAAAGAAATGAAGAAATCAGTATCAAGGCATCACTGTCCTTTGGTAGAGATTTGAATAGATGGGTGGGGCAGAAAAAACTTACAAGTTTGTGATGTTTGTGATGTTCTACATTCTGCCTTCCTTAGAGAAGAAGCCATTGAAAAAATAATGTTTCTTACCTTACATTAGAATTCTTCTTGCATCTTTATCCCCTTCTTGATCCTCTGAAAATTACTGATGTAATTAGGCTTTTCCAATTCTGTCTTTAAATAATGGCTCAACCACAGATAGTTTGGCATTGTATAATCCCTTCCAAATGTGCAAATAAATCACTAAAGAAATCAAGTAATGTTTTACCATCAGAGTAGCATCTCCAGTGAGTGATCTTGAGTAAGCCAGGCAGCCATGAAAAATTATCAAAGATCTTTCTCTACAGTAAAGGATACCATCTTAGGACCCACCTTCTCATTGCTGTTGCTTATCTGTGACATTTTCACACTTCGCTCTCCTTGAAGCAGTTCAAGCCAGTGTCATCTCTTACATAACCTGAGACCTTTCTATTACTCCTTTTTGTTTCTTAATCCTATTAAAATCCATGGATTTCTTCCATATTCTCAACTTTCTTTATAGAGTTGATGGGTTACAAATTAGTACTTTTTAACCTGGAAAATGTCTTTAGAAGCTGGAAAAAAGTCAACGTATGATCAAAGAAGCATTTCAACATTGTTATGGGTATGAAGAGGACAAACAGCAAGAAAAGAACAATGACTGCTTTTCTGCTTTTTTCCCAGTAAACGGCTTACCTTAATTTTTTTTGTTAATCTTATCATTAATTCTTTGTTTAATCTTATAAAAAAATAAAACAGCTATTTGATCTCTGAGTTGAAGGTCACCTTTTTTTGTTGTATTTTTCTTCTTTTCTCTCTTTCTTGTGGGCTGAAGATATTATTCTATAGAGTGGAAGAAACAACATTTCCCTGAGGTAATCAGTCCCAGCAACATATTATTCAGAGAACTAGACACAGAAATAATATGATAGACTTTACCAATTGGAAATAGTTGAAACACTCACCTCAGCTCTTCAATTCCTTGTTTCCAGTCTCCTTCCAAATGTATAAATTTTATATTTAGACAGCTGGGCAAAGTAAGGGATAAACTTTGGATACTTGAAAAACTGAAATATACAATTCAACTGCTGAATGTATAAGCATATCTTTTCTCACTTTACAAAATGGATGATTTTCCAAGTTCCTTTTTTTAAAAAAATTTCAAAACATCAAAGTTATTATTTACAACACACTGAACTAAATCTTTAACCATTCTAATTATTTCCTAGTGATTAGTTTGAAGATTCTGTTAGGAAAGAAAAAATAACCAATATCATTTTTTCCCATTCAGAAATTTACCCCCTGGGGGCTTACCAGCATGTTGGTAAAGTTCAGTGGAAAAGCTTTACACTTTCCTCTTCTTGAAACAAATCTTGTTCTTCATTTTCCATCACATTTTTGATACCTGTTTGTTGCTTCGTGAACCTTGTCAGAAACCAGAAACCTTATCATTCTTTTTTCCCACTAAAGAGCTAGACAAAATAAGAGATCGACTTTGACAATAGGAAACACTGAATGCCCACCTCATCTGCTGGATTCCTTTCTTTCAGTTTCCCTCAGAAGGTACAGCTGAGTTCTAGAACTGAAGGAGGTTTCTTGCCTTTCAACGGACAGCCTTACCACAGGTCTTGTGTATGAAGCACAACGTCTTTGTTCACGTATATTTCCTTCACATAACTTAAGTCTCAGTTCTCTGACCAGTGCAAGTAGTGGCCCCATGCAAGCTTTAGTGATTCTTATCTTTTAGGTTCCTTAATCTGAAATAAATAAATGAAGCATATAGAGAGCTCACCTGAAAAGTGAATGTTTGGAGGTCTTGAAAGGAAAATAAGTGCTTGGCTACGGCAATGCATTTTTTAATCTACAATTTTTTAGCATTAACACAAGTTGTTTATCTCTTCTTATTTCCTGTTTCCTTCATTCAGCCTTTCCTCTGAGGAACTTAGCTGCTTCCATGAAATCCTTCTTCCTCCTTGACCTGCCTGTCTCAGGTTGCTGAGTTTAATCCATCACTAAGAGCATTTTGAGCGCATCAAGGTAGAAACATCACAAGTTTCACCATAATCACCACATCTGTGTAGGAGAAGGGGGACCAGATGCCATCATCTGTAGTGGAACTGAGATAGAGACCCACAGTTTTAGAAAAAAGATTTATTGTGCACAATGTCTCAGTGAGATAATTCTCAAAAGTCTGAGCCCCGCCTCTTTACATTCAAAGCAATTTATAGTACAAGACATCACATGTCCAAGAAAGGAAACTGACACATACAATGGTTCTCATCATCTTCCAGCATAATCTTACAAATGTTGCAAAGTAAAGGAAGCATAGCAAGACACATTTCATCCTCCTTAACATTCTATTTCACAGGGTCCTATTGTTCTTCTTTCAAACACAGAGTCGCTTCAATTGCAGGGAAAATTAACTGCTTTTCTCAACTGCTTTTCCCTCATACCCAGAGGTCATCTAGCCTGACCCACATTACATCAACATGCATCTTTGGATGATGTAGTTTTCTGAAATCCTTTAGGGGTTTTTTACACTACAAATACACCCACACACAGATAGACGCCCCCTCTTTCTCTTGCTCTCTCACACATATGCACACTTTATATCAATCCAGTTTTGTGAAGAGCTATGTGGCTGGAGTTCTCTTGTCAGATTTCAAAACCACTTCTCATAGAACTGCCATTCCCAGGGCTCCATGTGAAGCCTGTACCCTAGATAGACCTCTTTCTCAGAATTCTAACATGGGTTGGGAAAAGACAGGTTAGAGGTCCAGTGGTTCTGTTGTGCCTTTGCACTGAGTGTCCTGGAACCATATTCGATGTATATGTATTCATTTGTGTGCCCGCATATGTTCATTTTTCCAAGAGGCATAACCAAAGAAGGCAGAAGCTGAAACATTTGATGCTTTATCTAAAAACTTCTTTTCAATCATTGGAAATGTTACATTTTAATGTTAATAAATTTCACTTAATTTCAATTTTGTTAAAACATTTTGAATTTTATAGTATCATCAGATCTTGGCTCTACCTGAAAATAGTGCTGTTAGTTGCTTTTAAGGAAGTGCATTGGGCTCCATGTAAAAACTGCCTTGGCCCCCACCAGAAATCACCATGTTGCACTACTTTAAGTCATTTTCCCCAGCTTATCCCTGATATGAGGGTCCACTATCAAGGAGTCAATTGCTTAAAGTAGTAGTGCATGGATAAGTAGGAGGAGAACCAGGTACATTTCACTCCTTTTTTATTATTATTATGTGCCTTCAATTCATCTCCAACACATGGTAACCCTATCTAGGGGACTGCTTGTCAAGATTTACTCAGAGGAGGTATATCTTCCTCTTAGGCTAAGAGAGTGTGACTGGCTTAAGGTCAGCCAGTGTGTTTCTATAAGTGAGCAGGGCTTCGAACACTGGTCTCCTGGAATCCTAGGTCAACACTGAAAACACTCCACTCCACTGGCTCTCATTTTACTCCTACCCAGATGAAGAAGAAGGAGAAGAGAAGGAGGAGGAAACTAGCCTCAACATTACTGTAAAGGTGAATGGGAAGTTCATCCTTAATTGCATTACTTTTAGTTTACTATGTTCTTGTGAAGGGTTTTAACATGTCATCTGAAGAATTTCCAATGTTCATTCAAGGTCACATATGTCAGACAAGTGCAGCCATTCAGGGCCATGATCATAGATATGAGACTGTGATTAGGTTGAACTTCTTTTTCAGTTCCTCTTCTAAGGCCATTTCCTCACGGGCTTAAAGAAACGGTGCAGGGAGGACATCTGCACCTGGGAGCGGACTAGGTCGGACCTACTTAGTGTAGTTCTGCACCTTAGCCTACTCCGGAACGACCCGAAGTGGTCGTCCAGCATGTTTTTGAAAGACCGCTTGAAACAGGTCTTTCAAAAGCACGGAGTGTGCCACTCCGTGCCCGCATTCTGGTGCAGATTTGCAGGCTCGCACCAGTGCGAGCCTGCAATCTGCCAGGGGCGGGCTTTAGGCTGGCGAGCTTGAGCAGTTGGTTGAGAGCCTCGACCAACTGGAAGCCACCATTTTTGTCTCCAGAGCAGTGCAGATCGGCAGCCACGCACTGCTCCAGACCAGCCTGGACCCAAGCGTGGAGCCAAGAAGTCCGGTAAGTACCGGCATGGGGCGATTCCCTTGACCCCTGTGGTAATGGCCTAAATCTCTGGGTTGGATCCAGACAATGCTACTACAGATGGAAAGGATCCTTCAGGACACTTATTGATCCAGCTGAGCATTTCTGCTTGCGGAACAGAGTATGGAAGAAATCTTTGACAAAGCCCCCCTCTTCTCCTGCAGTTCCCTATGGACCTATGTCAGAGCCTGAGAGAAAAGGACCGACAAACCTTCTGGAACAACAAAAGTGGTGGCTCTAGGGACTGCAGGACAATGGGGACTTGACAAAAAAGGAAGGCAGACCCTAGGTACCTTTATGAAGATTGCTCATTCCTGGGTCTTGCTGCTCAGGACCCCAGACCATTGGCAACATAGTAATTGCCTCTGAGACCAACATAGTAATCACCTCTGAGGTCCCCAGGAGGGAATGGCAAGAGAAGATTCCCCCTACATGAATGCTGGATGGCCCAGGGAATGGTGATCAAGAAGCCATCACTCAACCAGACCAGGACAACCTTGCTCATGGGTTCCTACAGGTTTACAACCGGGATGAGTTGTTACATTTCCTGCAGTCCTTTCCCTACATCACATTTTGTTGATTTGTTCAATAAACGTGAGGAACATTCACTGTGACCTGCCAGTTTATTCCTCCTCTCTTTATTGAAAATTTTGTCAATCAATCAGTCAATGTTCCTCTGGATACAAACAGGGAGTTCTGTCTCTTGCACTGGTTCAGAGTGTTTTGAGTCAAACTCTATCTGCAAATGCTCTTGCTCTTAGAATAACTGCTCAGGATCCAATCCAGCAATTCTCCATTGTAAGAGTGGAGTACATGCCAGAATGCTTGAACCAGCAGGACTGCAAGAGATCGCCCTCAGACCACTTGCGGAGTGGCCAAATACCTTTTAGGAGTTATAGAGGTTGCCTTCAATAACTAGATTCCTTTGAAAATGGGGCATCTCAGAATCAAGGTGATCATTTCCCTTCCCTCTTCCCTGTTTATGTGTTGGTTCAGTCTGTGTATACTAAGAAAGCAGTTGGGTAGGTGAAGGTTAGTCAGTAGGGGATATGCCGAGAACTGAGATTAGGTTTTGGGATATGTGTGGAATCTCTCAAAGAACTAGGCTTTAGAAATCGGATGGGTGGGGAACAGTGTTTCTTGACATGTTTAAGTTTGAACTTCCACCTGTGTTGAACCTGTATATTTTTTAAATAAAATAAATAAATAATAAGGAGCTCACCAGTTATCTCAGTCAAACTGGGTAAAACACTGCCTTCCTGCCCCCCAACCCTCACTGTTTAGAGAACTAAGGTGATTGCAAAAATATCTTTCCATAGGAAATGTTCCCTTTGTGGAAAAAAGACAAAAGAAATGTCCCTGTTGGAGTTATTAAAGGTGTCAGGAATGAGGAGATGGGTAAACAACTAGATGACATGGACTGCAATGCCAATTAATATATTTTGGCAATTAAATCATATTTCACCAATTAAACCATATCAAATCTGGGGGGTTGTGGGCCATTAACAATATACCCCCCCCCAAAAAAAAACTGAACCTCCATGGAGATACCACGAGGTTTCATTTTTCTAGGAAGATGCCACACACCTCCAATTGGGTGAATTTCAGAGGACGGGACATGGGGTGATTAGGAATGAACATGTAAGAAGGAGGGTTGGAGTGAGAGCTACTTCATCTCCATTAGCTTTGTCAGCTAATCACTTGATTGGCTGGTCAATGTAGCAAAAATGTCTCCAGTTCTGATTCCAAAAAAGGAGAAAGAGAGGAAAATAAAAAAGAGAATATCTAACAACACAATACCAAGATACAATATAATATGCAAATATCACTCCAGCAATCAGAGCTTCAAAATTCAAATACAGTAATGTTAAGAATTTCAAAGAAATAGCAAGGTTCCATAGGGTAGTACTCCTTTGATAGAAGCAATAGGGAAGCAATAGGGAAGAGTCCGACTCAGGCAACTCATGACAATGCCTGTTGGTTCTGAATTCACAAGAGTCCCCCAACACACCTTCACACACACACACACACACACACACACATAAGGGTGGAGATAATATTCCTCCCCCTACCCTTGAATTGAAAAGAGTTCATGGAAAAATAGTCCTGGAGAGGTAGAGTGAGGGTGACACACAAACACACTCACCAGTATCCAGAATGATCAGGATGATCAAGGTGCATTGGAGATGAATGGGGCAGCATTCTTTGGCTTTCAGGGCTTTCCAGGATCAGCAGTTACCTTGCACATTGTATCAGCTTATGTCAGTGGATGACTGTTATTGTGTAACTGAAGCACCAGGCTGACATCTTTGGGGTGGTTTTGGAGTCCAGAGAGAGCTTGATGGAGTTCTTTTTTTTTTCCCCAGGGAGGAGAGTGAGAGAGAGATGAGTAAGAGCGCCCCTCCAGCTGTTGCTGGGAACTGGGCCATGCAGAAGTGCTGGCGCCTTATGGAAATTTTGGGTTGCAAAGCCTCTTGGGTACTGTATCCAGAGAGGGGAAGGATCAGATTGATGAGCTGAAAATGGAAAGAGTGTGGTCAGAGAGGAGCAGCATTTGGTTAACCAGCTTGCTGATCTCCCAGGAACTGAGTTTATGCAAGTCCACTGTGTCTTGGAGGATGTACAGAAGCAAATTTATTGATGGCCACAGAATGTGAACACAGCTTGGCACTGGTATAGCTCATGGAGCTCTGTGGAGGGGGATTCAGTAGCAACGTTCATCTCACTGCACTGTTTAGTGCCCGCTGCTATGGCCATGGAGGTCTCTCTTGATGGAAGGCATGTGGGAGAAATGTGTGCTGTCATGTTTGATTGTGTTTGTGCAGGTCCTTTCACCATGCTGCATTCTGACTTTGCTCAGGCACTCTGATATCTGGGTCCCCAGTCCAATGGGAAGTTCTCTGGAAAGAGGGCATGGAGAGGTTGCATTCTCTCTGCCAGGGACTCAAGGAAGTCCCAGGAGAAACTGAAGGTGCCTAGCAGGGCTCTCTGAGAGGGAGCAACAGTGAGGGCTGGAAGCTTAGGAGTAGCTTCCACTTACTGTATGTCCTTCTCTTTCTGGCTCTCACACACACTGGTGGTGTCCTGTCTCTTGTCTCTACTGGTAGAGATTTCTTCCTGAATCTTAGCTTGGTGTCAGCCTTTTCCATCCTCTGAAAGCACTATTTTCATGCCCTGCTTCCAGAACATGGAAGTGGAGTCTGACACAGAGACTGAAGCAGTGGACATGCCAGGACCTGCTGCTGAATCAGAACAGGAGGAGGTTACAGAGCCACAAGTCTCAGATACGGACTTGAGTGCTGGTCAGTTCTGGCAGAGAATCCTGCCCCTTCAGATATAGAAAGCAATGTACCCATGTGTACTTTCGCTGAGCAGAGACAACAAAGGGAGGACTTGAGGAGGTCTCAGAGGGTTTATAGGAAGCAGTAATTTCGTAAGCGGCAGCTATGTTAACTGTTCACCTATATATAAGTAGCCCTACCTTCCAGGAGTGTCAGAGATCATCTGAACTACCTGGCTACCTGTTGTGTTTCTGAATTCTGAGCTGTGATCTAGACTGTGTTGGCATAGTCAGGATTCAGATGCCCTGACATGGATTCTGTTGACCTCTGTTCATGACCATAGCTTTTCTTTACTGAATAAAGTAAGTACCAGACTGTAAACTGCTGTGCTTCCTTGCTTATTCTTTAGCTTGCCTGTGCTGCCTCTGTTATCAGCTGTGTAGCCACAAGCTTTTGGCTGATTACCTGGACAGGGTCAGGACAACCAATCTCAGAGGTGAGCTTCACACTTATGGCTAGGTTGGAGTGAGGCATGTCTTAGGTTGCTCTGGTGTTCACTATGAGTTTAGCGGAGGATTTTGCCGATGAGGTCCTGATGCCCACTTTGATGATCTGTCCTCCTTGGCTGTCGGGCTTCACACGAGCCTCAACTCTTCAGGGAAGCATCTTGGACCTTGGGCATCCCCAACATGTGCTGTTGAGGCATGTGCTAGGTGGTGAGATGTGCATTTCCAACAGGGCTGCCCTGCAGCTTCAGCAGTGCATCAATCAACTTGGTGGTCAGCTTCATATTGTACTAGGACATATCAGTTCCTGTGGTTTGCCTCAACAGTTCCCAAACCGACCGCCGAGGATCATAACCTCCAGACTGCTGTCTAGATTTTGAGGTCTGTCTCAGGTTTCCTGGACCTTGCCATTGCACAGGGGCAGAAGAAGCATTGCCTTGACCATGGCTGTTGCCAGGTTTGGAATTACTGTGCTGGTCTCTCCAATTCTGACTACTGGCACTGCCTCCGAAGCATTCTTCTCCCTACCCCCAACCACCACAAGGCACTGGGTTCCCCGGACTGCCCACCCTGTTGTATTGGGTATATACCCCATGGTTGTTGTAGGTCACCATCTGGGCTGGTTCCCGTGATTTGGGATCTGTGCCTTTCTGGACCACCTTTGTGTTCTTAACTGCTCCTGTCTCCTTGAGATCAGCCACCTTCCATATCTGTTCTGAAAACATGGCCCTTGAAAGTGTTCCACCATTTACGGGACCTAAAGCCTTTTTGGTCTGTGAATTCAAGCCTTCATAAAGGAGTGTTTTGAATTCAGCTAAGTTAAAAATGTGGGTTCCCTGTTTTGCAGAGAACAGGACCTTCTCAGTTAGGATGGCAAAAAACTTCTTTCTAGCAATGTAAGCCTCTGGCCCGTCCTGGAGGCTGGTGCTCTGCCATGCCCAGCATGTTGGCCGTCTTACCTGGCCAAAAAATCTGGATAATCTCCCTCATCCAAGGGTGCTTCTTCAGCCTACCATCATGTACAGCCACTACCAACCCCAGAGTTGGAAGATCTGACTGGAACATGCAGAGCATAGCCAATTGAGTCAGATCTTGCCCATTCACAGTGGGGTAGGAGTAGGAAATGACATTAAACCACATGATGCCCGTGTCCTTGTTGTGGGGGCCTATCTGTTCTGCAATTGCCCCGGCCTCAGTAGCTGCCCCGGCCTCAGTAGCTGCCTTTCCTCGACCTCCTGAGTCTCAGCTACCTCATTTGCTGAGTTGCCACTTCATTTTGTGACTGACTTTGACTTGACCAGGTTGAGGAGGGCTAGCTCTTTCCAGTCGGGATTATAGGCAGAATGGGGGTATGTGTCTTCTGGCAGAAACTCCTCTAAAGTGTGCATTGGAAAGGGGGGCAGGACCTTGGGGCAGACTGTGGCAATCACAGCCTCCCTAGTGGCCAGTATTTGGCTAAGTTGAGCGATTCAGCAATCTCAAGCCTCATGGCTCACATTTGCATGCTGGACTTTGTGTGCCTGGTTAAATCTGGGGGGACATGTGGACTGGTATCATCAGAATATACAATTTGTTGTTCTAGAACAGTAAAGTGTTTCTTCCCTCTCATCTGGAAGATTTATCACTGTTCTGTGTTTTCTAAAGCTAGCACAACTTTTTTCATTTATCTTTTCATTTTTCAAATTATTCAGCCTCTCTTTGTTGGGACAATTGAGCCCCTCAACTCTATTCCAGTTTTGATCATTCTTATCATTCAGCATACCCAATTTCAGACAAATAAATAGGAGCTTACTTGTTTCATTGTTCTTTCTTCTTAAATAAGCTACCTTCTTTACACTTTGGGTACAGGGTATTTCTAACCAAAGTTTTCCTTCCATCTTTCTGTATCACACACATTGTACCATAAGCATTAGAAAGCACAAACTTAGTAAATGCAATAACTGGTGGAGTAATGAATTCCTTACTTCTCAGCTGTCTCCCGTCGTCCCCCTGTAGATGACCTGTGTAATGAAAATAAGTACCTGTACTGTTAACAGTCTGGTAGGTGCATCTCCCAGGTGGCCACAGAGGTACTCTACATTGATTTTCTGGATTGCATTCAAGATTTTAAATATAGTCTTTCCCTCACAGATATTAATTAGGCGCTGAGTAACTAGAACTATAATATTTTAGACTAAAGAATAGATGAATGTCATCTCATGTCAGTTTGAAAAATTCCCTTTCAATCTCCAAAGAAAACACAGATGTTTAAAGATTCCTGCTGTGTTCAGTGATTGGTTCATACAGGCCAACTTAGAAGGAAAAATAATAAAAACTCAACTCTTAAGGACTTACCTTCCTTCTGATGTTGTTCTTACATGTCCCTGTAGAAGCATGCTGTGTTTCGTTACACCAGATCAGGTTTTGTTTTTGCTCGTGTATGAGTTGGTGACTTTCTTGCCCTGAAGTTTTCCAAGGTGAAGGTCATGTACAACTCTTTTTAGATTTCAGCATTCACTGCCAGTCCAAGGACAGTGAAAAGAAATGAAGAAATCAGTGTCAAAGCATCACTGTCCTTTGGTAGAGATTTGAATAGATGGGTGGGGTAGAAAAAACTTACAAGTTTATGACATTTGTGATGTTTTACACTCTGCTTTCTTTAGAGATGAAACCATTGGAAAAGTAATGTTTCTTACCTTACATTAGAATTCTTCTTGTGTCTTTGTCCCCTTCTTGATCCTTTGAAAACTATTGATGTAATTAGGCTTTTCCAATTTTGTCTTTAAAGAATGGGTCAATCACAGATCATTTTGCATTGTACAATGCCTTCCAAATGTGCAAAGGAATCACTAAAGAAATCACTAATGTTTAACCATCACAGTAGCATCTCCAGTGAGTGATCTTGAGTAAGCCAGACAGCCATGAAAAATTATCAAAGATCTTTCTCTACAGTAAAGGATATCATCTTAGGACCCACCTTCTCACTGCTGTTGTTTATCTGTGACATTTTCACACTTCCCTCTCCTTGAAGTAGTTCAGCCAGTGTCATCCCTTATATAACCTGAGACCCTTCTATTGCTCATTTTTGTTTCTCAATCCTGTTAAAATCCATGGATTTCTTCCATATTCTCAACTTTCTTTATAGAACTGATGGGTTACAAATTAATACTTTTTAACCCAGGTAATCTCTTTCAAAGCTGGAAACAAGTGAACATATCATCAAACAAGCAGTTAAACATCATAGTGTGTTGGCATGAAGAAGACAAACAGCAGGAAAACAATAACTACTTATCTGTTTTCTTCCCTATAAATGGCTTACCTCATGTTTCTTTTCTTAATCTTACCATTAATTCTTTTTTTAAAATCTTACCAAAAACTAAAATGGCTAATTGATCCCTGAATTGGAGGTCGCCTTTTTGTTTTAGCTTGCTTCTTTTCCCTCTTTCTTGCAGGCTGAAGATATTATCCCACAGAGTGGAAGAAACAACATTTCCCTGAGGTAATCAGTCCCAGCAACATATTATTCAGAGAACTAGACACAGAAATAATATGATAGACTTTACCAATTGGAAATAGTTGAAACACTCACCTCAGCTCTTCAATTCCTTTTTTCCAATCTCCTTCCAATCTCGTCCTATAAACATTATATTTAGACAGCTGGGCAAAGTAAGGGATAAATTTTAGGTACTGGAAATACTGAAATATACAACTCAACTGCTGAATATATAAGCATATCTTTTCACGTTTTACAAAATGTATGGTTTTCCAAGTTCTGCTTTTTTTATTTTTTAAGTATTCTTTATTAGTTTATACATGTAAAAAAAATAACAACTGCACATATAAATACATTCACAAAGAAAGAAGAATAAGAAAAAAAAGAAAAGAAAAGGCAATATCAGGAACAAGAGAAGAAAGAGAAAAGAGAGAGAGAGAGAAAAAGAAGAAGAGATAAACAAAAAACAAAGCAAGACACTTGAGTATCCCACAGAAAAAAGAAGAAAAAAAGGAAGGAGAAAAGAAAAGAAAAAGAAAAAGAGAGAAAAAGCAGCTAAGGTGCTTCCAGGTTTCTTCGTCTGTTGGTGGTTAGTTCACTTGCTTTCAACACCTCTCTCTAAAATAAGTATAATCACAGTGTACACATAACTATATAAATACTGCATATAAGTTCTATATATAATTCTATATATAAATTCATGTGTGATACTTCATACCCTTGTTTATCTCTTCTCTATATACAGTTCTATAATTCCCATAGCCATTTTAAATAACTTTTATCAAACTTCCTACGATATATCTCTCATTGCTCTTCTTAT
This sequence comes from Iguana delicatissima, assembly GCA_948472985.1. NCBI lineage: Eukaryota > Metazoa > Chordata > Lepidosauria > Squamata > Iguanidae > Iguana > Iguana delicatissima. Next base: position 318,845 of record CAOKZL010001233.1, read on the forward strand.
CAAATTAAAACCCACTCATGTATTTTTGTACCTTTATACCTTTTATACTTTTATACCTTTTATATATCAAAACCACCAACCATCAGATCTCCTTTCTTTTCCCTTACATGTTCCATGAAAGGTTTCCATTTTCTTAAATATGATTCTATTGAATTTCCTTTTAATATAGTTGTAAGTTTGTCCATTTCTGCAAGCTCCATTAATTTATTCATCCATTCACTAAGACTAGGTGTACTCTTACATTTCCAATATTTAGCCTAAATTATCCTTGCTGCTGTTACCATATTTCTTATCAAATCTTTGTATTGCCTTTCTCCCTTATCTAATAGATCTACCATATTAAGAAGAAACAATTCTGGTCAGAATGTGATTTTTATCTTCAAATCTTTTGCATAAATTTACAAATTTTTAACCACAGTTTTTTAACTTTAGCACACTGCCACCGCATATGGAAAAATGAACCTTCATGATGTTTACATATCCAGCATTGGCTGCTTCCCTTTTTATATATTTTCCTTTCTTATCTGTAAACACCAATTTAGGCTCCAGATGTGGCTTGTAATATAAAAACTACTCCATTTTTTTTTATTTGGACTGACCAACACAAACTTCTCCTAGTTTCTTTTCTGTCAATAGTTTCACATACTTATCTTTGATCCTTATTTCTGAAGACATATTAAATCTAATTTTAGTTTTTGTAAATAGTGAAATATTACTTTACGCTTTTTTAATGAATTCAAACCTTTCACATTCCAAGTAAGACTTTCCATTTATGTATTTATATATGTATATGTATTTATACACACACACACACACACACATATATATATAGCAATATATTCCCAGGTAGTTTAGATAGAACTTTTTACAATTATCCAACTATTTATATAAATGTAGATATAAATACAAATATAATTAGTTCTCAATTCTTTCTTTATACTCAGTCTTGAGCACCCCTTTCAACTTTCCTTTACCCCCTTATTTCCAAGCTTCCTATCCCATTAAATCACACCACCTACTTATTTAGTCTTTTATTGTTGTTGTTTTCCCTCCTCTGTCTTCTACTCCTTGTCTGAGATTTCCAGATCAAGAAGGTTTCCTTTTTCCTGTGTCTTCATTTCGCTATTGTCCTTTTTTGGGTCTTTATTCAGATCTTCTTCTGTAGAGTCACTGTCATTTGATTCTGGGTTATCTTCTTCTTGATTCCTGGGTACTTTTCAAAGTTCTTCCCTTAATTTTTTCAGGAATTCTGTGGCTTTCTCTATTCTGTTTATTCTATATTTTCCCTTTTTATAGGTGAGATTGACCCCTTCAAGTTTGTCCCAACTTAAAAGAATTACTTCCCTTTTTAGGACATCCACCAGAAAGAAATAATCCTTTCTGTTCTTCAGTAATCGTGCTGGTACTTCTTTCAATATTATTATTTGCTTCCCATCAATCTGAATTCCTTTGTTATAATGTACCTCCAGGATCTTATCTCTTATTGTTTTTCTTACGCACTGTACAATTAAGCCTCTTGGAAGATTTTTCCTTTTTGAGGTTAGGGAACTAATTCTATAAATACAATCCACTTCCATCTCTAGGAAGTCTTCACTACAGTTGAGACTCTTTGCCACCTCTTCTATTATTTTCTTCCTTATGTTTTCATTCAGAGTTTCCAGCACACCTCTAAATCTTAGCCACGATTCCTCTGTTCCATCAATGCTTGCCAATCTAATTGTCTTTCTAATTCTTTGTTTAAGTCTTCTGTTTCTCTCTTCAGATGCTGAATTTCCTCCTTATTTTCTTTAACATCCTTCTTGACTTGTGTTACAAATACTTGCATTGTATTGAACTTTATATTCCAATCTTCTAGTGTCTGTCTTGTTTCCTTCCTGAAATCCTGCATCTCTTCCATAAATTTTCTCATGTAGAAGAGAACACCTTCTTCTATTGAGGCTCTTCCAGAATGTGTTTGTGAAGTTTCAGTTCCTTTGGATCTTGTTTTGATACTTGTCATCTTTCCTCTTATACCAGCCTTCTTCTCTCACCTTCCCTGGACTTTCCTTCTTCTTCCTTTTCTGCTGCGCAGCTTCCTCTATCACACTCTCTCATCTCCTCCAACATTCATCTACTTACTTCGGCTTTCTTGATTCGTCTCCTCTTTTCTATTTTCTGTTACAGTCCTGCTTTCCCTCCATTTACTTCTCCTTTCTTCCTTTCAATTCCTTCCTTCTTTCCTTCTGTCCTCCTTCCATCCTCCTTCCTTCTGTCTTCACTTTCTTCCTTATCACTTCCTCCAGTCTTTTCCCTTTTTCTTGAGATTTACCTTATCCTTGTTCTTGCGCAAAAAGGCAAAGCAAAACAAAGTGCAGCAGAAATAGTCTCTTTTATTTTTCAAGCCCAGAAATCCATAGGAAAAAAAGAAAAAAAAGTCCACAAATCCATATGTCCAAAGGTCCAAGAAGGTTCCTCAATAAGGATCTTAGGAGAGAGGGGAAAAAAGACTTTTCCACAAAATCAAAAAGTTATTTCACGGAATCAAAAAGAAAAAAAAATCAAAAATCATAGATCTCTAGTCCAGAATACTTCTGGGTTACCAAAAAAAAAAAAACCAAGGGAAAGCAAGAGAGGGAGATGCATGGCTGTTTATCAGCTTTTTCAAGGACACAGTACTCTCTGCAGCCTCAACACATCTAGTCTACTGTTAGGAGAGAGGAGCCACTTGCTTTCAGCAAATAAATCATTAATTTCAGTATACAAGAGTTTGTTGTTTACAAGTTTAAACTCCTCTTTCTCCAATTATCACATCAAGGTGTTTTGCTCCTTATCAAAATGCTTTAAATTCTTTAGTAACCATAGAGGAACAAAAAACAGGTAAAAAGAAAATTGAAAAAAAATTAGAAAAAAAGCATTCCATTTAAAGACTTATAAGGGTTTTTCCAACTATATATTCCCAAGATTTAATTCTATATCTTCAAGAAGACAAAGAAAGTAAAAGACAACAGCCACAGCAACATCAATAGGAGAACAAAATGTCCCTGCTGGCTAGAACACTATAAGCCTCTAGTTTGTAAAAAAAAAAAAAAAAGACCAGCAGAAAAAATCAATATCAAAAAGAGCATTCAACAATAGAGGTATTGTTCCAACAGATAGATGAAATCTTCTTGATTTTAATTATTTAATGAGAATCACTCATGCATTGCTCTCAAGAAGTTCAGCAGACTTATGCGGTGTGGGTGAAGAGAACAGTTTTCTTTGCCATTTGGTAGAATGGCGGCTCGCTCCCGTACTACCACCTCTGGGATCGTTATTCTTCTCGAAGGGCGATAAGCTGGGGCTTTCACAGTCCATTCAAGGTTCTTCGGGTGCCCCTAGGTCCTGGGCGCCCCCTTGCAGGTTCTATATCTTGAATACCTGTGGATCGCCGCCACTACTGCCAAGCAGGAGATCAAAGCACTGAGCGCAATTTCTCTGCCATCTTTGCCTGTTCCTTGCCAAACTGGAAGCCCCTCCAAGTTCTGCTTTTTTTAATTTAAAATTCCCTTCCAAAACTTCAGAGTTATCATTTACAAAACATTGAAATAAACCTTGAACCATTCTAATTATTTTCCCATGGTCAATTTGAAGATTCTGTTAAGCAACAAAACATAACTAAGAATATGAATGTTTCCCATTCAGAAATTTACCCCCTAGGGACTTACCAGCATTTTGGTGAAGTTCACTGGAAAAGCTTTACACTTTCCTCTTCTTGAAGCAAGTTTTGTCCTTTATCTTCTTTATCTTACTTCACATTTTTGGTACCTGTTTGTTGCTTTGTGAACCTTGTCAGCAACTTGAAAGCTCATCATTTTTTTCCCTACTTAATTGCTAGGATACATTTTCACAACTGGAAATACTGAAATGCCCACCTCATCTGCTGGATTCCTTTCTTTCAGTTTCACTCAGAAGGTACAGCAGAGTTCTAGAACTGAAGGATGTTTCTTACCTCTCAATTGCCAGCCTTACCACAGGTCTTGTGTATGAAGCACAACTTCTTTGTTCACTATATCTCCTTCACATAACTTAAGTCTCAGTTCTCTGACTGGTGCAATTTGCAGCCCCATTCAAGCTTTAATGATTCTTATCTGTTAGGTTCCCTAATTTGAAATAAATAAATGAAAGAGAGCTTACCTGAAAAGTACATGTGTATAAATCTTGACAGGAAAATAAGTGCTTGGCTTTAGCAATGAATTTTTTTAAATCTTTTACAGTGACACAAGTTGTTTATTCTTTCTTATTCCCTGTTTTGTTTATTCAGTCTTTCCTCTGAGGAACTCAGCTGCTTCTGTGAAATCCTCCTTTCTCCTCAACCTCACTGTCTCAGTTTGCTGAGTTCAACCCATCACTAAGAGCACTTTGAGAGCATCACAATAGAAACATCACAGGTTTCATCATAATCACCACATCCATGTAGGGAGAGGGGGACCAGGTGCTATCATCAACACGCATCTTTGGGTGATGTAGTTTTCTGAAATCCGTTAGGGATTTTTTACACTACAGATACACACACACACAGATATACCCCCCTCACACACACACACATTTTATATCAATCCAGTTTTGAGAATTGCTATCTGGCTAGAGGTCTGAGAATTCTCTGTCACATTTCTAAACCACCTCTCACAGGGCTCCATGTGAAGCCTGTACTCCAGACAGACCTCTTTCTCAGAATCCTAATGTGGGTCGGGAGGAGAGAGATTAGAGGTTCTGTAGTTCTGTTATGCCTCTGGATTGAGTGTCCCAGAGCCATATTAGATGTACATGTGTCCCTATGCATGTCCGTTATGTGTTCATTGTTCCAAGAGACATAATCAAGGAAGGCAGAAGCTGAAATGTTTGATGCTTTGTATAAAAACCCATTTTCAATAATTTGAAATGTTACATTTCAATTTTAATAAATTTTACTTAATTTAAATTTCATTAAATCAATTTGAATGTTATCGTTTCCTTGTCAGATCCAGGATCTACCTAAAAACAGTGCTGTTAGTTGCTTTTAGGAGAGTGCATTGGGCTCCAAGTAAAAACTGCCCCAGTCCCAACCTGAAATAACCATGTTCCAGTGCATGTTCCAGCTCATCCCTACTAAGGTCCAATGTCAAGGAGTAAATTGCGTAAAATAGTAGCTCTGGATAGGTAGGAAGAGAACCAGGAACATTTCACTCCTTTTTTATTATTATTATGTGCCTTCACGTCATTTCCAACTCCTAGTAACCCTATCTGGGGGTTTCTTGGTAAGATTTACTCAGAGGAGGTATGCCATTGCCTTCCACTTAGGCTGAGAGAGTATAACAGGCTCAAGGTCAGCCAGTGGGTTTCTCTGAGTGAGCAGAGATTTGGTCTCTTGGAATCCTAGGCCTACACACAAAACATTGTACTACACTGGCTCTCATTTCACTTCTACCCTTAGTAATTAAAAAAAAAGAGACAAACTGACCTCAACTTTGCTATAAAGGTGAATTGGCAAGTTCATCCTTAATAGCAACACCTTTTGGTTTACCATGTTCTGTAAAGGGTTTTAATACGTGATATGAAGAGTTTTCTATGTTCATTCAAGGTCACAAATGTCAGAGAAGTGCAACCATTAAGGACCATCGTATTAGCAGATGAGCTATTTAGGCAATATGGATACATGTTCCATTACTGTATGGTATGCTTAGTTCTTAGTACATTACCTAGCAGCTTAATGGCTCTCAGTATCAGAGAGCGGAGCTCAGTCATAAACTTACCGTTTCACTGAATTAGACACATGGAGTATCTCTACAGTACATGGCTGTAGCACTTTAACTGTCATGGCTTTATCCTATGGATCTGTGGGGCTTCTAGACTGGTAAATACTTAAAATCCTCTTCTGCCCTTAAATCAGGACAGTGCACTGATCTCTTGTGATCTGAGTTCCACAACATAACCAGCTTACTGGATTGTTGAGGGCAAGGAACTGTCACAAGCAAGGAACTCCAATCTCTTGAACCAAAGGGCAATGTGAAATATCTTGGATGACCTAGAATATTGACTGTCCAAAGGCAGAAACCTTAAATGATAGCCTGAGAGTTACTTGCCAAATGTAGAGAAGTCCATTTTGAACCAAAGCTCCCAGAATCAGCCAGCATGACTGCTGGGAGTTCTGGGATTTGTAATGCAAAAAAGTAACTTTTCCAAATTGCATGCTTACATTTAGATCATTATAAGGGAATTTTCTTCTTTGTTTGTTACTTAGTGCACATCAAATTTGAAATAACTGCTAGGTTAAAGATTTCTGTCCTCAATCCTTCTCTATGTTCATATTTCCTCTTTCATGAATGCAGCAGTGAGAGGGGATTGGCCTTCCTATAGCAATTAGGTTTCTGCTAGAAAGACAGATTTGCTCTATGTGAGTTGTTTCTCACTCATCTTTATGAGGAAAGATGTTGGAAAAGGGGATTATTTTCCAATTCTGCACAAATCCAGCACTTTAAATCTGATCCAGTCAGACCAATAATACCAGTGATTAGCATGCACTTTTGGGGCAAAACCAGTGACCTGGAAAGGACTTCTAAGAGGCTGTGGAGATGGAGAGAGAGCTAGAGACTGGAGCATACAAAATCAGAGAATGATCCATGACCCATACCATGTCTGTTTACACAGTCTACTTTTACCCCATGTTACCCTGTTAACTGGGGGTCCCAGGAGGGGCACCCAAACAGCCAAAACACAACAGCGCAAAGATGGGAGAATTAACTGGAGCACTCGCTTTAAGCTAACAAGAGGCAGGGTAACTTAGTGGGGATCTTGTAACCCAATGTCTACGGGGTCAGGTCAGTTAAGCAGTCAGACAGTTTTAAAATAGCAGAAATAACGTTTTATTAAGAACAGACAAACACTTAAGACAACACAACCACCCAGCTAACTAGGAAATAAGAAATAAGAGTTTTTTGGGGGAAATGGGCGATACGACACCTTTCTCGTAGTCCTGTAGAAGTTGCAGATGGAGAGAAGAAGCTCAGTGTGGTTCGCTGAGGGGAGCTCGCCGGGCAAAGCAGCAGCAGGGCGGTCTAGAACTCGGGAGCAATCCGAGGAAGCTCTCGGAACTGGGGGTTCTTATAGGGAAAGTATGACCGTAGGCTAGTCTGGACTTGGGAGAGAACAATGAGGTTTGCGTGCGAGACAATGTCTCCGAAAGGTCAGAATTTAACATGATGGGATTAAGTCCAAATCGACAAAGGAATGGCCAGTATGCAGATGCAGCGTACTTGACAGTCAAGTTTCTAGCTTGACAAGTTACCTGCTCGGGGCAGGGAGTTCTCTGTGTTAGTGTGCATCTGTAATGAGGTCTCCTAGGGAGGTCTCCTAAAGCAAGATCTGGCTGAGTCTGGCTTGCCTCGGTGGAGAAAGGAATGTTCAGCAATTTGTGGCCATGCCTACCTCTGTGCTTGTTCGGGGGCCTCACAAACACTTGGCTGTGGGTGGCAAAATGAGACCGAATTATGATATCAAACGATATCTAATATCTTCCGAAGCCATGCCAGTTCACAGTGATAACACCCAGCTTGCAAGTGCTGTATGTCAAGTTGCATTATTAATTCAGTTCAGTTCAATAAGTTCTTAGCTCAGTGGGCTAGATCCAATCTTAGGGGTGATCAGAGTGGTCATGTTCAGAGTGCTTACATGACAACTGTTGAGTACTCTATTCATGACCAAATTGAGATCCAACTCAGTAAAAATTAAGAGGGTACAGCAGCCATAAATAGGTAGAAGGAGGGAAAATCTGATTATGGACATCTTCAATAATCCAGTTGCCTATTGCTAAGCCAGGCCAGTTGTAGTTAGTGTGGGCTCAAGTAGGTACTGTGGATCTGAATTTTCTTACCACAATTTGTCAGAATTATCCCATACTCAGAAAATGAGAACATTTCTTTTTTAAACAAAAAACAAAAAACTTCATTTCTTAGAATATCCTGGTAAGTATGGCCAGTGGCCAATTCAGAGAGGTGTAGTCCAAGAAGTAAATTTCCCAGGTTTTACCCATACTATTGCTCATTGGAACCTTTTTTTTTCTCCTTTATTTCCTGCATTTATGTTTCATAATCCTACACCATCAATTTTAGTTGTTATCCTTATTTCCTTATTTATGCTATTTAACTTGCATCCTGGTGTCCTTGCATATTACCAACAGTGCACAGGTGTTGTTTTTTTTAAATATACTTTCTCCAATCTGAAATATTTAGGGGCTTGCAACAGTGAAAGAATTAAGTAGCATCCCACTGAATATAATCTGCTGATGTTACTTCCCCACCCCAGACATTATAGATTTCTTTTTTTTTCTGACTTACATAGCAGTTTGGTTGTGCATATTATCTCTCTCTTTGTAGAAATTCGGTCATATCAACAAGCTAATTGAGCTTTAAACTGTTTACCATTGACAGAGGCATGGTGGGTTTCTTTCCTGGATTTTCTTCCACTGAATTTAATTAGGACCTGTGTGTACATTGTATCTGAAAAAGTTGAAAGCTTTCCTGTTACAGAAATGGAGGGAAAAGTGGTTTGGTTGTTCTCTGCCTCCCTGCAGAGTTTGTGAGCTTCATTATGCTCATCAGCATCTACGGCTGAAAGATAAGCAATATTTTCATCTATTCTTCGAAAAAACAATACTCTTGACGATCATCAGGAAAGCTCCAATGTGTCAAATGTTTTCAATGCTGTAGGATAAAATTTGCTATTGCGACAGATAAAAACTGCCTCTGCCCTCAAAATATCTGAAAGATGAAGAGGAATAAAATGACTGCTTCTGGTCCACAGCTGTATTTGCAACTGTGAGTCCTGGATTCAAGAAATAGCTCCAACACTTGCCTATTTTTCTTTATTTTCTGTTTGTTTTGCTTTTGCCAATGTCCCCAACATGACTACATAAAATACAGTCATTCCATTATAAAAGCATTCAGATTTGAGAAACTGTCCTTTAACAAACCAGCATGCAACAGGGCTCTATCAAATAGGAGACAGTATTCAAAAGAGTGACTTCTAGCAGCCTGTGGCTCAGAAGTTTGGTTGTACTACAAACCTGCCTAATAAAACCTGCCAGCAGGAGAGATCAGTCATCTTACAATAGGAAACAAATTCTGCAGCTGAGAAACCACCACTAAGAAAAAAACAACCATGAAGACGAAAGATGGTGGCACACCTCGTTCACCATCCTATTTTCATCTACAAACAACCAGATATTTCTAGCTAACATAGAAATAGGTCATGAAGACAATGGCTAGCATTGCTGCTGATTGTAGTTGCATCCACAGCAGGATCTCTTTTTATAATTTCATATCACAAGGGGAAAGAGAATAGTAGAACAATCATTTATATATTATTTATTTGCTTATTACCTCCTAGAATTGAAGTCAGTACTTATATGGAGCTTGAGCTGTCTTCCACACAGGGACTCTGTGCACAAGCACATCTTCAAGGCTATTTCCACACTAGCCTGTTATAGCACAATGATTCCACTTTCAACATCCTCTGGAATCCTGGGGTTTGCAGTTTTGGGAGGGGCCGAAAAAGGGGGTCTAGTTATAGGGCTAAACATGTCCTAGGGGCAGGCCCTATTTCCTGGGAAAGACCAGATGGCTAAATTTTATGAAGATGGATTTCAGCTTTGTAGTATAAAGAAAATACAGCCAGGCATCTTTGTAGTTCCCGCAAGATTGCTCTGGGGAACGCCAAGGTGTAACATTCCTGGCTATTTAAAATGTTAATTTGATCCCAGAGACCTCTCATCTCTTATTGGTGCTATTATTGCTGAAAGTCCATTTAAATGGTCTGTAGGAACCATTTCTGAGATTCATGTAAGATACATGACGGGAACTAATGCTAATTTTAACCTTTGATCTGTTTCCTATAGCTCAGTTGCCTACGTGTCCCTCCACTAGATCTCTATGGCTCACTATATTTAATATAAAGAATAATACTCCTCAGGGCAGGGTCTGCAAAGTGAGGTAATACATAGAAACCTATTGGATGACCTTGTACAAGTTATACTTTCTCAGCCTAAGAGTAAAACAATGGCAAACCTCCTGTGAATTAATCTTGCCAAGAAAACCTTGTGGTGTATCACCATAAGTTGGAGCTGACTTGAAGGCATATAAAAACATCAACAACATTTCTGCATGGTTTATTGAACCTAATAAAAGTAACTACAGACTATCCACCATCAGGAGGTTCATGTAGAAGAAAATGCAATCACTGCGTGAGTCACTGTGTGACTTTGATCAAATCTTTTTGCTTAAGCCTAAGCTCCCCATAATTAAAACAGAGATAAGACACTTGCAACATTGGATGGCTATAAAGACACAAATAAGTATGATCTTTTAAAAGCTAATGAAAGGGACATCTAATCACAGCTGCAGTCAAATTTTTCAGAGCTAGGCATTCAAAACAGAGAACTAGTCCCTTGACAAATAGATTGAAACCCAGCTCCAGGCCCTAACGTCATCTCCCCAATGTATTATTCTTTGTGGACCAACTGGGATATTACACTATGAAAGGTATTTACATGTCTTTTAATGGGGTGTCATAAACCAATCAGCACATCTATAACAACAGGATTTGACTGACATGCATATGTGCTCATTCAAGCATTTAACTCATACTAGACCAATTTCTTATGTGGGGGGCGGGGAATGTGGCAGAACCTTTAAGATTCAGTGGTTTTTATTTTTCAGGAGCTTTTGTGGATATAAACCCACTTGTTCAGATTCAGGAAAGAGTGATAATAAATACTCAGGTATAAAGCACATTTCTGCAGTTGTGGGAGTGGGAGGGAATGTAATAAGATCCAGAAAGAGTCAACTCATGACCCTATTACTTTCTCTGCCACTCCCACAACTGTGTAAATGTGATTTATACCTGAATATTTATTGTCATTTTGTACTGCATCTGAAGAAGTAGGTTTACATCCATGAAAGCTCATGTGAAAATATTAAAAAACTTAAGTCTTAAAGGTGCTGCCACATTTCTTTCTCTTTCTCTTTTTTCCTCCCCCTTCTTTCCTCTTTTTTATGCTGCAACAGACTAACACATCTACTTCTTTGAAAAAGGCCAATTGCTGGCAGAACCTTTTGACAGAACTGAATGGGGAAGGATTCCTCGGTTAATCAGCCTGGCTCAGCTCCATATGTGTACACACAATGGGGCTGTGCATCTATAGCTGCAATCTCTAACTGGTGATAACAGTGGAGAACTGCTATCTAAATCTCTCCTGATCATTTCAGCTCTAAAAGGATGCTGAACTGAAAATCACAAGTCATTTCTGTCCACAAAAGGCCATCGACCAAATCTACTTCTATGAAAAATTCCAAGCAGAGTTATTCATAACATCACACGTACATTAAAAATCAATGCATGAAGAGTTTGAGAGGTCTGATTTTTTTTAAAAAAATGTTGATTTATCAGTTATAGGTTGGAGAAATATATTAAATCTGAAATGTATTGGGAAACGCTCTTTGGCCATTTCTGCACTACACTGTTCTAGTGCTGTTATTCCACTTTCGACATCCTGTGTAATTCTGAGGTTTGCATTTGACTGAGGCCCAAGAGCTCTCTGGCTGAGAATTCTAAAGGCCCCTCCCTAAACTGCAAACTCCAGGATTCCACAGAATGTTGAAAGTGGAATAATAGCACTATAACAGTATAGTGCAGAAATGGCCTTTGTTACTACATTTCCCTATTTACTGGCGTATAAGATACTTTTTTCCCCCTGAAAAATACTGTTTGAAAATGAGATACGTCTTACACGCTGATGCATCTTATAGGCCAGCAAATAGCATTTCCCAGCATATAAATGAGGTGCGTCTTATATGTTGGTGTGTCTTATATGCTGATAAATATGGTATGTTGCAGTCCAAGGTATACCTCGCTCTCAGTGAATTAAACAGTAGTGGTTGCAACATCTGGTTAGTAGTGGATGATCAGATTTTACTTCTGAGTACACATGAATAAAGGAGTGGGGATCCAGCACCCTTACTGGGGGAGTCAAAACATAACAGCCAAAGAAATGGAACCACAATAGGAGCATGGAGCTGCAACCATTGACCCCCTTTTCTGCACCTTCATCCAGTATTCCTCCCTGTTTAGCATGATATGATACTGAAGACATGACATACTAAAGAAGCAGTACCAATGCCTTTTCTGCAGCTTTGTGGTCCCTCCCAATAAAGGGCACAGGCTCCCTCTCTCCTGTTCAGTAGCATCCTAAAGTTCAAGTTGGCAGTCCATTAAGGAGCCATTGCAATGACAGGAGATTACTTTTTGAACAACAACCCCCAGAATTTCACAGCCAGGCTCACCATGCTGACTGGGGGGATTCTGGGATATGTAATCTTAAAAAGTAGATCTCTGAGTAAATCTGGCTACAAGACACTGCTGGACTCAGGTACAGATTTAGAATCATTTATTTCATGATATGAACAATCTACAGATAAGGCTAAACAAATCACTTTTCAGGTAATACTAATAAAACCACTTTGCAAGAAGAAAAAACATTACCAAACAAGACCATCTGTTGGTTATTGCTGATCTTGTTTAATGAACTATGGTTACCACCATCTGGACAGTTATCTGAAAGCAGACTTCCTTGAACTCTGTACAATGTACTTTCAAGTGTTAATGAATAGGATCACGATGAAAATATATGATGCCCAAGGGCATTTGTTATGGTTTAAATGGAATTAATAGAACATGGGGGTAGGGAGAGAAATCCAATTAAAAATCCTATACTTCTTCTGGTTTCTGTTGTGACTCACCTTCAGCACCTTTGTTGTGTTACAGTGTCTGGCAACTTCTACTTAAGGTGCTTTTTTCAGTTCAGTTAAAAGTGTTTGCAAAGCCACAATGACTCTTGTGAACAAAGGAAGTAATGGTACGAGATGGAAAGAGATAAAAAGAAACCATTGTTCATACTCTTCCTTCAGCTGTCCTTTCGAAGAGGGATAATTAGAAAAAGTGAATTTCGTTGAACAGAGAGCCAAGGGAAGATTTTTTTTTTAAAAAAAACAATCCAATGCTTAGTGGACCATTATCAGAAGAAATGGCACAGCACTCCAGTTTTAAGAACCACCTCTTAATGGGAAATTAAATGGAAAGAAATGTTCAGTTAAGTGGGAGAGAGAAGAAATTCTGACGTCACTGTTGGCTTTGCAGGCAAACAGAAGAGTTAGCAGCACACAGGCACATCCAGGGCTTTGATTCTTCTTGAAGAAGAAAGTAGAATTTCCAGGATAGAGACTAGAGTGGGATTTCCCAAAGTACATGCTAAATGCCTACAAGAAATTTGCTAGTACTGCCAAAGCCGCAATGAAAAACCATTGCACTATAGCGGTGCAAGTGTTGGAGTCACATCCATACCCTTCAGCTGTCCCGCATGGCAGTGATAGTACTGTTACTCCTCCATCATCTCATTTTTTTCAGCTCCTTTTAAAATGTCTCACTTTTTCTCCATTTTCCCCTTTTGTCTTTGACTAACTTCAACTGCTGCAAACTGAATTCAAATTGTTTTTAAAATTGTATTCTCAGGTTTAATTGATTTCTTTTGTGAGTGCAGTTGAGTCCCACTCCAGGAGACAGGAGGCACATAAATAGAAGAAGAGGAGGAGGAGGAGGAGGGCAAGGAGTCTGAACACAATTAACTTAGGTAAGGGGAGAAGAGAGAATAGGGGTGGAATCCTGCTCATCTCAGTGGATTCAGGCAAAATCAAACTGCTGTACCTGCTGTTTGCTTCTTCCTCTTTGATACCTTTTGCCAATTTGCTACACTCTGATTTTGTTTGGCCACGTGTCCCAGTTTTCATCCATGAAATGGTGGAAGTCTTGTTCCCAGTTCTAGTCCCTACTGAGCCATGACACTCCCTTGATCACCTTCAGCCAGTCATTTTTTCAGCCTAGCTTATATCACATGGATGTTATAGGAAGTAGGAGATCCTTGTGTACTGCCTTGAGCTCACTGGAATAAAGGCAGGGTGTGAATGTCTAATAAATGATTAAATAAACTGATTAAATAATATTTATCCCTTTGTTATCACCGTGAACTGGCCTGGCTTTGGTAGACATTAGATATCATTTTGATATCACAATTCAGTCTTATTTTGCCACCCTCAGCCAAGTGTTTGTGAGGCCCCCGAACAAGCACAGAGCTAGGCATGGCTATTAAATGCTGAATCATTTCTGTTTACACCTAAGCAAGCCAGACATGGCCAGATCTTGCTTTAGGAGACCTCCCGAAACAAACACTTATTAAGGATGCACACTAATACAAAGAGCCCCCTGCCTAAGCAGGCACCCTGGCAAGCTGGACACTCCACCGCCCAGGCACGCTGCATCTGCATACTGGTCATTCCTTTGTCGATCTGAACTTAACTCAATCATGTTAAATTCTGACCTTTTGGAGACATTGGCCTTTTCTGCATTTTATATTTAAAATGGGGCGGCGCGTCCTCCAGCGAGGACGTTTACACTTGGGGGCGAACTGGGTCCGGACTACTTAATGTTTGTCCGGACTTCAGCCCGCTCCGGAAGCCCAGAACTGGTGGTTCCCCATGCTATTGAAAGACTGATTAAAAGAGGACTTTCAATAGCCCGGCACGCCCCAGTCCATCGCTGCGCTAAGTGTAGATCTGCAGGCTCATGCCAGCGTGAGGCTGCAGATCTTCTTGGGGCGGGCTTCCGGCTGGCGAGCTTCTCCGGTTGGTGGAGAGCCTCCGCCAACCGGAAGCCTCCATTTTCATCTCCGGAGAGTGTGTAGTGCGGGCGTGCGCTGCTCCGGATCGTCATGGATCATCGGGGGGGGAGCGTGCCAGTCTGGTGAGTAACAGACTGCCCCATTTCCCCTGCAAAGTGCGGAAAAGCCCTATGTCTCATGCCTAAACCTCATTGTTCTTCCCAAGTACAGACTAGCCCATAGTCATATTTTCTCCCATAAAAACCCCAAGCTCCAAGAGCTTTCTTGGATCGCTCCGGACTTTCATCCAGCCTTGCTGCCGATCTGTCGAGCAAACTCCCCTCGGTCACCATGCTGAGTTTCTTCACTACCATCTCCAGCTTCTACAGGACTATGAGAAAGGTGTCGTATCACCCATTTCCCCTGAAAACTCTTATTTCCTATTTCTTAGCTAGTTGTGTGGTTGTGTTGTCTTAAGTGTTTGTCTGTTGTTAATAAAACTTCATTTTTGCTATTTTAAAACTGTCTGTCTGCATGACTGACCTGACCCCGTATACATTGGGTTACAAGATCCTTGCAAAGTTACCCTGCCTCTCGTTAGCTTAAGTGAGTGCTCCAGTTAATTTCTCCATCTTGTGTTGTTGTTTGGTTATTTTGGCACCCCTCCCAGGACCCCAGCACACAGGGTAACACCTTCTAATTAAGAGTGAAACAGTTTGTTTCAATGAGATGGAATATTCAAGGGATGTGCAACTGATTTGTTCGGATCCTGACTTCCATCAGTTTGATTGTCACTAACTTGGATTGGATCCATATCACATTGATCCAGATCTGGTGTGATTCAGATCATATAATTCAATCCATGTGGCAACCCAGACATAAGGCCATAGAGACAAAGGTAAAAAAAGTGTGTGTTGAAAGGTACCATAGCCCACTGGATCTTGGAAGTTAAGCAGGGTCAGCTCCAGCTAGTACTTGAATGGGAGAATGCCAATGAATACCAGGTGCTATCGGCCATATTTCAGAGGGAGAAATTGACAAAATGTCCTCTGGATATTTCTTGCCTAAGAAAATCCTATAAAATCCATGGGGTCTCCATAAGGCAACAGGCAGAACATAAATTGTTGCAGAACAGAAACACAAAGAAAATGAAAGGATAGAGAAGAGGTGATATCTTTTGCTCAATGACAGCTCTAGCATCTAATCTGAGGCAAGAAGCCCAAAAGCACTCTCCAATCACAGAGCTTGCAATGAAGGTAGAGAGGCCAGAATCCTGTTGGCGATTTATTCATGCATAAACACCAAAGTTACAGTGCCGTGCAGTAAATCCTGGCCCAACCCCATTTACGAGGAAGCAGCCTCTGTGGCTGATAGGGGCTTGCCCCTTTGTTACTTGGGAAGCGGCTGGGTACCATTCCCCTCCCCTCCTCTGAATGATCCCCAATGCAAGAGGCAGAAACAGGCCTTGTCATGCCCCAGTCCCGAGATTCAGGTACAAACACAGACAAGATCCTCCCCAACAGCACAGAGACATGAACAGGACAATACTTACTGCAGCCAGGGTAGATAACTCATATTCCTGCCTCATGTGCTGACATTGCTGCTGGATACTACTTTGGAGTGTCACTCAGAATTTATTACTGACTCAGACTGCTGAAATAGTAACTGGCTGACAAACTTTGTCTGTGCCTACTGCTAAAGACTCTATTTGGAGAGCTGTGAAGCTCGGCTGGCTGCCGACATAGAACAGGACTTCTGTCACAATTCCTCCCTGTGGGGGTGGGGGGAACCGTCAGTCAGCTGCTTCCTGATCACAGTGGCTGTTTCTGAGTAAGTGAGGATAGGGGGAGCTTTCACAGTCTCTATGTGGCCCTTAAACTAGGGGCTTCATAGGTATAATGAATATGTAACAGTCACTGTAACTGCCCAACAAGATTCAAGGCAGTATTCTTTTGCTCATCCTCTGCATTACCTACAGGAACATTTTTCAAAGAGTTTTGTTGGAGCTCAGTGGTAAGTTGGTATTTATCGTGTTTCTCTTTGCTTCTTTCTACTAGTATCCTGCATTCCAACTATATGTGTATGAGAGAGTGCACATGTGCATGTATGTGTGGTGGAAATCAAATCAATTATGCCCATGTGCGCGCACACATGCACACACAATAAATGCTAATGCTAAAATTACAGGCATTTTGTATTCAATGCAAGTCAGTGGGAAGTGAAAAATTTCAATATCCAAATTTTAATCTGAATATTGATCCAGTTTGGGTTGCATTGGATACAAATTGGTCCAAACCTGGTCAGGCATCAATGCACATTGACACTAAAGCACTAAACAATTAATCCTTACACATCCTTCAAAAACATTTTCCCAAAAGCACTTAGGCTATTTCTGCACTACAGGGTTATAGTGCTATTATTCCACTTTCAACATCCTGTGGAATAGAGCTCTCTGTCTGAGAATTCTAAATACCTGTCCCTAAACTTCAAACCCCAGGATTCCATAGGATGTTGAAAGTGGAATAATAGCACTATAACACTGTAGTGCGGAAATGGCCTTAGACTCCTGGACCAGAGCAAACTGCCAAATAAGACACTAGTCAAATAACCAAATGGTTCTTTCACAGTCTTAGGAAAAATTTCCCTCAAATGCTTGGACTCTGAAAATCAAATTAAAAACAAAAACAAAAACACCCCTTTTGGGAATTACTGGTTTTTTTGGTTAGTAGTTTCTTTTGCCTTGATTTCTCCTATGAGTGATTCAGCCTCTACAAATTACATAGTGAATGAGTTTACATAGCAGGGTGGCTGTTAACATATTGCAAAAGAGGAAAGGTATAAAATATAGAAAACAAAAAAGGACATGCACCTGCATTATATTTGCATATCTCAGTGTATATTGTGATGCAAATAACTTCTATAATTGACATAGTAATTTTCCACATTGCACTGAGGCAAACTATGAGCGTTGTTCTGCTTTTTGCTATTCAGTCACTGCTGGTAGGCAGCTTCAAGGCCCTTATACTCTCTTTTGATTCTTTCTCTTTAAAGGATTGGGAAGTCCTTCAAACAGAATGGATTTCTTTGAACAGAACATGCCTTATTTGAGGGTAGAAAAAATCATGCAAAAATAATGTGCTTTCTGCATACAATACGGTGATTTTGTGTGTGGAAAAAACATATTTTTTTCTCAGAAAACAGTAGCCTACATCCAACTAGTATTCCCAGCTAAAGTGGAGCCTTGGAATCAATTCAGTTCACATAAATGTTGACTCACAATTCAACAAGTCAGTGGGTCTATCCTACTTGGGACTAACCAATAGAATTCTGTTCAGCATATTTTGCACAAAATATATGGTTTTAGGTGCAAAAAAGTTGTTTTTCAATTTAAAAAAGTATGCAAGAATGCCAAATTTTCACCAATTAAAAAAATTAAAAGTGTGAAAAAAAATTTATAGTCTTTGATCATTTTCTCAAATTGATGTCTTGAAGTAGCAAGACATCCTGACTCAGTAGGATAAGAAAAACGGTGACTATTTGTTACGTCTCTGATTACACAATTATGTATAGCCAGAAAGTTTGCTATGTAGAAGTTACTAGGGCCAAGTGAAGGCTCATGAAAGTAAAAGCAATTTTTAAAAATGTTTCCACATGGAATGCTATGAAAAAATCACAGAAAAGGGGAGATTTTTTTTCCAGTGCTACTAAAAACTGTTCATAAATAACAGCAATCAGCCTTTGCTTCCCTCACCCAATTTCTCAGATATTTTGAGCAAGTAATTGCTTGGATTTTGCTTCAGACAAACTTCAGCAAATCTATCATCATCTACAGAAGGCTTGTCAATACTGAAGTTTTAAATGACCTTTCTGGTTTCAAAGAACTCTAACTCCTGCTAATTTTAACAATGTTATCTGCAGAAATCTTGCAGCATAATTTATTTCTTTCCTATAGTCAGTCCTCTGTATTTGACGTTCAGGGATTTGATTGTGAGTTTCTCCACACACACACCCCCACCTCCACACTTCTTTTCTGGAGGAATCTTCCCTCTCAGCAGCTCCAATCAAGTCGTGCAGATCTCTAAAAACCCACCTCTGGTCTTCCTCTTCCACCACCAGCAGTTGCCTGGCCAGCCTAGGACAATTTGTGGCCCAACATCTCAGCACCACAAACCTTCTCCCAATGTCTCCTCAATCAAGGAGCTATGCAAGAGAGAGGAAGTATACGGCCACTGTGTTGATTTACCCCATTTCCCTCTCTTTTCCCTGACCTGATTTGGACACTGAGTGTCCATGCATCTCACCATACCTCAACACCCTTCCCACAGACACAACATACATTTTGACATTTGCAATTTTTCCACTTTTGTGGGGATCCTGTGCCCCTAATCCTAGTGAATGTGAAGGGCTGACTGTACTTTCATGTGCTGTTCTACCTCCAAGGAGCTTAAGGCATCCATCAGACATAAGATTATACTCCACTATCATCCCAAAACAGCCTTGCAAGGTATATTCAGCTGAGAAATAGCTAGGTACCCAAGTTTTATGACCCAATGGGGATTTGAACCCATATTCCCAGCCTCAAACAATACAACAACAATCCTCCATCACTGTGAGACCTAAGACACACCTTGACACTTAGCACACTGCTTTGGTCTCCTTTTTTTTTCTATATCACAATTTACCTTTTATTTTCCTGTTTTCTTTATCTCTTTCTCATTTTTAGGGACCCTGATGTGGGAGTGGTCAAGCGGGAGGGAATAAAATGGAGTAGGTGCAGCTGGTTACCAGAGAAACAGGAAAGAATTGACTGGGGAGTTAAGACAGTTAAGGCGTATCCCCCCTAAGATTTCACACATGAAAACCAGGACACATGTGCTGCCAAGAAACATCAGAGTGTGGTCAGGATGGCTAAAATTACTAAAAAATAAAAATACGCAAGAGGTTGCAGCAGTTTGCTTTTGCCTGAGCCTACGGGGAAGGGCAGGATTCTGTCCCTTTCTCTCCCTGCTTGCTAAGCTGAGCGCAAACTGGTTTTGCATTTTGACCTCAATTTGCAGCAACAGAAGTAAGCTGAGGACAAAGGGGAAAATAGGAGGAGAGAGAAACTGGGGCTTTTTAAAAGCCACTAAAAAAAAGTGTGCCCCTATGACAAGGCTTTCCAAATGGTATGTCGCAACACATTAGCGTGTCACCTGAGGTGTGTTTGTGTGTTGCCTCCCCAGCCTGAGAAAGATCCCCCCACCCAAGCCTGGCCCACTGCTGCTGCTCTCGCCAAGCTCTTTCCTTGGCAAGGACGATGGCAGTGAGCCAGGATTGGGGGGGCTGCCTTTCCTGCCACTGCCACCCTCACTGGGGTCTTTCCTTGTTGAAACATGGAAGCTTAAAAATGCTTGATGGCAAGATGCAAGTGTCTCATCTAATATTCCACCAAATATTGAAAAGCCATGTTCATCCTATTAATCTCATACATCTCATTAAAATGATAATTATTGGTTTTATTCAATTTTTTTTAATTCTTTCACATATTTACATATTTTTACTCATAAATGACAACAATCTTGGAAATGTATGTTATTATTTATAAATAAAATGTTTTTAAAAATATATGAAAGCTTTTCATGGGATATATTGTGTCCCCATACATTTCATTATTACAATTTATGTATGTGTCCGAATCTCTTACAAGCAGTGGCGGAGCTTGGAGTGTGTTGAGGCGGACGGGGCTACAGTGCAAGGGGCAGGGCTGAGGTGCAGGGGGTGTGGCCAGGGCATGAGGAGGTGTGGCCAGGGCGTGGCCAAGGCATGTGAGGGTGTGGCTACAGGCTGATACACCCCAGAAATATTGCCGCCCAGGGCGAATCACCTACCCCCACATCCCTATACGACTGTTTATAAGGGGATAGTTT
Organism: Iguana delicatissima; assembly: GCA_948472985.1. NCBI lineage: Eukaryota > Metazoa > Chordata > Lepidosauria > Squamata > Iguanidae > Iguana > Iguana delicatissima. The sequence goes on from CAOKZL010001233.1 coordinate 339,446, forward strand.
AACCTCCAGTTTGCTAGTAAAACTGAATTACTGTGTCACGAAATGATGCAGGTCTAAAAAGTGTGTCACCACCATGAAATGAACGTGGCTGCCAAACTGAGCAGCTGGATGGTGTTAAGGTAAGCAGTTGAAGAGAAAAGAAGGGATAGGGATAAGCAAGAGAAACAAATGGTTGCAGCACTAAGTTTACTTTATATCCATTGTTTATATTCCTGGTTGCCCATATATTTTGTCCATATATCTATTATTTATGTACACGGTTGTCCATATATCCTTCATTTTCCTTGAATCTTCTGCTTCTGTTAAATTGTAAAAACATAACAGGGTATTCTTTCTTTTGAGAGAAAAAGCCAGAAGAGTACTGTTCTTTCCAGATATGAATATCAGGCAAGCAAACAACCAGAAAATATCATCATCTTTTTACTCTGCATTTGAACTGCCAGAGACACCTGGGTGGACATTTCTGGACACAGAGTAGGGACTGGCAGATTTTCCAGATCTGTTTCTGTGGACATCCTTGTTTTAGAGTTCTAAAGCAACCTTCCAAGTACAAAATTATTTCTAACATGGTAGATTCTTTTCCTGAGAAAGAAATATATCGACAATTTTCTGCATGTTGGATGCATGCTCCCGTGGACAATAGCATGTCTCTGCATTTTAAAAATTTACAGTGGGCTTTGTGCATTTTTCAAATGGGCACCCATTGTAGCTCCCATTCTTTTTCTTCCATATAATGTATCACAGGAGAGAAATGTATAATTCCTGACTGCAAATTGCAGACTACAAATTGAAGTCTAGACGTGCAGAATTGATTGAACCTGTAAAGAAAACTCAAACGGCAGATTTCCCCCACAACCCTGAAATAGAGCTGTAAACTAGACAGATCTTGGCCTTATAAGACACAGCTATTTGCATTATACCCAGCATGGGCAAATGGTGACCCATGGACTTCACATACCTCAGGATTTTCTGGGACCAGCTCCCCATTACCTTCCTCAACAGCCACAAAGAATTTCATTTCATGAAAAAAATGGTGTTCTCCCAATTGTATAGAAGTCTCCAAAGTGGCAATTTGGAATTTGCTGAGGCCTGTCGAGGCATTCAGTGTGAATGTGGTGTGGCAGAAAAAGACAGCAGGAATCAGGTGATGCAACCTTGAGTGCAGCTGCAAGAATGTTTTGGCTAGGAAGCCTTGGAAAATCTTGCCTTGTCAACATGAGAAGGTTGCCTGCTATAAACGTGATTGGGTCACCCCAGAAGGTCTGGGGTGATGTTAAGCCCTTAAAAAGGCTTGGAAATGGCACTGTATTTTACCGTTCGAGTCAATCCCTGGTGGTCATGCTGCTCTGCTGATTGATTTATGGAATGTATCTAGACATGCTGCCAGTTTGTGTTTTTACCTGCTGATTTGCTGTTCCTGTCTTACTTATTGCTTCCTGGCATGCTGTCAAAAGCCTTAACTTTAACCTCAGTGTGCTTAACTAAATAATAGCCCTGAGTTTATCTCTATGAGTCTCTGGAACTCTTTTGGCCCACCTGGAGCCGCTTGGTTGCAGCTGGACATAGCTGCCCTGTCAGCACTCTGCACATACTCTGAGGAGTTGCCTCGTGACACCCTAACAAGGCTACCTGTCTTAGGCCAAAAAGCTCCCCCACGATCCATACTGGAGGTGACCGTCTACCAGAAAAAAAGAAAATCCAAAGTGGGTTTTCCCCTAATTCTTCTCCCTTTTAGGGTCTGTTGCAAGTTTAAATGGCACTGGGGACAGGGTTTTTTTTTTTAAAAAAAAAAAAAAGCTTCCCTAGAACACCAGTCACTTGGAATTATTTTAATGTCTCCACTATTCCCATTATTTCAATTTACATATTCTGCAAAAATATTAGGCCCAGCTTTGAGATTTCATTTATTGGCGAGCTAAAATATCCTTTGGTACATAGCATTTTCTAATGATGCTTTTTTAAAAAAACGGAAGTGTGAAACTGTGTTTCCCTAACCTCAAATCTTCCTGCCATAGCAGTCTCTTAATGGAGTTATTCAAAGCAAGGCTAGTCTGGAGCAGCTACGTGCTCAGCAACATATTATGCTGTCTGATTGCTCTCCACGGCCACTATCCCTTCTTTCTTTCTTTCTTTCTTTCTTTCTTTCTTTCTTTCTTTCTTTCTTTCTTTCTTTTTTTCATTCACTTTCTGTCTCACTGATTAAAAGTCTCTCCTGCGGATTCAACAGCCTTTGTTATCTGTGGAAACGTTGATTTTAGCTCTATGCTACATTAGTCTCCTTCCTCCCAAGATGAGACCCATAGCTTCTGACAGTACCGACTTGGGCCACTATACTAGCTACCTCTGTTCCTTGAGAACTGGGAGGTGGATGACTCATTCCTCATCTGAAGACCACTCCTCTAGATGCTGTCTGTAGGGGGATGCCCTTGAAGACTTTCTGAAAACTTTGGCTTGTATGGAAAGCTGAACAAGCAAGGGATTATGGTTAGGGAAGTTACCACTGTGAACTGGCCTGGCTTCAGTAGACATCAGATATCATTTTGATATCATAATTCGGTCCTGTTTTGCCACCAGCCAAGTGTTTGTGAGGCCCCCGAACAAGCACCGAGCTAGGCACGGCTATTAAATGCTGACTCATCTTTGTTTACACCAAGGCAAGCCAGAAACTGCCAGATCTGCTTAGGAAACCTCCCGAAACAAACACCTTAATTAAAGATGCACGCTAACACAAAGAGACCCCTGCCCCGAGCAGGCACCCTGGCAAGCTAGACGCTCAACTGCCCAAGCAAGCTGCATCTGCATACCAGCTATCCTATTGTCAATTCAAACCTAACTCAATTATCAAAAATTCTGACCTTTCGGAGACATTGTCTCTCGCCCAAAACTCATTGTTCTCATCCAAGTACAGACTAGCTCATGGTCATACCTTCCCTAATAAAAACTCTCAGTTCCAAGAGTTCCTCAGACTGCCCGTTGGATTGCGATCCAGCCTTGCTGCCACTTCGTCAGGCGAGCTCCCCTCAGCCACCACGCTGAGTTTCTTCACTTCCATCTCCGGCTTCTTCAGGACTACGAGAAAGGTGTCGTATCACCCATTTTCCCCCAAAACTCTCATTTCCTACTTCTTAGTTAGCTGTGTGCATGTGTTGTCTTATTTGTTGTTTGCCTGTTAATAAAACTAGCCATTTTTGTTATCTTTAAATGTGTCTGGCTGCTCTTCTGACCCACACTGTATACATAGGGTAAAAGATCCCCGCAAAGTTACCCTGACTCTCACTAGCTTAAGTGAGTGCTCCAGCTAATTTCCCCACTGTTTGTTGTTGTTGTTTGGTTATTTGGGCACCCCTCCCGGGACCCCCAGCTCACAGGGTAACAGGGGTTCATTGTGATTCTTGGTTGCATCAATAGGAGTATGGTGTCTAGATCAAAGGAAGTAATGGTATCACTGTATTCTGCTTTGGTTAGACCTCACTTGGAATATTGTGTCCAGTTCTGGGCACCTCAATTCAAGAAGGATATCGACAAGCTGGAACGTGTCCAGAGGAGGGCAACCAAAATGGTGAAGGATCTGGAAGCCATGCTCTATGAGAAGCAGCTTAGGGAGCTGGGTATATTTAGTGTGCGGAAGAGAAGGTTAAGAGGGGACACAATAGCCATGTTTAAACAGTTGAAGGGATGTCATGTCGAGGAGGGAGTGGGTTTGTTTTCTGCTGGTCCAGAGACTAGGGCAAGGAGCAATGGATTCAAGCTGCAGGAAAGGAGATTCTACCTGAACCTCAGGAAGAACTTCATGATGGTCAGAGCTGTCCAGCAGTAGAATATGCTGTTTTGGGGTATGGTGGAGTCTCCTTCTTTGAATGTTTTTAAACAGAGGCTGAATGGCCATCTATTGAGAATGCTTTGACGTGCATTCCTGAATAGCAGGGGGTTGGATTGGATGGCCCCTGTGGTCTCTTCCAGCTCTATAATTCTATGAACTGAGTCTTGGAAGACAGAGGCTCAAACCCCCAGTGATCTGTGGAACTTCCTGGATCTTTTGCCAATCAGTCTCTCTCACTCTGACAGAAGGTTGTGAAGGCAGGAAGCAAAGAGACAGCCTTGAGCTCATTGGAGGGAAAGTAGGATATAAAATGGAAGTCATAACTAATAAATACAAGTGGCAGCCTTCTTGTTATCTCCCCTTAGCCTCAAAAATCATATTCCCTTGTTAGCAGCTGTACACTCCCACACTTTGATATGGTCTAATTGTCTATTAATTGGCATGAAATTAAGTTATATACACTTATGGCTGAAAGGCCACGTGGAGAAGGGACACTGGCTGGCAAGATGTGCAAAAGTAGGCCAGAGGTGACCTCAGCATGGCCAGGTCATAAGTTTACTGTAGATTAGCTGGATCTAAACAAATCCTCTCAACCACCCAACCTCAGAAAACAATAATCAAAGAAACCACCTAAGTGCAGCAGGGAATGACCCCTGCAGTGTGCATTTCCTACCGATACCTTCCCCAGTCACATTACCCAGCCAAGACATTGAGACAATCAGTCCATTCCAGACCCATTTAGTTTACTCTTCCAGAAAGCAATGAACTCACACCCTTCAGAGAGGGAAATAGTATATAAAAACTCTCTGTTTTGACCAGTTACTTTGCAGTTCACCAGTTGCTGAATGTCACTCTGCCACTTTGATTCCCAGTTGTGTCCTGCCCTTAGATGCAAGTCTAAGCCACGTTGCTGCTTCCTCACTGCATTTCTGGATTGATAAATATTGCCCATTTTACCCTGAGATCTCACTTTCTTAAACTTTCCTTCCATTTCCTTCAATTAGCCTTGTGTGAGTCTGTAACTGTTTGGATCTTACGTGTGAGTGATTGAATTTTCCTCCATAAAACACATTTTAGTTTACCTTTTGAGTCTTTGGCTGGTTTCTCTCGATGAACACCCTGTAAACATTGGTGGAAAGATCTCACTAGGTTGCCCCACCTCTTGCAGGCCTCCTAATCTTGAGCTAATAATTCACCACCTTTGAACAGAAGTATTGGCATTGTGGGTGGACTCCTGAGTCACCTACATTTTGGGGTAACACCCCCCCATCATAAACCTTCTTCAGTTGTCTATTCCTGATCAAAGTGCTGGTTGGCACTGACCTTTTCTCCCTCATGGATTCAAGAAAATCTCACTCCCTTCATTTTCCCACTCCACAGTAGTGTCTCCAAATGGTTGTAGCCCCTGGAGAGTTACAGAAAGGGTTCCAACCTTTGCAATTGTAGAACCCTTTTAATGTTTTTGGATAGAATCCTGTTTGGATTTGGATAGAATTTGGATAGAATCATTTGGATAGAATCATTACTATACTTGCACTTTTTCCAGAGTCATACTTGGAGAGGGGAGATGAGCAAAGGTATACAGAATCTACCTGCTGTGTGCAGCCTATTTCTCTTACTTTCTTCATAGTGGCTGCACCCATGGCCTTTGCCTTTCTGCCACCACCAGCTTAGTTATACCATTGTAATACGCCTTCAGGGTTCTGATCTTCCACTCCCAATTGTATTCTTTTGGTGAATTTGAGATGGCAGATGTCAGGATGCCATGCTCTCTATGACAGCCTCCTCCTAGGCTCTAAGTGCATTGTGTTACAAATCCTATCAACTTGAACCAGCCTGGGGCTGTGGACGATGGGAGATTGTCCAACACAATTAGAGGGTGCCAGTTTTGGGGGGAGCTATTGCAGATTGCTGTAATTGCAAAGTAACAGCAGCCCTGTATATTATAAGTACACATTTCCCACAGGTGTTTTTGCCTGTTACATGTCCTCTGAGCTGCAGAAACTCCCAGGGCTAAGGAACCTTTCTTACTACACTATAGCACTATGGTTCTATTTTAACTTCCATGGTAACACCCCACAGATTCCTGGGGCTTGGTAGAAACACCATAGCAGCTCTCTGACTGAGAATTCTCCCTAAACTGCAAATCCCAGGAACCCACAGGATGTTGCCATGGTGGTTAAAGTGGAATCACAGCACAGCACTATTACTGTGCAGTGTGGAAGGATGATATCCTTCATGTTTTTACTTTTACACAACAGCACTACATAGCAAAAGGAAAAGGCAGGATATTAAATAAGCTACTGTGGCAGATAAGATCTTTCTGATGGGCTGCCTTATGCTTTTCTCATTTTACTTTGTTTTAATGCATTTTAAGTGTTGCAGTTTAGAACCTATACAACTTAGGTCTGGACTATTTGAAAGACTGTATCTCCCTATACAAAACTGCCAAAGCCCTAAGATCCAGAGGGGAAGGCTTTCTCTTGGTCCTGACCCCACCCTGTGGATATCTTTTCCATGGGAGGCTAGGCTGGCCCTCTCCCTGCTTTTCATTCACCGGCAGATAAAAATCATTTCTTTTCAAGCAGGCTTTTAATGTGTGAGCAGGGGAGCTTTTCATTTATTTAGTAAGTTTTTTTAAAAAAAATTGTAGGTTTTTATAATTTCTTATGTTTTTAACTGTTTTTAATGTTTTTAACTTCTTTTGGAAGCTGCCTAAGGTCTCTGGGAGAAGGGCAGCATACAAACAAGTAAACAAACAAACAAACAAACAAAGAATATCATTATTGAACTTTTATATGAAATAGATTTTCAGTATATTTTTTAGTGTATTTTGGAATATAAAACTGATGAACATGCAAAAGTTTACACAGGGCAAAGCCCCTGGGACTTACTCCCAAGTAACTGTGAGTTAGATTGCACTCTTGGTGCCTATATAACACAAAAGAGATAGTCCACAAACAACTCCTCCATTCCCTTTAGTAGGGATGGGACGAATCCAGAATTTTCCGAATCCGGATCCGAATCCCTGGAAGGTTCTGGGAATCCACGAATCTCACAAATCTCGACTCTTTCGAATCCTTTTTTTAAAAAAAGTTTAAAAAGCAAGGGAAAGAAGGATAATCTTGGGCAAGACACACTCTCTAAGTCTTAGTAAAAGCCTAGGCAAAGGCAAACCTCCCCCTGAAGAAATCTGGCCAAGACGATTGTCCTAGTTTTGCCTCAGGATCTCCCCAGATTGAAAATGACATGAAGGCCCTTTCTACACAGGCAAAAAAATGTGGATTAATCCCACATTTTCCTGTCTGTGTAAACAGGACCACTGCAGTAGAGAGATAATCCAGGTCAAAACTGGCTTTTCTTTGCATAGCTCCTTCTGGCATCCCGGGGTTTGTAGTTTGCTGATGCACCAGCTCACTTTGGCAGAGAAGGCTGTGACACCTTGTAAAACTCCAAACCTCAGAATTGTGTCTGAAAGCGCTTTGCAAGTGAGCTATGCAAAGGAATGTTTCGGCTGTCCTTGAAATCTCAAGCCTGTAGCTTCCAGTCAAGTACTGAACTTAAATATGAAATGTTCAATTTAAATAACTTAGAATACAAGCCCAGACGTAATTTCTGAAATTGTTAGCAAAGGCCATTACAGCTCCAAGGGCAAACCTCACCTATTTACTATCTTCCCTTGTAGGTATGGTCTCCCAGGTTTTCAGGCGTCCCAGTCTCCCAGGTTTTCAAGTGTCTCCGTCTCCCAGGTTTTCAGGTGTTCCGGTCTCCCAGGTTTTCAGGCGTCCCAGTCTCCAACAATCTGTTTAGTTGGCGGATTCGAAACACTTGGTTTGCCTATTTTGGCACAGGAATTCAGATTTGGGAATCTTGAATCCTTACCCAGGATTCAAGGATTCGAGAATTCGGTTGGCCCATCCCTACTCTTTAGGATTTCAGCATCCCTCCCAGGACTGGTGGCTTTTATCAACTTTTCCTGCCATGAAACATGGTGAACTTTAAATATATTTTTTTCCAAGCAATTTCTTTAAACATGCTTTCTCACAGCACCTTCCCGTTGTTTGCTTAGCAACCACTGCAATCAAACTGTAGAGAGAAGGAAGGGACTGCAGAATAATTAAGGATTTGTCTGCTCTGCAAAAGAATTTTTAAAATACAAAAGGTGACAACTGACAGAATCAGACTAAAGGTTTCTTCAGGGTAATGCTACCAGAATCAAAGGGACCTGAAGAAATCTCCTGAATTCCAAACCATCTGGCACACAACAGATTCATCCCGAAGGAACATACCTACTGAAAACCTTTAGCTGAACTCTCTGCTATTCTTAAAGGAATAGCCTAAAAGCCTAGTGCAGTCCTAGCCAGGTATACTCAGAAGTAAGATTCATTGACATCAATGGGATTTACTCTCAATGTATGGGTGCATTGGAGCAGGCTTAATTTCTCTTTCCTTTATAACAAAATACTTCCATCTTGAAAGCAATTGTATCAGATACTGTAAAATTGCCAAGCATCTTCCTTTAACAAATAATGGTCCTTGATTTGAAGGGGTTCTCTTTCAAGGCATTCTGTGTTTGTAGGACTGTTCAGTGCAAGCCAGGGGCCCTTTCACAGTACAAAGGGGTAGTGCTATGCTTCCATTTTTCCCCCCATTATTTTTATTAAAATAAAATAAACCAATAATAAAAAGGAAAATTATATAAATTTACAGACTTGTTTACATAATATAGAATTTTCATATATATGTATATTCCTCTTTAGTTAGATTTCACTTAGAATCATATAAAATTGAATTTTTGACCTCCTTTGCCAAACCCTGGTCCCATATCTTCCCGCTATTATTCCACAAATGAAATTCCCTTATATTCAACCTTTTCTATGTTGAGTACTCCTTATTTTGCACTTTCTTGGCTCCTGAAGAAAGCTTATTTAATCAAGAAATCTTTCTTTAGTAAAGAAACGCAATAACGTGGTTTAACCTTTGAACTTTACCCACTTTTCCATAATCTTTTAAATTACTATATTTGTTTCCTCTGGAACCTTACAATTATAGTAAATCTCTTTTTCCTTTAATTTTACTCCTTTTGTTTAAGAGTATTGGTCATCTACTTATCATATCGTTTCAAATATTCAATAACTGGTTGCCACTTTTGTTCCATCTTCTCCATTCGCCCTCCTTTCAACTGGTTTGAAAACTCATCATATTGTTTCATTTCTATCACTTTTAATCACCACAATTCTAGATTCGGTACATTGGGAAGTTTCCAGGATCCTGCAAATATCATTCTTGCAGCTGTTATTAAATATAATATTACTGATCTGTTTTGCTGTAAAAAATTCTTCTCAAACATATGTGTCATGTTTAATAAGTAGAATTCCGGGTGCATTGGAAATGTTATGCTGAAAATTTCTGTTATGGCTTTATGTATCTGTGACCAGTAGTTTTTTGTAATAGAACAAGTCCACCATAAATGATAAAAAGTGCTTCCATTTTAACTGCCATGGCTGCATTCTATGGAATCCTGCGGTTTGTAGTTTGAGGAGTTACTTGAAGAGCTCTCTAGCAGAGAATTCTAAATAACTCTCCTGTAAACTGAAAATCCTCAAATTCTATAGGATGGAACAATGGCAATCCAAGTGGAATCATAGTGCTGTACCTGGATAGTGTGAAAAAGCCCTAGGCCTCTTTGATAGTATGCAGTTGTAACACTTTGATACCACTTTAACTTCCATAGATCTATCCTATGGAATCCTGAGATCTGTACTATCATGAAGTACTTAAGGCCTTTCTGCACTATGCTGTTATAATGCTATTATTCTACTTTCAACATGCTATGGAATCCTGGGGCCTGCAGTTTGTGGTAGAGGGGGCATTTAGAATTCTTAGCCAGAGAGTTCTTTGGCCTCTGTAAACTACAATCCCCAGAATTCCACAGGATGTTGAAAGTGGAATAACAGCACTGTAACAGTGTAGTGCAGAAAGGCCCTTAGTCTGCTCTGTCAGAGAGCTCTAGTGCCTCACCAAACTGCAAAACTCAGGAGTCCATAGGATGGAACCATGGAATTTAAAGTGAAATTATAGTGCTATAATTGAAAGCACTCCAGCTTATCATTATAGAACAATAAGAAGGGTGACTGAAGACTTTGAGGTTTCTGCCCATCAGCAGCAAACTCTGGATAGCAGACGGAACAGGCACACCAATCACTGGCCACGGTCTTGCTCATTCAGTTGAAATACAGTCTATTTCTTCTTAAGTTGTAGGTGAAACTCAAGTGGCCCTCTAGATGTTATTGGAAATCCTTTCCAGCACAGCCAAGGAGAAGAATGCCATGAGTTGCAGTCCAACAACATCTGGAGGGCTGTAAACTCCCTCTCCTAGTTTAAATGATAGTTGCTAAATTTGTATCTTCAATTCAGCCCATGCACATTTTATGTAAATTGTCTTCTATTTGGGATGATGTATCAATGGCCAGGGTATATTGTAAACTGCAGAAGGCATGTTCAATAGCGGATTCAACTGTGATCTTTTAACTTTAATGTGTTCTTTCAAGAGAAGACAACTAGTGTGCCTTGCCTGACTAGAGCAAAAGCCTATTTAGTTCAACTTTGTTTACCTAGCACTGGCTTCTAGGTGCTGGGAGCTCACCAGCCACAGGAACCTTCAACATATCAGGAAAGTGGTCTTGGGAGGTATCCAGCCTGAGGTAGGCGTGTGGAAAACAGGAAAATTAGGTCAGCTGCACACCAAAACAGCAGATAGGCAGCCAGAGTTAACCAAAGACTGTAGGAACATTTGTCTGGACTGAGGGTTGGGAGACAACTTCTTGCATGAACCAAATGGCCCATCCTCTTGTTCCACATACAAAAGCTGAGTGGTCTGGTCACATCTTTCTTCAGAACCAAGGATGAGTTTATGTCTTCAGACCCTCCAACGTTTTACAAATGGAAACCAGGACAAGTGTGGTCGAGCAATAAGGGGAAAGAGAGAAAAACAGCAGAAAACTACTTTTAAGTGGAGAAGCCCTGGAAAGCTTGGGGGGGCACAAAGAAGTCTAGTAGGAAGGGCAAGATTCTGCCTTCTCCTATTCTTTCATGCCTGCTAGCTTAACTGAGTGGAAATTTCTTTTACATCTTGAACTCAGTTTGCAGCAGTTGAAGTAAGCTGAGGACAAAGGGGGAAAGGAGTAGGAGGAGAGAGAAACTGGGACATTTTAAAAGCATCTGAAAAAGTGGGATGACAGGGGATTATTGGGACTAAGGATGGGACAAATCCAGAATTTTCCAAGTCCAAACCCGGATCCGAATCCCTGGAAGGTTTTGAGAATCCACGAATCTCATGAATCTCAAATCTTTTGAATCCTTTTTTTTAAAAGGGTTTAAAAAGCAAGGGAAAGAAGGATAACCTTTGGCAAGGCACACTCTCTAAGCCTTAGTAAAAACCTAGGCAAAGGCAAACCTCCCCCTGAAGAAATCTGGCCAGGACAATTGTCATAGTTTTGCCTCAGGATCTCCCCAGATTGAAAATGACATGAAGGCCCTTTCTGCCCGGGCAGGAAAATGTGGATTAATTCCATATTTTCCTGCCTGTGTAAACAGGGCAATATACTACAATACAGAGATAATCCAAGGCAAAACTGGATTTTCTTTGAATAGCTCCTTCTGGCATCCTGGGGTTTGTAGTTTGATGATGCACAGCACACTTTGGCAGAGAAGGCTGTGACACCTTGTAAAACTGCAAACTCCAGAATTGTGTCTGAAAGAGATTTGCAAGGGAGCTACGCAAAGGAATCTTTCAGCTGTCCTTGAAATCTCAAGACTGTACCTTTCAGTCAATTCTCAAGTCCTGTAACAAGAAAGGCACTTTAAAAACAACACTAGCCTCTAGTCCAGTCTCAGTTCTCTACCCTCAAGTCCAATCTCAAATCCTACAAGGGACTTTCAACTCAAATCTCTAGTCCAGTCTCAATAATTCCCAATCCCTATCCTCCAGCCTCAAGTCAAAAGAACAGAGATTATTACCTTGCAGAGGGAGGAAGCCTGAGCAGGCACAGGCAGCCACCCCGGGCACAGGCAGCCTCCAGCATGTGCTCGCAGCTTTATGCCATGATTTTTGCATGCCCAGGGGCCTGCCAGCCAATCAGGCCTTTGGCGGGCCCAGGAGGTGCCAATTTTTAAAAATAATTTTTCCTTTTTGCTACATGTGGTTTGCCGTGTGGCTCATGAGAAACCATGACAGACATTTCACTTCTCATCCTATTCTAGCTATAGGTTTACAACCAAACATTGGTCTTCTGGAAGGAGGTACACTGGCCTACATGTGACAACCACTGGCTGAGACTGTGTGACCTTGCCTCTGCCCCACTACTTCTGATAGGTGTCAGACCCACTGACCTCAGCATTTATACATGCCATTGATTTTCTGCACAGAAAATAGTGCTGAACTTACATATTAAATGTTCAATTTAAATATATTAGAATACAACCCCAGATGTAATTTCTGAAATTGTTAGCAGGGGCCATTATTACTCCAAGGGAAAAACTCACCTACTTGCCATCTCCTCTTGTGTGTCTGGTCTCCCAGGTTTTCAGGCATCCTGGTCTCCCACAAACTATTTGCTTGGTAGATTCGAAAGATTCAGTTTGGCTATTTTGGCACAGAGATTTGGATTCGCGAATCTTTGCTGAGGATTTGAGGATTTGGTTGGCCCTTCCCTAATTGGGACTGTCCCTGCCAAATCAGGACAGTTGGAGACTATAGCCATTTCCGCACGAGGCTGTTATAGAGCTATGATTCCACTTTCAACATCCTATGGAACCCTGGGGTTTGCAGTTTCGGGAGGGGCCAGGTGGCCCCTCCCAAAACTGCAAACCACAGAATTCCATAGGATGTTGAAAGTGGAATCATAGCACTAGGAACAGCCTCATGTGGAAATGGCCTATGTCTCATTCACCTTAGCTAAAGACAAAAGTTTAGCTTTGTAAGACAGAAGGTTAATTGGCTTACTGGTCTCTTTTCCAAAACTTTGCTGTTGCCCCCCAGTATCTGCTGCCTGAAGTGACTACCTCAATGTGCCTATTGGTAGGGCCAGTCTAGTCCATACAGCAAAGTAATAACCACATTTCATGAAAATCTTAATCTCTTTCAGAGCTCCTAAACTGGTTACACGCTACACTAGAATGACCAACTATGCTGGATGAGAGGGGCACATTAGCCCCCACCCCAAAGAACTTGGAGGGCTATACCTCACACACATATATCACAATCATGGCCAAAAAAAAATATGAAAATTTTGCCCAAGGACCGTCTAGGGGAAATGGAGGCACTTTTGCCATATTTGTGATACCCTGATTTCTGGGGTCCCTTGGAGGACACCTCAATGTGCTCCAATTAATGGGGAATGAAAACTAGCCAGAGCACAAGCAATAGCAATATAAGAGGCAGGGCAACCTAGCGAGATCTTTTAACCCAATTTTTACAGGGTTAGGCCAAGCCAAAAACCACACCAAATTGCTAAATAAATGATTTTATTTAAAAATAAAGACTTGCGCATGTACGCACTTATGCACTCACTCACACAAGACCTAGCGAGAAATAAGAGGAAATTGGATAGGGGTCTTTAGAGGATTATATCAGGGGAATACTGCACCTGGTCCTGAAGTCCGGATAGCAGAGACAGCAGCAGAGAAGTGGGACTCAGCACAGAGGGAGCTGAGGGGATAGCCGGACAGAGTGACAGCAAGCCGAGAATGATCCGGAGTGATCTGAGAAAAACACTCAAAAACCGGGTCTATTTATGCGGGAAAAGGCACTTGGAGGGCTAATCCTGTCCTGGAGAGAACAATCAGTGGAGGAGCTAGAACAAAGCTCCAAACTGTCCACATCCTTTGTATGATTGGGAGAACAAAGCTCCAATATGTCAAAGTTCCTTGCATGATTAGATTTGCCAGGGTTGTCAAAAGCCGCAGCTATATGCAAATTGTTCTTGCTTGATGGGCAGTTTGTCAGAAGCATTAATCCCTTCAAGCTGGCTCCTCAGGGCTGAGGACCCTTTGTGTATTTTTATATTTTGCAAGTCTGGAGGTCTCCTGGGGCTACGTGACTGTAAATGTACTGGCCTGACCGGGTTTTTCCTGATTTCGGCCGTTCGACCGTGCCTGCCTACGTGCTCGTTCGGAAGACCTCTCAAGCACATGGAGATATTTTTGATATTAAATTGTAGACCCCAGGATAGGGTTATCTACCACAGTAATATTTGGCAGGGGGCTGGGGGGGGTTTCAGGTCACTTCCTGTTCACTTCCTGTTTTAGAATAAAGGCCTCTCCTGAGCTTAAAATGGTCAACGGAGGCATAGCAAAAGTGCCTCTTGCATCCACTGGAAGGCATTTAGATGTAAAAAATATTTTTGTTCGCAGGGGTCACATGCAGGCCACAGACTGTATTTTGCCCACTCCTGCTCTACATGCAAGAAGGGAGAACAGAAACTAATGTGTGATCTCTGAACCTTTCTGACTGGAAGGGAAATGCATTCCAACAACAACATAGCTGAGAAATAATGGGAATTGCACTCCAGAAACATCTAGAGGGCCCAAGTTGCCCGGCCCCGTTTTCTACCTTCACAGAAACACTAGGAATCAAATCTTGGACTTTCTTCTGTCGAAGCATGTGTTCTACTGCAAATGTTATCCACTACAAGATGTGGTGGCAACCACCAATTCAGAAGGTTCTTTGAAAGGATTAGGCAAATTCCTACAGAAGGGGTTTGTCAGGCTAGACAGATGAAACCCTGAACTAAATCTAATTGTTAATCCTAACCAGATTGGATCCAGTAAATCAACATTTATAAATTCCATTGATTCAATGGATACAACATACTTGGAACCTACTGATTTAGGCCTTCGAGTTCAGAGGCAGGCAAATCTCATAACAAACTAGGGGACTGTGAGATCTTGTAATTATTATTCAGAAAATCAGTACATTACTTATTAGCCACACTACTTTACTTGATATTCATTAGGAACCAGTAAGATATAATGCTTTATTAACTCAGCTCCAAATGGTTTCTCTCCAAAAATTAATAGAGGCAGACTCCAATGCAAGAAAAGTTTTTCATATATATGACTCCCAAGTTTGCCATGCAAAGAGACCCAAGGTTCTATATAAAAGTAAAATATTTAGGTTTGGCAGAGCAGGAAAGCTAGTTTTAAAGTTTTTAAATCCAACATCTACTAGAACACATTAGCTCTCTAGACAGCAGTAAGCTTCTTGTTGGAAACTCTGTGAATCCTTCGTGTAGTTGATTGTTTGCAAGTATAACAGAGTGCATTTATTCAAACAGCTTCCACTTATATATAACACACTTTATGAACAAAATAATTTGCATTACAAAAGTTTACTTTTTGTGAAATGGTCCTTACAAATAAGTGCACAATTTTTAAAACCAAAAAGATAAAATCCAAAGTAAAATGTGGGTAAGAGTGTCAATGTCAGCTTTTCTTCAAGAAGCCCAAATACCTGATCCTATACCCTATTCCCAATCTTTTTCCCAGATTTTATCCTCACAATAGCCAATAAGGTGGGTCAAGATGAAAGAGATTGTTAGGCCTAAAGTCACACAATGAGCTTCACAGTTCAATGGGGGATTGAACCTGGCTTTTCCTGGTACTAGACTACAACATTCTAGCAATACTGCCTTTTACATTAGCTAGTGATGTAAATTAACCAGAGTTTGGGAGGGGAATCACTTTTTGGACTACAAGTCCCACAATCCACCTGCCACCATGAGCATTGGTCATGTTGCTTTGAGGACTGTATGAGGTACAATCCTAGAAATTTTCAGGCTCTAAAGTTAATATGCTACTCTAAGTTATTTTATAGGGTTCATCCAAAATTTCTCAGGGAGTTAACTATATATCGATGATAATGATGACGATGATGATGATTTTCCATTCAGCTCCTCCTACAAACTGATGTCCTCATATGCCAAATATTTGGCAAATGACCTCTCTAATTTTACCATCCATGAATTGAGGGATGCTCCATGATCTAGAGAATGCTAACACAATCGTGCATTCACTTTAAATATTATCTAATACTTCAGTATTCATGCAGGAAGCAAGGGGCTTACCCTCTACTCCTTTCAGTCCTAATCTCTCAGCCAGCTGGTTCCTTTCATCCACTAGTATAAAGTTACAATCTAACTCTCATCCTCTCTACAGAACCAACTCTGAAAATTCCATCTTGCTACAGCAATTAGCAGTGGCAGCTGACAGGTCTGATGTCAATGCGGCTGTGAATCTGCTTCAAGCTTTTCTCTGAATGTTGAATGAGTTATACAAGCTACTAATCTTGTGTGGAGGATAGGATTCAGCACCTTGAATATCCTCCTTAAAGTTCAAACTAAAACCCAGATAGTATTCACTGGGCTGCTGACATGGAAGCCAACAAATAGTGACATCACCAACAAATAGTGAAATAACCCTCACTGCAATTTTGTCACTCCCATCGATCAGTGAAGTTTTGATACATTTGCAGAGGGCTGTTTCCTCTGAATGCAACTCATTTGTTGATCGAACTGAAATGAACTGTGTTTGCCATTAGGCTGAAGAAATGCTGCAAGGAATTCTTAAAGAACACAAATGCACAGAGACTCCCCCTCACTTTGGTACTATAAAAAGGGAGAGAGGGTGCTATTGAACCACTGGAGTGAACACTATTCTTGCTCTAAGTGGTAGTGGGGGTGTTACCTAAGAGCAAAAATGGTATAAACAGGGAAACAATTTTCCAGACCACTAGCATCAAATAGCTGGTGCTGGAAAGCAAAGGCTCAGATGGAGCCACGCAGGTCAACAGAAAAGGCCTGGACCAACACAGAATGTGCATGCATTGTCCAGTACAAGTGCAATATTCCATGGACAGAAAAAGAGAAATAACATTATAGAACTGTGTACCAAATCCAAAACCTTATCCTATTTTAATTTTATTCCGTTTTTTTGCTTAATTTTTTTTAAAAAAAATCACTACTTTTCTAATTGTCTGTTGGTTTATAAAATATTTATATGCTACTCTGTCTCCAAAGATCTCACAGTGGCATACAATAAAATCAGTTTGGGACAATACATAAAAGTAACAATAATTTTAAAGAACTAAAAATACATGAAGTTACCGGTCACTTAAAACCAGACAATGTAAAAACAGTTAAAATAATTTAAAATAATGCTTTACATAGCACACAAGCAAATTGGATAAAATCAGTTAGGCCCTGAAGATTTTAATTAAAAAGACATATTTTGACTAAGTGCCAGAATGACACCAGCGCTGGCACCAATCAGGTCTCTGAAAGAAGGGCATTTTCATATAACTGTTTTCACCATCACTGTTAGACATTTTAAAATATTTATTATTTATTTATTTGACAATCATCTACCCTAAGTCTCATCTATTAGTATGCAAATTAATATGCAAATACTTGTGTTTTGCTATTATGTAAAATTGGAATTCTATTATTAAAGTCTTAAAGAAAAAAATTACTAAAAGATCGTGGCCAGAATCCTGTTGGTGCCTTATGCATATATAATATCCTCTACAGACACATTTGGTTCTTTTTTTCACCAATGGAGAACAGCCACATTCAGTTCAAGCTTAAAGAAACAAAGTTGCAGATAAGCTGGCATAACACAGAGGTGCACATTCCACCTAATGCCTGGATGAGCATGCATATTTGATTGGAGATTTGCTTGCACTTTTGGTTCTTGATCCAGCTTCTTAACACTGACACTCAGCCCAAGAGTTGGGGAGCAACAGTGGGAGCTGGTACCTCCCATATCAGCGAGTGGTGTTGAGTCCAGGTTTTAACTCAGATCTAAAGGAGCTCTCCAAAGTGCTGAACATTTTTCCTAAATAGTTTCAGCACTTTGGATAGCTCCTTTAAAGATAGCAAAAAGCTCGTATGGATTTGCCACCCCAGTAACATGGGAGCCACCAGGCACCTCTGGACAGTATAATTCATACAGAACACATCTGGAGATGGCAGCTATGTATTATCAATGTAAGATCCTGTCCTCTGCTGTTTTTCCAGGTTTTTATTTCAGCACTTGCCTAGTCACCATCAAGCATGAGCAGGCTGGTGGAGGCGGAGGAGCATTCTGTCCTTCCTCTGTGTCCAGTAAGGATGTGAAAAATGCTTGTTATTTTTAATCCTTGATTAAGGATGAAAATATCCTTAATTGCATTGACATTTGCATTCTTGACAGAAAAGCAGGCTCCTCAGCTCTTGAGAACCCCTACCAAGGAAAAGTAGACCAGCAATGACATTCTTTGCACTTTCAAGACTTCAATGGGAAAAAATCATTTGTGCAAAGAGACACACAGTTTTCCAGCACCAAAAAAAAAAAAAGTTTTGGGGGACAAAAACCTACATTTTGTGCAAAAGAATTTGATTTCTATTTGGGCTTTTCTGCATAAAAAAATGCAGGCAGAGAAATGTGGTTTTCTGTGCTGTAATCTGTGCATTTTCAAATTGTGTTCATTTTATGTACCTGATCCAGCTTTATCCAATTTGCATAGATATGTGGATTCCTGCTTGGAAAGGTAATGTATTTTTCCCATATTTTTCATGGGGTTTCAAAAATAGGTAGAAAACAAAAAGGATAATTTTTTGTAAAGGGATACAAAACACACCAAACACTTCAGTGCCAAACACGCTCCGTTAAAAAAAAAGAAAAGAAAGTAAATTAATAAATAAATTGTTTTTCATGGCTCTCTTTCAAAATGTCTATCATGCTGGCTGTTGGGCTGTAAAGAGCGGGGATATTGTTGTTGCTGTGTGCCTCCAAGTCATTTCCAACTTATAGTGACCCTAAGGCAAACCTATCACAGGGTTTTCTGGGGCTGAGAGTGTGTGATGTGTCCAAGGTCATCCAATGGGGTTCCATGACTGAGCAGGGAACTGAACGCTGGCCTCCATGGTTGTAGCCCAATGCTCAAACCACTACACCATGCTGAGTGTTGCTGCAAAATTGACATTTTTCTCCTATCTGCATTATTACTTGAATGTTTACACTCTCTGATTGTAACAGCTCAGCTCTGAATGTGTGTGTTTTGTTGCCTTACCTGATATTCTCTAGATTCTTATCCAGAGTTTTTCACGACCTGGAATGTATGCGCACCTAGTTTTGGTTCACTGTGTGTAACAGCCTTGTGTTGATAGTAAATTCTGAAGAAGACTGAGGCCCTTTTCACAAGGCATTTCTAATGCAAAAGGGCCCCTTGAGTGTCGCACAAATGTGAGGAGCAATCCACACAACGCACTCACATTTGCGAGATGCTCCAGGGCCTGACACAGACCGCGCATGCATTTTTTCATTTTCGGCTTGAAGGCAAAAATGCTACATGGTCATGCATTGCTCCCAGGCCCCGTGCGCACTTACCTTGCATTCCAGGCTGCACTGCGAAAGGAAAAGGTGGGGCTCTCACGTGTGCAGGAAGCTCGTGCAGAGCCGAAGAAGCAGGGAAGTGAGAGTCTTCCTTTGGAGGCTGCTTGCACGAGCACCGCACTCCAGCACCAAAAATGGGTGAGTTGTGGAAAGGGTCTGAATTTGACAAATACAGGAAGTCCATAATTTGTACTTCTACTAACAGTTTTATACATACTGCTTACATTATATTATATTCTGATTGTTTATGCAACCCCTTTTCTCTGTTTTTTCTTTCCTTCCTATGTTTTTTTAACATTACAGTGTTTGGTGTGTTTTATTAAAACAAAACCACAATTAAGTTATAACAGTAGAACACTATTAAATGTGTTTCATATTAGAACAATCTGAAAATTAAAATCAGTTTAAAGACAAAATCAGAACAAGGGTGGAACTATAGCTCCTCCCTCTCAACCACTTGGCACCCAGTCATTTTCTAAAACCTGCTGGCAAAATCCTTCTGGAATAAAACTGTAATATTATTGAGGCGTCTTATGGAGACATATTTATGTCCTGTGCCAGCAGCCAGCCAAAGTTCACAGCTCTTCAATATAGTCTGTAGCAGCAGCCATGGAAACAGTTCATATCAGTTTGTCAGCAAGTTACTATTTATTGTTTCTGCAGTCTGAGTCAATAGTACATTTTGAGTGACAGTCCAAAGCAAGTATCCAGCAGTACAGTCAGCACATGAGGCGAGGGTCAAGGTTTCCAGGTACCCGAATCAGGGATCTGAATATATGGCATTGCTTCTACTAGTGAAAGTAGTTGTCCACAACAGCTTTCTCTCCGTCCCCTCCCTTGTATATATTGGCCAATAGCCTCCCCCAGCTATTCACCTAATTAATGTGTCTGCTCTTTGTAATTGCTCTGAGTTTCATGGGCTCTCCCTTTTTCATCTACGCTGGCTGCAGTAAATATTGTCCTGTTCATGTCTCTGGCCCTTTCTGCAACTCACCTATTTTCGGCGCTGGGGTGCGGTGCTCGTGCGAGCAGCCTCCAGAGAGAGGCTCTCACTTCCCTGCTTCTTCGGCCCCACACGAGCTTCCTGCTCACGTGAGAGCCCCGCCTCTTCCTTTTGCAGTGCAGCTTGGGACCTTCCCAGGCTGCACTGGACAGGAAGCATGAACGGCCTGGCTCCTGAGGCGCTGCATGCAAGGTAAGTATGCACGGGGCCCCGGAGCAATGCGCGACTGTGCAGCATTTTCGGCTTCAAGATGAAAATGAAAAAATGCGTGAGTGGTCCCTGCTGGGCCCTGGAGCATTGTGCAAATGTGAGTGTGTCGTGTGGACCACTCATCACATGTGCGCGACACTCAAGGGGCCTTTCGCATTGAAAATGCCGTGCAAAAAGGGCCTCTCTTTTGTGGTTGTTGGGGAGGGTTCTGTCTGTGTTTGCACCTGAGTCCTGGGATTGGGACATGGCAATTTACTCCTGTCAAAACTTACATGAACTTGCTGTGCTGACCCTTCCCATCCCTTACTTTTCTAATGCATCACCTTTCAGTGACCCATTAGAAGCCATCAGAAACAGCCACTCAATCAAAGAGGCTCATCCAATAACTAAAACAGAAATCATTTATGAAGAAGTGTTTTTGAGTAAGATCAAAAATAGGTTAGGGCAGCAGCTATCGGCTGACAATTCAAGGGCAAATCCATCTGTAAAGGACACTGGTAAATATTTGTGCCTTTTAATATACTCCAGGTTTGTTCAAATATTAGAATGCTGGGAACATGTCCCTGTAGGGAGGATTCTCTGTTTAATATTGTACAGTGCTGGCCATCTCTCAATGTCCAAGTAACTCCAGTATATAAATTCATTTCAAAAACTGCTTCCCACAGTCTTAAAATGAAAAGAGATTATCTAGCCAGGGGTGTCATAGTATGGCCCGCAGACTACATGCAGCCCCTGGATCTCCCTTTTGTCACCTCTGGAGCCCCCCGTTTGTCCCCACAAAGCCCCTCAATCCACAGCTAATTTTTTAAAAAATGATTTAGGGACTTTTTTTTTTGTTTTTTTGTTCTAAAGCCATGCAGAACAGTCCCCCAATTCATGAAAACATGTGAAAATACCTCCACCCCAGTTCTGTAAGCAAAACAGAACCCATTTTCTCCCCAAATTCCTCCATTTTTCTCTGCACCAAAGGGTGACAGGAAGTCCCTCTCACCATTATGAGAGGGACTCCAGCAGCCTGCTGTGTGGAGGGATTCTAAACAAACTTGAACACTTTTCATTCCTGTTGAGTTCCAGTTAAGCATATGGTTCTACTCAAGTCAGTGGAACTGAAGAGTGGTTATATTCCTTTTGTGCATGCCTGTAGAATTGCCTGTTATTTGGACAGGAGTGCCCTTTAAACTGTATGGTTTAAATCATGTTTTGGAGCTAGTTATAGTTTATATTCAGGAAGAGTCACTCATACCTGTGTATCATGTGATGACTCCATATTTACTGGCCTACAGTCATATGTGGGTGCATTTCCAGTTGAAAAACATCCACGCTTCCCCATAATCAAGCCATGTTTCTTTGCACACAGCTTCTCCTATATAATCTCACATATTCAAGGCCTATGCAATGCAATTGTTGAATTGACTCTCTCTCTCTCTGTGTGTGTGTGTGTGTGTGTGTGTTGCATGCCTGTGTATGTTGCATGCCTTCAGGTCTCCTGTCAACTTATGATGACCCCATGAATTTATCACGGGGCTTTCTTAAAGAACTGTTCAGAGGTCATTTTGCTAGTTCCTTCCTGTGAAATATAGCCTACAGTACCTAGTATTTATTGGCTGTCTCCCAGCCAAGTACTAACCAGGGCAAACTCTGCTTAACTTCCAAAATCAGACAGGAGTTGGTGCCTTAGGTATGTAGGCCTGTACTGAAGGGGTTAAAATCAGGAACGCATGGCTGAAACGGGAAAAATGTATGAAATTAGTAAACTGGCAGAAGAGGAGAGTGACAGGT
Organism: Iguana delicatissima; assembly: GCA_948472985.1. Lineage (NCBI taxonomy): Eukaryota > Metazoa > Chordata > Lepidosauria > Squamata > Iguanidae > Iguana > Iguana delicatissima. The sequence continues at coordinate 361,690 of CAOKZL010001233.1, forward strand.
GCCTCCCTCTGTCTTAGCTGCCGCGGCAGACATGTAACGAGTGTAGCCTTGAAGGCTTGCTTGGCAAAGCTTGCTTTGTTTCCCTTATCGGGGAACAGGCTGGGAAACCTGGTCTTCGTCACTTTCTTGGCCACAACAGTATGAACATAGGGATGTCCAAACTGTGACTCTACCAAATTTGTAAGGCGACTTTTCCTTAAATGAGAGTGGACATGATTGAAAAAGCCAGTTATAATCTGGCACTGTGTATCTTCAATTCTAAATAGATGCAACATCTGAGAATAATATTGTTGCATTTTGGCGTAAAGTGAAACATAATTATTGGACGTACAAATTGATGCATAGTAAAACCAACCACAAATCATAAGATGTGTAGGCCACACTTCTATGTCATGCATTGCATCAGCTGCCCTTTACCTTTTGCAAATAAATGTCTCAGATCTGAGAGAAAGGAGAAACGTATTTCACAGAAATGAAGAGTGTTTTGCACCTTCCTGAAACTAGTCTCCCTCTGACAAAATGTGTGTTCTGTTCAACAGTTATGTAGCATAAAACTATGACAGTGTTGTTACTCTGGAGTTATACTGTGCTGGAGTTGTACTAGATCACACTTTAGCACAAGTGCACAACAGGAAGGAGTGCCTTGTGCTTGTTGCACTCCTTGTACAACCGGAGCTGGCCACCACCTTTGTGCAACCCCCTAGAAAGTGCAACCACTTCCATAATAGTATTTACATTCAGGGCTGCTGATTGCTGGGACTGGGTAGAATGCATAATCAGGGCTCTTTCCCTACCTAGCAATGCACACAGACCCTTCAACATTTCATGAAGAAAAACCAAGATACATGTAGCCAAGTAATGTCAGGATGAGGTCAAAATCGCAAAACTCATTAACAAGGAACAATGCACTAGCTAGGAGAGACTGCAGCTGTATGCTTTTGCCAGAGCCTACTGGGAAGTGCAATATTCTGCCTCCTCCTCTACCTTCATTTTGAGTTAATTGAGTATAAACTGTTTTTCTCATTTTGAACTCAGTTTCCAGCAAGCAAAGTAAGCCAGTGACAAAGGGGGAAAGTGGGAGAATGAGAAAGAAACTGAGACATTTTAAAAGCAACTGAAAAAGTGGGATGATAGGGGATTAATCAAGACCATCCCTGCCAAATCTGGACAGTTAAAGGTGGGCATACATAGCCTCTCTGGTCTGGTGAGATGCCAGCTTTATTTCCCCTGTAATCCACTGTTTCTTCTTTCCCTTCCCTGGCCCAAGAGGCCTGTGCTCTCTAGAAATCCAAGTCTAAGAAATTCCCCCTCACTGCCCTCTTCTCAGCCCGGTTTACACTGGCACAAGTCACCTGAAGATTCCAACTATTATTTTATTATTTGGGCTGGCTCCATAAATATAAATGGCACCCAGTCATACCTTGCAATTGTTTATATGGTATTAAGAGACCAACACAGATGTTTTGCCATTCGTGCCAGCATCTCAATGTCTTTCCAAACTATTGTACAAAATGCATTGTATAATCTGTTCAAGTCAGCCAAATTATACTCCTTAGCCTACCTTTCCAGCTGGCTTTTGTTCCAGCTGACTCAAAAACGCCCTTGTTCTGTCTTAATATTTGTTGAGAGTGTGGCTGTTTGATTACTTTGAATGAGTCTTAACACTGTGGGGTTTGCATAAAACATTGCCTGATTGGGGAGTCAGGGATTTGACAAAACCACCTTTAATGCTCCTTTAATGGCTGTGTGGATGTTTCCTGAATGGGCAATTCACCTGCAAGGGCGGGATCTCAGACAACTATTCTGTGAGAGGCTGGAATGAGAGGGAAAAGAAATAAGAGAGCCAGAAAGTGGCTAGCTGGAACTTGGTATATAGCCTTCTAAGAACTAGGATTTGCTGTGCATAGTAAGAGCATCCGGTTGCCTTCATCTATGCCCTGCTATTCTTTTAGTAGACATTAGCTATATTATTGAAAGGCAGCATGGTGTAGTGGTTTGAGATTGGGCTATGATCCTGAAAACCAAGGTTCAGTTCCCTGCTTGGCCATGGAAACCCACTGGGTGAACATGAGAACATCACACACGCTCAGCCTCTCAGAAAATCCCATGATAGTTTAGCTTTTGGGTTGCCATAAGTTGGAAGTAGTTTGAAGGTACAGATCACCACCAACAATATGATTATTAGCTAATGTTTATTTTATGATTTAAAAAACCCAGCAAAACATAAACGTAGCCAAACAGATGCTCTTACAAAAAATATTAGCTATATGATTATTGAGAGCCATCATGGTGTAGTGGTTTGAGCATTCAACTACAACCCTGAAGACCGGGATTCAGTTCCCCACTCAGCCATGGAAACCCACTGGGTGACCTTGAGCATGTCACACACTATAACAAAAATGACACAACAGGAATATCAGGCAGAGAGGAAAGAGGAAAAAACACTGCTTTTGCCTCATCTCCTTTGCTTCCAGCTGAAGAATGGCTGCCTGACAGCGGTGAAGCTTGGAGTGCATGACGGAGGGCTACGATGGAATGCGTGGCGGAGGGCTACGGCGCATGATGGTGTGGCCATAGCATGAGCTGTGACACCCCAAAAACATTGCCGAGAGGGGTGAACCGCCCCCATTGCCCCCTCCCATCCCTATGTGACTGGGCTGCCAGTGGTGACAGCTGAGAGTACAGCATTCAGGAAGCTGGTTCTTTCAGCACAGCTTGTGGAAGGGGCCTGCTGCCCACCTTCTGCTCAAACATCTGTCTAGTTCTGAGAGACAGTACAGTATAGTGGTTTGAGCCCTGGACTACAACAATCCCCCCTCAGCCATGGAAACCCAATTAGTGTCTGTGTTGACTCAAGGGCCCTTTCCACACAGCATTTGCCATGAGAAAGGGCACCTGGAGCATCGCGCGATTGTGAGGAGTGATCTGCATGACGCACTCACAATTGCACAATGCTCCAGGGACTGGCAGGCACTGATCGTGCACCTTTTCATTTTTGGCTGGAAGCCGAAAACGGTGCACAATCACACATTCCTCCTGGACCCCGCGCGCACTTACCTGCCGTGCAGAGCCTCTGGAACCGTGCCAGTCACGCTTCCTGCCCCAGTGCAGCCTGGGAAACTCCCAGGCACTGAGGAAGGAAGGGGGAGCTCTTGTGCAAGCAGGCAGCTCATGCGGAGCCGAAGGACCTTGGACACAAGAGCCTCTCGCCGGAGGTTGCTCGCACGAACCCTGCATCCCAGCGCCGGGAAAAGGTAAGGTGCGGAAAGGGCCAAAGATATGTGGGGTGGGCATTCAATCAAAATGATTCCCAAGTAAATATGAGTGGAATTGCAATCTTGGCTGTGCAGCTATTTACCTGACAGTAAATCTCACTGGTTTGAGTGTTGGACTGTGGTTCTGAAGACCAGAGTTCAAATCCTTGTTCAGCCATGACTTACTGGTTGACCTTAGGAAAGTCACACTCTCTTAGCCTCAGAAGAAGGCAAAGGCAACCCCCCTCTGAACAAATCTTGCCAAGAAAACCCTGTGAGAGTTTCTCCTTAGGGTCACCATAAGTCAAAAATGACTTGAAGGCATGCAACAACAAAGTGTGGCAGTCAGGCCACTAAACAACTGGAGAAACTGAAAGTAGCTGGGTAGCAAGACAGATGACTATGTCCAATTGCTAGTCCCAACTGCAGTAGATCCATTGAAGCCACAGGGGTTCATCAAAACGTATGTAAGCCCATGGATTTGGTGAATTTCTTTTAATTGAGAATAGTAATTGGATTTAGGCCAGTGCTTTTAGCCCAGATACTTCTTTGGAATGGAATGCTTTCTGTTGGGGAAATTAAAAAAAAATATTTGAATATTGAGAGATCTTGGTAATGAGACTCTCAATCAGCAGAGTATTTTAGTAATCGCACAAAAACGGAAGTTGAACAGATCACCAGTCCCACTTCTTTAACTACACCCCAAACACACTTAATCTAGCTCAAAATAAGCACAAAAAACAGTTTGGCTAAAAATATAAAAGAGTTTACTCACAAAAGCATGTGCATAGTCTACACAGGTTCAATTCTTCAAGTAGGTAGGAAGAAAATAAAGCACTCATATGCTTGCTGCAAAATGATCCCTGTTAGGAGATCTCAGAGCATGTTTTCAGGACAAAATGGCGAAGACAAAAGAGAGAGACAAAATGGCCAGAGAACCTTTTTTTTAAAAGAACAAGGAATGCTGGAGGAAGAGGGGTTAACCAACAAACAGGAAGTTTTCTCTCTAGGCTATCTCTCTATGCTTAACAATAGACATGCAAACAAACTAGCCATTCAATTAGGCATGCAAAGGTTGCCACTCCCAACACCCCTTCTCAACCATGCATGCACCCCTGAAGTCCCATCTTGACTCGCAGATTCTCAAAGCCGTCTCTTGGTAGAGGTTTGGTTAGGATATCGGCTACCGTCTCAGTGGCTGGACAGTAGATCATCTTGATCATTCCATTCTCTGTGAGCTCTCGTACTTTGTGTTATCTTGTTCCTATGTGCTTGCTGCGTGGTGTCATCTTCTCTGTTTGAGAAAGTTTAATACAGCTCTGGTTGTCTTCCATAACTTGAATTGGTTTTTCTTCATTTATTCCAAAATCAGACAACAATTGATCAAGCCATAGTAATTCTCTACATGCCTCTGATGCTGAAATATACTTTGCTTCTGTAGAGGATAGAGCCACCACACTCTGCTTGTGGCTGCCCCATGAAATAGGTCCATCTCCATACAAAAACAGGAAACCACTGACTGAGTGATAATCTGCAGTATCACCAGCCCAATCTGCATCAGTGTAGCATACTAACTTTAGATTGCTACTAGCTGGTAGCTTCAATTTAAAGTTGATAGTCCCTTTTAAGTATCTAGCCACCCTTTTTACTCCAGTCCAATCTTTCTTTGTGGGTGAGCTAACTTTCCTGCTCAGAATCCCTACAGCAGATGCAATATCAGGTCTTGTGTTGGTAGATAGGTACAAAAGTTTTCCTATTGCTGTTCTGTAGAGACTATTATCTGGTAAAGCATCACTTTCTTCAGTATTTTTAAGAAAATCTGTGGTCATGGGTGTTGGTACAGTATAGGCATCTTGGAGTCCTAAGCTTTCTGAAAGTTCAGCAATCTTTTGTTTTTGATTCAGTAGAAAAGATCCATCTTGTTCTCTTTGAATCTCCATGCCCAAATAGAATCTTGCATCTCCTAACTCTTTCAATTCCACTTCTTTGTTCAAGTGATGTACAACTTCTGAGTAGTCTTTATTTCTGTTGGTGGCTATAATCAAATCATCAACATAGGTCAGGATAAAGGTTGAATAACCTTCTTTGGTTCTGATGTATAGACACTGATCCACTTCTCCTTGCTTAAAGCCTAATTGTTTCAACATTGTGTCTAGTTTCTCATTCCAAGCTCTAGCAGCCTGTTTAAGTCCATACAAACCTTTGTTCAGCTTGCAAACCAGATGTGGTTGCTTCTGGTCTACAAAGCCTGTAGGTTGTTGCATGTACAGTTCCTCTGTTATTTCTCCATGTAAGAAAGCAGTTTTCATATCAAGGTGTCTGACATCCATTTGTTTGGAAGCAGCTAGACTGAGAAGCAGTCTTACGGTACTGTGTTTGACAACAGGCGCAAATGTCTCATCAAAGTCTATTCCAAATTTCTGCGAGAAGCCTTGTGCAACTAACCTTGCTTTGTAGCGTTTCATCTTTCCTTGTGCATCCAGTTTCAGCTTGAAGACCCATCTGGATCCTATGGCTTTCTTTCCTGGTGGAAGCTCAGTAAGTGTCCATGTTCTATTCTTATGCAGTGCATCTATTTCTTCTTGTGCTACCTTTCTCCACTTAGCTGCCTCAGTTGCAGGCATCTGCTCAATTTCTTCAAAGCTTGATGGTTCATTTGGTAACACTGATGTTGCAAGGTAGGACAAGCATGGAGCTGGTACACCTTTGTTGGGTCGCGTTGAGCATCTGGGAACCTGGTCTGGAACCTGGTCTGTCTCTGCAGCATCCTCCGGTCCAGTGCTCAGGTCAGAGCCATCTGCATCCCCTTCTCTTAGTGTACTGCTCTCTGCCTTTAGCTTGCTTTCTGCAGCAAATATCTCAGTCCTTTGTTCAGAATCAGGTTGTGTAGCTGCTTGTGGTATTTCAGATGTAGGCAACATTTGCCCTTCTAAGAGAGGTTCAACACTTTGCTCTTCTTCCAGTGATTCTAAGATAGTCTCTTGTTCATCCGGAAAGTCTATGACAGTTCCTTTCTTATCAACTCTGCTTTGTTCATCAAAGTAAACTACATGCCTAGTAGCAACTTCACCAGTCTTTAAGTTCATTACTCTATAGCCTTTGCTTCCAGGAGCATACCCAATTAGAATAGTCTGCTCTGCTCTTGCATCTAGTTTGTGTCGCTTCTGTTGTGGTATGTATGAATATGCTATACTTCCAAAGGTTCTAATGTGTTTCATGTCTGGTACTCTGCTATGCCATAGCTGAAATGGTGTTCGTGTGGTGCCTTTTGTTGGCAATCTATTCTGGAGATACGTTGCGGTCATAAAGGCATCACCCCAAAATTTACTGGGAAGATGAGCATCTGCCAGCATGCACTTTGTCATCTCCAGGAGAGATCTCAGTTTCCTTTCAGCAATCCCATTCTGCTCAGGAGTGTAAGGAACGCTCCTCCTGTGCAAAATGCCATGGTCTTCCAGGAAAGCTTGTGTGTGATGTGAAATGTACTCACCAGCGCCATCTGTCTGGATAGCTTTAGGTGTCATCTCAAACTTGTTTCTCACCATGACAACATACTTCTGTAGCATGTCTTGGGCTTGACTCTTCTCTTTCAGGAGATAAGTAACACAATACCTTGAAAAATCATCCACAAAAATTAAAGCATATCTGTTTCCACCAATTGAAGGAACATTAAATGGACCACATAAATCACTGTGAATGAGATCCAGTACCTTAGTGGTTCTCTTTTCAGTCCTTGGATGAAATGAGGGTCTGACTGACTTTTGTTCAACACAAGTTACGCACCTGGTAGTACTTTCATTGTATTGTTGATTCACCTTGATTCCTGTAGCCAAGCTCTGGTTCTGTAGTTCAAGAACTGCCTTTGGATCGCGATGTCCAAGACGTCTGTGCCATAGGTCAAGGCTGTCTTCATTCATCTGTGCTCTAGCAACATTAGCTTGTTGAGCTGAAAGATGTAACTCATAGACACGATTATTCTCAAATGCTTCTGCAAAAAGGACATTATCTTTGGTAACTGTGCATTTTCCTTGTTTGAAAAGTATTTCAAATCCTTTCTTTTCTAAAGCAGACACACTGAGCATGTTACAGTGTAATTCAGGAACAAACAAGATATCACTTGCTACATTCTGTGCAACTTTGCCATTAGGCAATAGACAGTTTAAAGTGCAGCTTCCTGATCCCAGGATCTGCATGGATTCACCATTTGCAGCTTGAATTTTTCCTGTTGCATCTAGATCCATTTTATCAAAATAAGCATCAGAAAATGTGCTGTGATTGGTACAGCCAGAATCTATAATCCAACAATTATTTTTCTGCTTGTAGTCATTAACTGTCAGAGTCTGCCCCATTAAAAGAAGATTATTTCCTCTGTAAGACTGTTTGCTTGGTTCACCCACTTCATGCTGCCCTTGTCTTGTAAATTTCTTAGTTGGAGAGCTACCATTGGCTGAGGGCTTTTTTGAAAGGGTACAGTTGCTTGCAATGTGACCCTTTTTGTTGCAGATATAGCAACTGAGCTCTGATTGGCCCCTAGGCAGAGCTTTGGGTTTGCCCTTCTTAGTGGCCAGGTAATTTGATCCACTTGGTCTCTGTGTATGATCAAAAGGGGAGGCCCCTTGGTCAATGCGTTCTTCTCGTAGTTTAGACAGAGCTTCGTTAAAGGTTAGCCCTTTTAAGTTTTGTAAAAGAGAGATGAAGGGATTGAACTCTGCTCCCAGAGTTCCAGTTAGGAAACAAACCTTTTGTCTATCAGAAAACTGGAATCCACAGGAATTCAAGTTATCAAAAATTGTAATCAGTTTGCTGATATAAGCTTCACAGCCTGCTTTAGTATGAAGGCGAAGCTGTCAAGTTCCCTCATCCAAATTGACTGAGATTTTTAAGATGAAAGACCATACACCTCTCTAAGTTTAGTTAGCATTTCATTTGCAGATTTGCAATCTCTTACATAGAGTAGCTGATTAGCCTCCAGTGCGTTACCAATCAGATACTGTGCAGTTGCATCTTTTCTCAACCATTGTTCTGCAGATTCACCACTTGGTTTTTCTTTTTCAATTGCATCCAGAACATTATGGTAATTAAAGGCTAAATTTAATTTTTGTCTCCATTCTGTATAGCTCTCATTGGTGAGTTGCACAAGTCTGGGTTTGGAAGCTAGGTCTAAATCTGCTAAATCTGCTTGCAGCATTTTTGCTTTAGTTAGCAATCCCAACAAAAAGAGAAATCAGCTCCCAAAAAGGTAAAAGGTAAAAAGTCTCTAGCTAGATGTGTGTTTCCAAAAAGGGAGGAAGGGGAAAAAACCAGCCACTTTCACAAGAAAGACACAAAGCAAAAAAATAACTGAAACCCGAAAAATCTGGTAACTGTTCTGTTCTGGGACCCCATAACCTGTTGGGGAAATTAAAAAAAAAATTGAATATTGAGAGACCTTGGTAATGAGACTCTCAATCAGCAGAGTATTTTAGTAATTGCACAAAAACGGAAGTTGAACAGATCACCAGTCCCACTTCTTTAACTACACCCCAAACACACTTAGCCTAGCTCAAAATAAGCACAAAAAACAGTTTGGTTAAAAATATAAAAGAGTTTACTCACAAAAGCATGTGCATAGTCTACACAGGTTCAATTCTTCAAGTAGGTAGGAAGAAAATAAAGCACTCATATGCTTGCTGCAAAATGATCCCTGTTAGGAGATCTCAGAGCATGTTTTCAGGACAAAATGGCGAAGACAAAAGGGAGAGACAAAATGGCCAGAGAACCTTTTTTTAAAAAGAACAAGGAACGCTGGAGGAAGAGGTGTTAACCAACAAACAGGAAGTTTTCTCTCTAGGCTATCTCTCTATGCTTAACAATAGACATGCAAACAAACTAGCCATTCAATTAGGCATGCAAAGGTTGCCACTCCCCAACACTTTCAAGGGCTGAAGAAAATGGCAAGGAAGGGCAAGTCAGGAAGCCAGCCTAGAAGAAAAACAATGACTTAGTTAGGATGTGACCATAAAAACAAAAATCATAGCATAGGAGAACTAGGAACAAGTATTGTGGTGTGACAGCCATTGTACTAGCACGAGGCAGAGAATAAAGATTCCTAAAGACGAAGAATGAGATGTTGCTGAACTGCACCTCCCTTTGACCCTCTCAGCTAGCTGTGTTGACTTAAAGTGATAGTACTTGCAGTCTAACAATATCCAGATAGTTATATGTTGGCCATCCCATTGATGCACCCTCCAACTGTCCCAATTTAGAAGCAAGAGTCCCAATTAATTCTTTGTCATCTCATTTTTTTTCCAGCTGCCTTCAAAATGTCCCAGTTTCTCTCTCTTCCTTCCACTTTTCACCCTCCTCCTCAGCTTACTTCAATTCCTGCAAACTGAATTCAAAGTGCTTATTTCACTTCCTGTAAACTCGGTTCAAAGTGCAGCTCGAGGAGGCAGACTCTTGCCCTTTGCCTGTAGGAATTTGGCAAAAGCAATTTACTGCGTAATGTTAGCTTGTGTGTTCTTCCTCATTAGTAACTTCTGCTATCTTGACTACACTCAGTTATTGCTTGGCCTCATATGTCCTGGTTTTCATCTGTGAAATTTTGGAGGGTTATGCTGTGATAGCCATGCCGCCCTGTCTCTCCCTGGAAATGCTGATAGACACTAAGAGCGTGTCCCCAGTTCCCAAGTAGGTTAGAAGTCTCATCTTAGTAAGAGGTCCCTGCATCACTGGGCTTGGGCCAGTCTCTGAGCAGGCTGGCAGCTGACATGACAAATGCAAGGAGATGAGAATGTTGACAAAGGCCAGGGTTTCATCCCATTTTCCCAACACTCTGAAATCATGCCTGTTTTGTCTAATACTCGCTAATTGTGTCCTAGGAGAAAAATAATAAATCCCTTGCATGCTGAAGCAAATGACTTAATTGAAATAAATTGAAATTGGCGGCTCCTCTTAATAAAGTGGCTTCAAGGGATGGTGCAAACATTCCTAGTTCACATTAATCTTGTTCTAGTGGTTCATTGAGGAAGAGCCTTGGGAGATCTCTGATCAGAGCAAAAGAAAAGCACAGCACACAGACCTGAATGTTCAGGAATAGTACCAGTTTAATCTGTGTTGATATCTCTTGATTAGAGAGTTTTGAACATGATACTGCTACTTAGCATTTTTTACATGCCCCTTTTTGAAATTCTTATACTTTACTTATGGAACATGAGGAGGTGCTTTACTGTGCACAGTTACCAGGGGAAATATAGTTACCTTAATAGTAGTTTGTAAAGTAAAATATTTTGGTTAGTCCTAGAAAAGGTACTGCCCAATTTTGACTCTGGAGATACAAGTCTCTGGCCTTTCCTATTGGTTTGTCTGAACTAGAGCAGACCCCCTGATTCAGTTGTTTGACAGGTAAGTCAACTCTTGTAAATCTGAAAGGTTCAATAGATCTTATTCTAGTTGGGACTAGCAAGTGGGTCTAGGCCTTGGTTTTCAGATGATGTTGGGAAACATGTACCTTCATACACTTCCCACTTGCTATGTATGCTCACCATTTGGAAAACACACAAGGCACATTAACCAGTCAGTGAAATTCTCAGAACCTTCACCTACAATGTGCTTGTTGGCCAAAAAATGTGCAAAATCCCCACTTCTTTTGCTCTAAATGTGAGCATTTTTATCTACAAAGTCAAGTGGAGGAGTGCAATGCCTGGCAATTGTGTACATTTTTCTATTCTACATCTTGTAACCTCAACTTTTACATGAGGGCTTCTGAAAGGTTTCTAAATGTATAGAAGACAGATCTGTATCAATAATTATTAGCCAGACTAGCAAATTTGACCTTCATGCAATAAAAGAATAACCTCCCTTTTGCTCTGCTCATGACCTTCCACAGATATTTGGTTCACTGTTTTTGGAACTTAACATTGGATAAGATGTCTCCTTTGAGGTAGCAGCATAATGTTTATCTTCTTGTTGGAGAGTAAGAGAAATTATGGACCAATTTGGTGTAGTCTTTTTCTGGTGAACAAAGAGCTAAATCCATGGCTGCCTGGAGACATTTTTCTGTCTGAGATGTAGAAGACTATGGTGCACCCTCCTATTCCATACACAAAGGTTGACCGGGCAAGCAGGTGATTCTTTCTTTATCAGTAGGGGTGCGACAACCGCCCCCACCAAACCTGAAGTCAGCAGGTTAGCTTAGGAGGCACAGAGCAAACCACTGAGCACACAACTCTTTCCTTCAGCAGTTCTTGGCTGCCACTCGCCAGCTGGTATTCACTGTGATATGGTCTCTAACTGGCTCCTCAAAGACCATTTTATGCACTACACTGTTATAGTGCTATAATTCCACTTTCATCCTCCTGTGGAATTCTGGGGTTTGTAGTTTACTGAGGCCAAAGAGCTCTCTGGCTGAGAATTCTAAATGCCCCTCCCTAAACTGCAAACCTCAGGATTCCATAGGATGCTGAAAATGGAATAACAACACTATAAACAGTGTAGTGTGGAAATAGCCAAAGAATGTGAGCAACACCTGTTCCAGGGAAGAACAGCCTCAGACCTCTAAACATTATTGTACTGAACCATTCATCACTCCTCTCCACTGGTTTTGGCTGTGAGGGCAACCACATGCCATTCAACAATATTTGGAGGCACCCAGTTTTCCATCTCTGATCTATATGATGCTTCATACAAGCACTTTTTTCATCTGATGGTTGCAGCATCATGCAGTGTTAGTACGCTGTGGGAAAGTGACACTTAACCTGAATCCAATCTGTTAGTCCCAACTAAAGTAGATCCATTGAACCAGTGGTTCTCAATCTGTGGGTCCCCAGATGTTCGTGGACTTCAGCTCCCAGAAGCCCCAGCCACTATGGTCAATGCTCAGGGCTTCTGGGAGCTGAAGTCCATGAACATCTGGGGACCCACAGGTTGAGAACCACTGCAAATTGAACCAAGTGGTGAATGCTGAGTCAACACATAGCTAAATCCCTGTGGGTCTACTACTCTAGTTGGGATGAGAAGTAGGATTTAGGTTTGTGTTTTACAGGTAGACATGAAAGCAAGCAGTGTGATTTAGTGATTTGAGTGCTGGACAAGGAAATGGCCCTCACTAGCCTGTTATACCTCTATTATTCCACTTTCAACATCCTATGGAATCCTGGGGCTTGCAGTTTAGGGAGGGGCCCCTTCCTAAACTGCAAACCCCAGGATTCCATAGGATGTTGAAAGTGGAATAAAAGCACTACAACAGGCTAGTGCAGAAATGGCCTACAGTTCAAATTCCCACTCTTGGCCATAGAAATGCTAGTGAACTTGGGCATGTCACACTCTCTCAGCCTCAGAGGAGGCCAAAGACAAATCCCCTCTGAAGAAATCTAGCCAAGAAAACCCCATGATCAGTTCACCCTCGGATCAGAAATGATTTGAAGGGACACAACAACAACATGTGTAAGATGGTTAAATGTATACCTAAAAATGTAACATGTGAATGTAGTGAGCATATGCTTGCTAACGAGTAAGCCAGGAATCAGCAACTCTGCTGAGACAAAAGACGAGTTCTCACCACCTGTGTGTACCCTCAGCAGTCCGCAGTACCATTGTCTTCTAGAACTGGAAGTAACAAGATGTCACTTCCAGTTTCAGTTTTTGCCAATTTGGGGGTAAATTTGGAGGTGCTTGGGTCATGGAAAAATGACAGAACCAAACCACAGTTTGGGAGTATCTGGGAACACAAGCCCACTCAATTTATTTTGAAAAAAGAGTGGTCAGGCCTGGGGCAGTATCTTGGAAGGTCTGGGCCCTGATGTAGGTATACCACCGAAGCTTGGAAAAGTTACTTGTGTACTATAACTCCCAGAATCTCCCAACCAGTAGGGCCCATGTTGTACTTTGAAAAATAACTTTTCCAAACTCTGGATATCATTCCAAATAGCTTTGATTTCAAGTCCACACTTCATGGGCAACAAATATTTCCATCTATATAGAATCATAGAAATACAGAGTTGGAAGAGACCACAGGGACCATTCAGTCCAACCCCCTGCTATGCAGGAACACACATAAAGCAGTCCCAACAGATGGCCATCCAGCCTCTGCTTAAAAAACCTCCAAAGAAGGAGACTCCACAACACTCCAAGGCAGCATATTCCACTGCCGGACAGCTCTGACCTTCAGGAAGTTCTTCCTGAGGTTCAGGTAGAATCTCCTTTCCTGTGGCTTGAATCCATTGCTCCTTGTCCTGGTCTCTAGAGCAGTGGAAAACAAGCCTGCTCCCTCCTCAACATGGCACCCTTTCAAGTATTTAAACATGGCTATCATATCCCCTCTTAATCTTCTCTTCTGCAGACTAAACATCCCCAGCTCTCTAAGTCTATCCTCATAGGGCATGCCTTCCAGACCCTTCACCATTTTGGTCGCCCTCCTCTGGACATATTCCAGCTTGTCGACATCCTTCTTGAGGTGCCCAGAACTGGACACAGTATTCCAGATGAGGTCTAACCAAAGCAGAATAGAGTGGTACCATTACCTTCCTGATTAGTGGTGAAACGGTCCTGCAACACAGATTAATTGAGTCCAGTTTTTATGTTACGTACAAGTACAAGCAATCTAGACTTAAATCATGTAAGAAATATTTCACATCCTCATTCATCCCTGTCCTTAAGAACACTAATTTCAATGAAACGTAATTGCAAAGAATTATAGATTATGACCTAAGAAAGTTGAAGATTCAGGCCAAATGCCTTTTATGCTTTTCAAGCTGTCTTCCTTTTCTTATATTCCGTTAAGACTATCCTGATTGTTTTTTATACGCTTGAAGTTTGCAAAACTGTACAGCTTATCTCATATAATATGAAATATTAAAACATGTAATATTGCAGGCATATATCAGGTCCTGTAGTTCACTGCAGAGTTACAGCGGGGTGGTTATTCTGAAGGCTGCATATGCATATTTAATCAGAAGACATTTACATTAATTATTACCTCACACGGGAGCTCTACAAAGGATTACTTTTTTCTTTTTCTTTTTTGCATATGCTAGAATCTATAATGATTTCATTGCAGAAGTTTGCCATACCAGCTGCTGCTTAGTTTGCTAGAAGTATTCTACATTCTCAGATATAAGGAAGCATCTGCACAGTGTACAGTGAACTCTGTACTGATGGTTTGAAGCTAGCTTAAAGTGTGCTTTGACCATTAATTTTTTGGATGCAACCTTTCTTTGGTGAAGTCTTTCATTTTCACACTGTGTTGGCTAAGCATATTTCTTACTTCTCTGCACAAGCAGTTATTAGATTGTACACCAGAAATGCTCAATGTTCAGCCTTTCCAACATTGTTGTTGTTATGATTATTTATTTAGCTGCCACTTTTTCCCCAGTTTGAAGCTCAAAGCCATTTACAGTGGTTAAAGTAAGTCTCATTAAAAAATTGTCTTGTGCAAAACATAAAAATGTAATTAAACTATCAATAAAACTAAAATCAGTTAAAAAGATAAACATTTAAAAAGAAACAACCTATGGACAATGCAGCACATAAAATAAACCTTCTCCCCATCAGCAATCAGTTTTCAAAGCCCTGCTGAAACAAAATGTCTTCACTTGCCTGTGGAAAGATAGCAGGGAGAGTGCCAGACTAACCTTCTTGGAAGGCAGTTCCAAAGGCTGGGAGCAGTCACCAAAAAGGCCCTCTCTTACATTCCCACCAGATGTACCTGTGAGGGTGATGGGACAGAGAGAAGTGATTCACCAGAAGTTTTCAAATCAAGGGGATGGTCATATGACAGAAAACTGGATTTATATAACATGGACCTGAGCTGTGTAAAGCTTTATACAGCAGCCCCTCCACTTTCGCAAGGGTTCAGGGAAGGTCCCATGCAAAAGTTGAAGAACTGTGAATATCTCCCCCCATCCCTGCCACCTGATTGAGCAAGCGAGGGAACCTGTGCCTTCCCTCCCTGCGCTCCCCTCCCATCCCTTGTCTTTTGTCCAAGCATGGGGAAGGAAGGTACATGGCCAGATCCAAAAAATCATTGCAAATAGCCTCCTGAAAGACTGGAACTAAAGGAACTGGAGACAACAACTGTGATGTCATGAGTTTGCATGTAAAAAGGTTGCTTGGTTTATTGAGTAAGATGTAAGTAGCTGTTGTGAGGGGGGAAGAAGGGAACTGAGGGCACACCCATCTTTGGGAGTGACAGAATGTTGAAGCGGATGCTGATTGGTGAAGGGTTTGAGGAGATTTGCACGGGACAGGTGGTGAACGGTGGTTAGAGTTTGAGCGGAATCAGTTTTTGCCTAGTGTGCTGGTGGGGAAATGCGTTTTGAGAGGAGGCTGAGTTAGACTAAGGGCCTTTCCGCCCTACACTGTTACAGTGCTATTATTCCACTTTCAGCATCCTATGGAATCCTGGGGTTTGCAGTTTAGGGAGGGGCATTTAGACATCTCAGCCAGAGAGCTCTTTGCCCTCAGAAAACTACAAACCCCAGAACTCAACAGCATGTTGAAAGTGGAATAATAGTGCTATAACAGTGTGGTGCGGAAATGGACTATGTTTTGAAATGAGAGAAAAGAGTTTGTATCAAGTGATTAGCAAGGGTGAGAATTACCCTGAGAAGAGTGTGGTGTTTCATATTTATATATAAATAATGTGCTGTTTATGTTTAACTTCTGTAAACAAAGTTTTCTTTTTGTTTTTATCCACTTTTGGCTTCCAGAATCTCTAACATTCTGAGAGCTAGGTTTCAGATAAGCTGTGTGGGGTAGCAGCACTGAAGGCAGAAGGAAGGTGGTTGGGGATAACAGTGGTATAAATCCTCACAGTAACCTGGAGGCATTTAGGCTGAACCCACAGTTGGCATCACACAAGAGGGATGAGAGGAAGTCTTTATGTGGTAGGAATCAGGGAAGCCCCTGTTACCCTGTGAATTGGGGGTCCTGGAAGGGGCGCCCAAACAACAAACCAAACCGAGCAAAGATGGGGAAATTAGCTGGAGCCCTCTCTCGGCTAACGAGAGGCAGGGTAACTTAGCGGGGATCTTTTACCCTATGTCTACAGCGTCAGGTCAGTGAGCAGTCAGGCAGTTCAAAATAGCAATTAAGATTTATTAGACAATTGTTAAGAACAACACAACCAAACTCCTAACTAGAATAGGAAAATAGAGTTCAAGGGGAATGGGTGATACGCCACCTTTCCTGCAGTCCTGGGGAAGCCGATTGTAGAGGAGGAAACCCAGCATGGCGGCTGAGGGGAATCTGCTGAACCGAGCAGCAGCAAGGCAGAGTAGAAGTCCAGAGCGATCCGGCGAGAGTTCCAAAGGGCTCTCGGAACTGGGGGTTTTTATCAGGGAAAGAACAACCATAGGCTAGTCTGGTCTTGGGCAAAAACAATAAGTTTTGGGTTGGAGACAATGTCTCTGAAAGGTCAGAATTTACATGATTGAGTTATGTTCTGAATTGACAATGGTATGGCCGATATGTAAATGCGGCTAGCTCGGCAGTTAAGCACTCAGCTCGCCAGGGTGCCCTTTCAGGGCAGAGGTTTTTTTTGTTTATCATGCATTGGTAATGAGGGTGTTTGTTTCAGGAGGTCCCCTAAACCAGATCTGGCAATCTCTGGCTTGGTTTGGTGTGAGCAGCAAATAGTAGCCATGCCTAGCTTCGCACTTGTTCGGTAGCCTCACAAACACTTGGCTGGTGGCAGAGTAGGGCCGAATTGTGATATCAAAATGATATCTTTGGTTCACCAAAGGCCAGGCCTGTACACGGTGGTAATACACCTAACACTGAACGCTATGAAGTCTTCCCATTTGGTGAGTTAAGCATAAAGACCCTCTTATTTGGTGGCAGTGATGGGATTGCGTTAGAGCAGTGGTTCTTAACCTGGGTCCACGGAGCCCTCACAGAGGGTTCATGAAGCCCTGCTACTGGATGCCAACGACAGTGGCAGCAACAGGAATGTGGCAGCAGGGTGTGCGTATGTGCGTGCGGGTGTCAAAACTGCTCCCTTGTTTGCAATTGAGGGGGAAGTTTGGGCATGGGCGCATGCCTACTGCTGTGTCCCTTTCATCAGGAACGCAGCAGCAGGGGGTGTGGGTGCATGTGTGTGCCCCCCAAACTTCTTCCTCATTTGCAAATGAGGGAGCAGTTTCGGCACCCACATCCCCACCACCACTGCCACATCCCTGAGGAAAGGGCAGCAGGAGACTCTGAAGACCAGGGTTTGAATCCCCACTCAGCCATGGAAACCCACTGAGTGGCCTCAGACAAGTCACATTTTCTCAGTCTCAGAAAAAGGCAAAGGCAACAAATCTTGCCAAGAAAACCGCCATGAGAGGTTTGCCTTAGGGTTGCCACAAGTCAGTTTTCAAAAGGGAAGAACATGATGGCTAGAAAGAATCTCCCTGCTGTCAGCAGCACTTTGTTGTTGTGTGCCTTCAAGTCACTTCTGATTTATGGCAATCCTAAGGTAAGCTCTCACAGGGATCTTTTTGGCAAGATTTGTTCAGAGGCAGTTTCCTTTTGCTTTCTTCTGAGGCTGAGAGAATGTGACTTCCCCAAAGTCACCCAGTGTCTGAGTGGGGATTTTGAATCCTAATCTCCAGAAGACATAGATAGATAGATAGATAGATAGATAGATAGATAGATAGATATTTAAATAAATATTTGAATATTTAAATCTAAATATGAATGTTTGAATCTTGAACTAAGTCTTGAGGGTCCCTGGCAACAAATTATATTTACAGGAGTTCCCCAGTTAAAAAAAGGTTAGGAACCATTGCCTTAGAGGAATTCTCACAGTGGGTGGCCACTGGTGTGATCGCCTGAGTGAAAAGCCCCATGCTTGTTATATACTGAGTGAAACCCTCATGTAAAGAGTAGAAACTCTCACATTCGGTGTAGGCAGTAGTGAGATATAAGCTGAGATTCCCCACAACAGCAACCAGCAAAACCTGGCAAAACCCCAGGAGGAAGAACTCACTGCTTAGACCAATCCGAAAGAGCCTTCTTACTGAATCTGGATCTTGCCCAATGTCTTTAAGATCCCACAGCATTTGTGTATTTCAGAGTCACTCTGAAACAACTACTATTTGTCATTGTTAGTCTGTTCTCTTATTAAAATTAAATACCTTGCATTAATTTTCTAAATTGCTGTGCTTCTGCTTGAGGCATTAATTAAATGTTCTTGGGCGTGTATATTAAACCCAACTTAATTAAGTTTCTTCGAAGTGCTTACCATATTATGGAGTACAGTACAATAGGCATCTAATAAAATGGTCCTTAGTCACCCTGTTGAGTAGTGGAATTACAATGCATAGCGTTCCATAACTGTAAGCAACTAAGGGCCACTCGTTTGGGTAGAAATATGAACCCACTGCTAATTTCACTGGAGTGTTTCAATATGTGGATGACACTAAGACATTTTTAGTGTGCACCGAAACATGATAAGCACAAATGTTATAAACATGTGCATTGTACTGGTACATACTGAAGAAACAAGTCTGGCAGTATGACAAACTGGAGACAAGTTGGCTTATGGCTATTCCATGCGTGAAATGGCCCTCAGAATTTGAGTGATGATATCCCAAAGTTCATAATAGATAGTGGGAGTTTCAAACCAACAATATCTAGAGGATGACACATTCCCTGCCCCTGAAACAGAGTCATTCCATGGTTTAGTCTAGCCTTATGCAATATGTTGTGCTCCAGATCACAACTTGGGAAAAGTTAACTGTTTTGGATTACAACTCCCAACATGGCCACTGGCTACCACCATTATGGCAGGTATAATACCAAAAGTACCATTATCAAGCCCTGCTCCAAGTGTGTTTGACTTTGCTCTCATCAACCTCAGCTAGTACAACCAGTGAATGACTTTGGGTCTTCTCTTCATACACTGTTATAGTGATATTATTCATTTTCAACATCCTATGGAATCCTGGGATTTGCAATTTAGGGAGGGGCATTTAGAATTCTCAACCAGAGAGCTCTTTGGCCTCAGTAAACTACAAACCTCAGAATTCCACAGGACGTTGAAAGTGGAATAATAGCACTATAACAATATAGTGCAGAAAGGCCCTTAGTATGCCTCCAGATGGGTGGCTAATAACATAACAAGTAAAAGCACACAGTGCAGCTATTCTACCCTTCCATCCTTGATTGATTTTTTTAAAGTGGAAAGTGGGGGAAAAGGGGAAGTAGGAACAGTGGGAAGTTTGGGAAGGACACAAATGGAAGACATGATGTTTTCTTGACCCTCTGGAAAATTCAGTGTTGACTGAATGCTTTAAAAAGAACACACAGGACTTCCGGTTTGGATATGGCGTCGTGGAATGGCTCCCCATAAAGCTTTGTGCGAGGGGATCCTTTGGCAGATGGCAGAAGACGGCTGGTGATTCTAACAACCCAGCTAAAAGATCCCCCTTGGTATAGGGAGATCGAAAAGGGGCTCCGGAGATCGGGATGCATCCCTTAGCTTCCATCTAGTGCGATCGTGCAAGACGGCAACGGACGGGATGGAGAAGATCAGAGCAGCCACAGCCATCTACCAGCGCTCGGACATGCAAGCGGCGCCTGCAAACTGCTTTCAAGACTCGGCAGAGGAGAGAGTTTTAAGGTCTTTCAATTTCACTCTGAGAGAGATCTAAGACCACCAGATACCTTCGTGAGTAAGGAATTCGGGAGGAGTATTTGAATTGTAGACTAGATGATGGGTAACCGATAGGTGTGCCGGGTTTAACAAACGCTGGCAGAGAGAACATGTGCTTGGGGAGCCATTATTAGAGAGCCAGCCAGCAAGCAAAATCTTCGACTTTGATTTTGATTCTCAAAATATCCCACCTAAAGTTAAGATTTAAAAGTTAAAGATCTTCGTGTTGGACTACCAGTTTCCCAGGTGGCTAATGAACTCGCATTTGAGATCTGAACCTTCAAAATAAGAACTTAATAGCAGCTAGAGAGAGATTGAGACGTTGGGTGCTTAAGAAGTAAAGACGGGCTGTAGAAATTTTAATGGCGCCAATGGAAACAGGACTCTAAACAAACTGAAGCGGAGTGGATTACAACTTTAAACTTTAAAATCAAGAGGATTTTTCTACACAGGACTAATAGAAGGCAAGACTAAGGAAGAGAAAGAAGAAAAAGGTCAGCATAGAACGTGGAAGATAAAGGCGGACAGAGAATTGGGGACTGAAGAAGTGAAAGAAAAGACGGCACAGTACAGCACAAGAGTGGGTCACTAGAGAGAGACGAGGAAGGAACTGGCAAGGAGAGAGAGAGGTGAAGATCGCCATTAACAACGTGCTAAGACTGGAGCAAAGCAAACGGTGCAATAACTAAGATTTAATATTATAAGTCATAATAGATTATATATAGACTATATATTGATTATTGTTTATAAGATTTGCATCTCATTTTATCGATTTGACTGATATAGAATTTCTAAGTGATCTGATGAAGTGACGTCTAAGTGATTTGATGAATTGTTATTTAACTTGACACTGACATATAAATTAATATTGATGAATTAATAAGTGATCTAACATAGATATAAGATTCTAATATAACCCAATTAATTTAATATTGTAATATAAATTGATAAACTGATATTTTTGTTCATATCCTGCTTTTAGGAGAGGGTTTGATAATACTTGCCTTTTGATACTATTGTAATTTGGGAAACTGGTAAGCAATTACAAGTATAGACAAGATTATTGACAAGAAAGGATATATTAATATATATTGAGTGATTTATATAGAGATTGATGTGAAAATAGTTGATTTTTCTAAGGCAGCATGAAGTTAATAATTCATGATTAAAGAACCGCTAAACCCCATTAAGTTACCAATACCGGCTCTGCTGATGTGGGAAAGCTTAATGAATACTAGGAAGACATCCAAGGCATCCAAGATGACGACCTCTACAGGACAACGGAAATTACTACTGGAACCAGTACTGAAGCCGGAGCAGAATAAAGCAGAGCAATATCAAATGACACTATTGGAGGAGATAAGAAATATAAAATTAGATATACGGCAAGAAATGAAAGATTTGAGAGGCGAGATAAAACAAGACTTTAAAAATAAATTGAAAGGAATAAAGATGGCGCTAGGACGTCTCCAGGAAGACTTAAAGTCTATGCAGAATCGGGTGGAAGTACTGAAACTGAAAACAAAAGAGGCAGAAGAAACAATGGAGAATCTGAGAAGACAACAAGAGCGACTGCTAGATGAAAAGGCGCTGATGGATCTAAAAGCAAGAGAAAATTTCATAAAAATAAGAAGATTGACGGAGCGGAGAGATGAAAACCTGTACGAGAGATTGATCCCTCCCCTAGCAGAATACTTGAATATCTCGGCAGAAAAGATGGAATGGGAGATTGATAAAATATATAGGATAGAGTCTAAGATTGCAAAAGACAGAAAACTCCCAAGGGACGTGATGATACAGCTACTACGTAAGAAAGCAAGAGAAGAAATAATTCAAAAAAGCTTGGAGACAGACTTGATAATTGATAAAGTCAGAGTATTGATTTATAAAGATGTACCGCTGCGGATTCTAAGAAAAAGAAATGAGTACAGATTCCTAACAACTTTTTTGAAACACCAAAATATAATGTATCAATGGGGGAAATTAGAAGGCCTCAGCTTCAGATATGGGGGGAAGCAATTTAAGTTCAAGACGGTACAGGAAGCTAAAATATTTATGAAAAGATACGGAAAAGAACAATGAAAACAGAAACCACAGCATGAAGATGAAAGTGGAGAGCTTCAACCAGAAAGCAGACAGAAAGATATCCAAGAGCAAAAAAGGGGTTGAAGAAGAAGAAGCCACAGGGAACAAGCCAGAAGAAGAGGAGAGCTTGGAGTCAGTGGAAGAGTACAATTAAGAGCAACTGAACTATAAATACTTAAAGTATGAATTTGAAAATTTTCTCTTGGAACATAAAAGGTATTGCAACCTCCCAAAAAAGAAGAAAAAATTTCACTTTATTGAAAGGAAAAAACTAGATATAATATGTCTTCAAGAAATTCGTATACAAGCTGAGAAAATTCATCTGATTCGCAATAAGAAGTTGGGAAGTGAATATGTATCTACATCAAGTACAAAGAAAAGAGGGGTAGTGCTATATGTAAATTCGAGACTCTACTCTAAAGAGATATTAAAAAATGAAGCGGGTCGATATGTGGCGGCTGAAATCAATTGGCAAAATCAAAGAATTCTAATAATTGGAATATATGGTCCACATAGGAAAGAAGAAAAATTTTATAAAGAACTGAATAGGAAAATTACAGGCTTGGAATATAGCCATTTTATATTTTTAGGTGATTGGAATGGGGTGACTGGACAGGAAGTCAAAGAAGAAAATAAAAGAAAAACAAGGGAAACTTCCTGGATCACTTGAGAATATGCTGGATAATTTAGATTCAATAAACACGTGGAGATATAAATATGGCGCAATCAAAGACTTTACATTCTATTCGGAACCCCATGCCTCATTATCAAGAATTGATATGTTTCTGATATCAAATTCCTTAGCTCAAATGATTATTAAACAAGAGGCACTACCCGAAATCTTTCAGACCATAACCCAATTTTATTGATACTAAAACATAGACCAGAGGATTCATTTAATTGGAAATTAAAAGAGAAATTACTGTTAGAAGAAGAATTAATACAGAAAATGAAGAATCAGATTAAAACTTATCTTGGCGAAAATCTCAATAAAGGAGTAAATTTAATGACGGTGTGGGATGTGGCCAAAGCAGAGGGTATCTTATACAGTATAACGTGAAATTAAATAAGAAGAAAAGAGAGAATTTTCAAAAATTGAATGGTGACTTGAAAAAGAAAGAAGAAAGCCTCAATGATGACCCAGATAATAAAAGAACACAGAGAGAAATTAAAATACTACGGAAGCAAATAGAGACACAAATAGAAATGGAGATCAATGAGAAAATGATTTATACTAGGCAGTACTGTTTTGAATGGGCAAATAAAGCAGGTAAATGGCTATCATATAGATTAAAAAAAAGGAAGAAGAAGACATTGATTACCAAACTTAAAAGTACCATATATACTGATTTTCAACAAATAAAGAAAATAGTGACAAATTTTTATAGGACACTACATAAAGGCCAAGAACTTCAAGAGGAGATGATAGAAGCATACTTAGCAAAACAAGATCTAGCAATATTAAGAGGGGAACAGCGGGAGAAATTAAATAAACCAATCACACTAACAGAAGTAACAGAAGCAATCCAAAAAGCTAAAAATGGGAAGTCACCAGGTCCAGATGGATATACAAGTCAATTTTATAAAACCTTCCAAAATGAACTTGCTCCTATCCTCCAAATAATTATGAATGAGGCAATAAAAGGAAAGATCCCCGATACATGGAGAGAGGCCAACATAACCTTAATACATAAAGAAGGGAAAGATCCGTTGGACATCAAAAACTATCACCCAATTTCACTTCTGAACTCTGACTACAAATTATTTACAACTGTATTAGCAAACAGATTAAAAGAAGTATTAAAGGAAATAATTTCTGGAGATCAAGCGGGATTTCTTCCTGGCAGACAAATAAAAGATAATATGCACAATATAATCAATATTTTAGAACTATGTGAAAATCATTCCCAGAAGAAATTGATTGCCTTATTTCTTGACATAGAAAAAGCTTTTGATACGGTAAATTGGGAATTTTTAATTAAGGTATGCCAAAAGATGTGTTTAGGATTAAATTTCATAAATTGGATCAAATCTATCTACTCAATGCAATACGCACAAGTGATAATTAATGAACAAAAAGTAGGAAAATTCAAAATTCAGAGAGGGACATGCGAGGGTTGCCCACTATCTCCGCTATTATTCCTATTAGTCATTGAAGTCATGATAATGAAAATAAAAAGTCATGAAAGAATTAAAGGAATCAAGGTACGAGATAAGGAACACAAGATAAAAGCATTCGCAGATGATTTAGCGATAACACTAGAATACCCAGAGGGAGATATAAATGTTTTGAAAAATATCCTTAATAATTTCAGTAAAAATTCAGGTTTGAAAATTAACAAGGAAAAAACTATGATCTTGACGAAAAATATAATGGAATTAGAAAGCAGTACAGTAGTAGAAATTACAGGTTTTACATTGGCATCAAAGGTTAAATATCTCGGAATTACACTTACAAATAAGATTTCTGACCTCTTTAAAAATAATTACTTGAATGTATGGAAGTCTATCTCAAAAGATTTAAAGAACTGGAATTATTTAAATTTATCTTGGTTGGGGAGAATCAAAACAATTAAGATGGCTGTACTTCCAAAGATGTTATTTTTATTTCAGACTATCCCTATTATTCAAAATGAGAAGGTCATCAAGGTTTGGCAAAAAGAGATTGTTAAATTTATATGGGGGGGAAGAAAACCAACGGTTAAAATGAAATTGTTGGAGGATGCCAAAAAAGAGGTGGTTTAACTTTACTAAACCTAATTTTATATTACCATGCTTGTGGATTGAAGTGGATTCAGAAATGGATCAAGTTGGATAATATGAAATTATTGAATCTAGAAGGGGATGGATTAGGATCACGCTGGCATTATTATCTATGGTTCAATAAAGGGAAATACAACAGAGAGTTTAACCGACACTATTTAAGATCTGCCTTAATGAAAATCTGGAAAAAATATAACATAAGAGCTTGCAGTAAAACCCCGAAATGGGTATACCCGCAAGAGGCTTTTTATAAAAAGGAAAATATCTTGTTCGATAAATGGATTAGATATGAGGATATGGTAGATATACAACGAGAACAAATTAAAATCAAAACACAATTGGAAATGGAGGAAATGGGGATAAAATGTCATTGGCTCCTATATAGGCAGATAAGAGGAAAATTAAAGAACGATATTAAGTTCAATGATTATCAAAAGAAAGAAGAGGAGTTGAATATGACACTATATTCGGATAAACCTAAAGTTATTTTCTCTATCTACAAGATTTTATTAAAATGGTATGCAGAGGATGAAACAGTTAAAATACAAATGTAGAAATGGGCCCAGAATTTCTCCCATCCTATTTCGATGGAACAATGGAAAAAATTTTGGTTGAAAACTACAAAACTTACAGCATGTCAGGATATTAGAGAAAATTTATATAAGATGTACTTTCGGTGGTATCTTACTCCTCAAAAATTGGCAAAGATGACAAATAGATGCTCTAACAAATGTTGGAAGTGTGGGGAAGAGATAGGTTCCTTCTACCACACTTGGTGGACATGTAAAACAGTGAAAGGGTTTTGGAAAAGGATTCATAATTGAATTGAAAAGATATTAGACATAAGATTTATTATGACTTCAGAAGTTTATATGTTATCAATGTTGGAAAATGATTTAGAAAAAAAAGTAGGTAGACAACTATTTTACATGACTGCGGCAGCAAGAATGGTGTTAGCATAGATGGAAAGGAAATAGAATGCCTTCAGTAGAAAAATGGGAAATGAAATTATATGACATAATTCAAATGGATAAACTAACGTGTTTTGAACAGGGAAAGTAAAGAAAAATATAGAAAACAATGGGAAGGAACATTACAATATTTTAGGAATTCATGGTATGACAGTGATATGGAGAACATAGAATTTTGAAAAGAATTAGGACAAAGAGATACAGTAGAATTAGCAAGACCAAGACTGTTAGATATAAAATAAACTAGTCTCTAATGCTGGAGTCAGAAGTACTCCAGGAAAATAACAAAGGAATAGCAAGGGAAAGCAATGTATGTAATTTGAATGTGATTGTTTTGTCTTTGTATGAGTTTTTTTTGCTAAGTGTTTGTTCGCTCATTTTTTTCTTTTTTCCTTTTTTTCTTTTTGATACAATTTATGTATCTCTAATTTTTTTTCTTTACGTAGTTGTAATTTCAAAAAAAAATAAAGTTTTTGTTTAATAAAAATTAAAATAAAAATAAAAAAAAAGAACACACAATTTGCTCAACAGAATATTTTATTCCTAGATATCCCTGGACTTAGCTATTTTAAGGTGAGAGCAAAAGTTCTATTCTGTTCTTGTTAAGGCCTGAGAGAAAATCATCTGTTGTATGATTTTCTTACTGATCCCTTAAGCTCTCCATGACAATGTCCTAGTCATAGAGTCATAGAGTTGGAAGGAGCCTCAGGGACCATTGAGTCCAAACCTCTGCTCAGTGCTGGATCTCCACCTAAAACATTCCCAGCAGGTCGCTGTCCAGCCTCTTTCTGAAGATGTCCAGAGAATGAGACCCCACCACCTCTCTAGACAATTAGCTCCATTACTGAACTGCTCTTACTGTCAAGAATTTCCTTCTACTGTTGAATTGAAATCTACTTCCCTGTAACTTCAAACCATTAGACCTGGCCCTGCCCTCTAGGGTAGCAGAGAATATGTGTGACCCTCCTCTCTATGAGAGCCCTTGAGGTATATAAAAAGTGCAATCAGGTCACCCTTCCTTGTCAAAATGATTCCCAGCGCACTGGTAACATTCACACAAACAAACAGAAACAGGACTATGTTCTCTTCTCTATAATGAAGACTTTTCCCTGGTTACCTGAAAAAGCAAAAACTCTAAATGTTTATGCCCCTCTACATAATCTGGAGAACTGTTGTTTTCAAAGAAATGAGAACAGATGCCTTCTCCTTGACATATTAGCTTTCTATGTGCAAGGAGGTATGTATTTGTGTTTCATAGGAAGGATCATTCAGACTCACATACAGTCTGAAGAGAAACATAATAGAAATAGATTCACAGCGGAATTATAGATACTGCTTTTTAAGTATGGGGAAGGAAACAAAGAGCCATCCAATTTTACTAGGTCAAAACATGTAATTATATTATTGGTTTTTCTAATGATAATAATAATAAGGCCTAATTTCATCAATAGCATTGTCAATAGTGCCTCCTTCCCCCCCAGGTTATGGAATGCTCTCCCTGGGGAAGCTTGCCTGGTCCCCACACTGTGGTCCTTTCAGTGCCAGGCTGGGAGATCGTTTTGACCCTAGGCTCTTTATTTCACTCTTTGTGGTTATGAGAGTACTTATTACCTCCTCTTCTTGCCATTTGTTTTTAGCTCCTGCAATTTATATGTTTATCTTACTGTGATTGGTATTTGTGTCTGGCTGAATTTTTAAAGATTTGTGCATGTTGAAATTAGTATTGTACTACTGTTATGTTTTGAACTGATTCTCTGCAACACCTAGAAAATTTGTTTTATGAGGGAGCTAATAAATAAATAATAGGTAAATAAATAAATATTGCATAAAGTTTATGAAATATTCAGTGTGGGGGAAATCATCATAGTGAAAAAATAATAATACTAGGTAATAATCAAATAGTCTAAACATCGCCATCACTACACAGCATGCCCCGGTCTGTGGCGTAATTAATCTCTGGGTGTGCAGCACTTGCTGCTAAATGCATTCAAGCTTTCATGCTCCGTAGTTGTTGTTTTTTTTCCCCTCCTGTTTTTTTTCCCCCTCCTTTTGTGTTCTGTACAGACAGGGGGATGATTCCAGCTCCCTTGCGTGGCTGCTTTTTATGCAAGTAAATCAGTCCTTTCCATCTGAGACTGTAATAACTCCTCCAAAAGTGCCACCTGTAATTATTGAAATTGCAGAACTTTCTGTAATTGCCATAATTACATGCATTGTAAGTCCCCCTCCCCCCATGTTCTCTTTTCAAGCAGGTTGATTGACACAGGAACTTTGTCACTCAGTGAGAGCTTGTTGAGCCTGACGGCTAAGGTTCTGTTAGTTTCTCAGAAACAGGCCACTGAGGAGAACAGCAATAGGTTAACTCTATGGGTGGCCTGTTTTGTGCTGTATTTTTAGCCAGGAGAGAAATAGCTCAGATAGAGAACAGTCAAAGAGCCTAGGTATTAGGAGCTCAAAAACAGCCCACATGTTGGCCCTATGATCCTCCTATGTTCTGTAACGCTGTAGGCCCCAGGAGTCCAGGAGACGGTGATAGCAGTGCTTTAAGTCTCTGACAAGGCTGAACTGACTTGTTCTCACATCACAGGGGATCTAACATCTTTGTCCTGCACAGATGTTCTGCTCTGGTACAAGAGGTGAAGGAAAGCAGTTCAAGGAACGAAAGTTAAAGAAACTGAGAGCCTAGGAGAGAAAGCAGTAGCTTGGGGAAACTGCAGGCCAATGGAAACAAGAGGCACTTGAAAAAGACAACTGGAAGAAGGAGCTATGAAGTAGAAAGAGAGGAAGAAGAGAAGGCCAGAAGGATGACGGGGATTCCCACAGCAAGGAAATACAGGTGTAGAGGTAGCTAATGTTGACTGATAGACCTAAAGTAACTGGCCAAGTGTTCAGCTATAGCCTTCTCTTGTCTTGATGGTCACAAAACTGTAACCTTCATAATTTTTTTTACTGGGAGTTCAGCAAATATTTCAGGAAGGCCTTTGACAAAGGCCATTTCCGCACGGAGTATTTGAAATGGTGCAGTCCGTCCTCCAGTGAGGACGTCTGCACCTGGGAGCGGACTGGGTCTGGACTATTTAATGTAGATCCGCACCTCAGCCCGCTCCAGAACGACCCCAAGTGGTCATCCAGCGTGTTTTCAAAAGACCAGAAAAATCAGGTCTTTCAAAAGCATGGAGTGCGCCAATGCGAGCCTGCTCCCTTGTGCAGATTCACAGGCTTGCACCAATGCGAGCCTGCGATCTGCCGGGGGTGGGCTTTAGGCTGGCAAGCTTCAGTGGTTGGTCGAGACCCATGACCAACCAGAAGCCACCATTTTTAATGCCGGAGCAGTGTGGAGCGATGAGCATGCACTGCTCCGGAGCAGCCTGGACTGGACCAGGGAGCCAGAAGATCTGGTAAGTAGCAGTGCAGGGTGATTCCCTCGCCCCGTGCAGAAATGGAAAAAGTTCCCCATGACATTCTTGGAAAAAAGCTCATAAAATGCAGGCTGGGCAGGGCTACTGTTAACTGGATTTGTAATTGGTTGACTGACCAAACCCAAAGGGTGCTCACCAATGGCTGCTTTTCATCCAGGAGAGAAGTGACTACTGGGATGCCACAGAGTTCTGTCCTGGGCCCAGTGCATTCAATATCTTCATCAATGACTTGGATGAAGGAGTAGAGGGAACGCTGATCAAATTTGCAGATGACACCAAATTGGAAGGGGTTGCTAATACGCCAGAGGACAGGCTCAAAATTCAAAATGACCTTGACAGATTGGAGAGCTGGGCCAAAGCTAACAAAATGAATTTCAAGAGAGAGAAATGTAAGGTCCTACACCTAGGCAGAAAAAATGGAATGCACAAATATAGATGGGGGATGCGTAGCTGGATAGCAGTATGTGTGAAAGGGATCTAGGAGTCTTGGTAGATCACAAGCTGAACATGAGTCAGCAGTGTGATACAGCAGCCAAGGAAACCAACGTGATTCCTGGTTGCATCAACAGGAGTATGGTGTCTAGATCGAGGGAGGTAATGGTACCACGCTATTCTGCTTTGGTTAGATGTCATTTGGAATACTGTGTCCAGTTCTGGGCACCTCAATTCTATAAGGATATTGACAAGCTGGATCATGTGCAGAGGAGGGTGACCAAAATCGTGAAGGGTCTGGAAGCCATGCCCTATGAGGAGCAGCTTAGGGAGCTGGGTATGTTTAGTCTACAGAAGAGAAGGTTAAGAGGGGACATGGTAGCCATGTTTAAATATTTGAAGGGATGTCATGTCGAGGAGGGAGCGGGCTTGTTTTCCACTACTCCACAGACTAGTACCCTTTCCGCATCTTACCTTTTCGCGGAGGTGGGGGGTGGCGTTCATGCGAGCAGCCTCTTGCACGAGGCACTCATTTCGTTTCTCCTTCCTTACCGCAGCTGGCTTGCCAGTCGCGCGAGCGCCGCACGAACACCCCGCCCCT